>JAWNNX010000480.1:0-15179 GCA_035044505.1 Zaprionus lineosus
ATTTTGAGTGGGTTCAATCTCGTTTAGTCTCTCTTCGAAATGTTGTTGTCTACAACAACTTCATTTTCATGTCTATGGATAAGTTGTCTCTGCGTTTGTCAAGGCCAGACACAAGATGCCTCGTTGCTCAACTTCATACAGAATCAAAACAAAGCGATCAAGAATTGTACAAATCTTACGCCAGCAAGCGATAAGGAAGGCGCAATGCTTTTTCCCTTTTTGTTTCTATATTCGTATCTTTGAGCTAAGTCAGTCGGCAACACCCGACAACTCTGCATTGCGCTCAGTACTGAATGAGTTTTAGTTTCCACTCATTATTCACTCATATAATTGCGCTCGGGTCCAATCTCGTTTAGTCTCTCTTTTTTTTAACAGGGCGAGAGAGTCCATTTTCATGTCTATGGATAAGTTGTCTCTGCATCGCTTGACCTGCACTCAAGTGAGCATAGTGCCACTTTTTGCTTTTGTGTTTACGGTTAACGGCAAATTAAGCGTCCAGATGTATTATCTTGTTACCAAAGAGCATTGATACAACTAGAGATGAATTAAAGGGTGGAACGATGGAAATGAAATTGAAAACGGTGAGCCGCCACAAGCTCGGTAGGGCAAAGTCAAAACGAAAAGACATAGCAAAAGCAAAAACGTAAACAAGATACAGAAAAATATACTTTGTCTTCTGCCATTGGCTAACCCTCGCCTATTCTGTGTCTTGATCCGTATTCTGTTTACATTTCAGCATTTTGATCACCCTCTTCAAGAATATATTCAACATAGGGTGTGATAAGCTACCACATATTATTAATTAGGCACAAAAGTAATATTTTCGAAGATCCATTTATATTCAATTTATCAATGTATAAAAAGCAATCCCACTGTTTATTCCAATTTTCTAAAGGTCGTGAAATTATTGCTGTGCACCTATCAATAGTATGTACAGGGTGTAGTTTAGCACATACTTATTTTCAAAGGTACCGCTCATGAGTAAAATGTAAGTTTAGCCTCGAAAGACAAAAATTAAAATTTGGGAAGCACTAATACTAGCAAATACGCCGCTGTGTCATACACGCACGTGCAATAGTGTGAAGATCAGCGGCAGGCCAAATACGACTAGAAAAATTGAATTGAAGTAAAATTTTGTCAAAGTTATGCCAGGCAAAGAACTTTTTGACTGCGAGTCGCACACACACAACCATTAGACGCTCGTATTATAGGAGCTTTATGCATTGGTGTTAGAATCAGAGTCTGACGAAGAAGTTCTTGCAGCTTTGGCAAATCGACAATTTGTGAAATTTTGTGAGACAAGCAAATTCATTCACGAGGCCAAATATGATTTTAAATAATTATTGACTACTTTTTATTGCAACTTATTTATTTAGGGAATAATTGAAGATCCCTATAGTCTTATATATTAAAATCATTTAAATTGGGAAATAAATATTTATGGATATTATAATTATAAATACATTTTAAAATACTTCTAGTATTGGGATGCCTCAGAAGGAAATGATAGACATTAAACTCCTATAGATTGTCAAATGATCAAGCTAGTCAAGTCTGGCAAGTGTATGCTTAGCTCTTGTATCAAAAACTGTATTGCTTTATATTTCTTGAGCTCGCATACAAATACAAATAGGCTGTGTAGCAATACGAAGGAAATACATTAGTGTGCACATTGCCGGCACAGGCAGTATGTAGAAAATTGTAAACGAGCCCTTGCTTTACCCATTCTTCTTGAAAGAAGACAAAATATAAGTCAAGTGACAAACTGCCTAAGTTAGAAGGAGACAAAATATCAACGAAATTGACTTTGCGCCGACGGGCAACGATTGTCTTTATTTTCGTTTCTTTGTTCCATTCCGCACCGAGCTTACGCGGCTCCTGCTTTTTTCGCGAGTTTTCTTAATTCATCTCTAGTTGTATCAATGCTCTTTGCTTGTTACTGATGTTCCGTTCTCTTTGTTTCTCCCATCTTTTTAAGCATAGTTCGGCATTGTGCCGCTAACCTTATTCACTGACTGTACCACTGGCCTGATATTCATTGATATTTTAAGCTTATTTTCGAAAAGAATATGCTGATGCCTTATGTTTGATCATGGATTATTAAGAAACACAACACTCAAAGTATCCTCAAGGGCGGTTTTGGTTAACAAACATAATCTTGCAGTGGGTAATACCATTTCGAATGTTTTGCCTTATATCGTGATGATTAAATCTACAAAATTTAATATAATTATCGCGTCGGAATTAATGAACAACATAACTAATGTGACCTATTGTTAATTAAAAATAAGTTTAATTATTTATTTTTTGTATGGTATTCAAAAAACTCTTCAACAAAAAATTCTTCTCCTTCAATTTCAAACATATTCTCTCGGATATTTGCAAACTACTTAAAATGAAATTTTTTCTACAGAAGCTTTAAGAATTCCTCAATATTAAAGCGACTAAGCAAATTACTGTCCTCAATTTATTGCGTTAAACATGTACACAAGCTCTCGTCGCATCAAATGTGAATATATAAAAATGTATGATTATACAAAGGTAGACAGAAATTTTGTGGATAAACCTTCGACCTTGCGTACATTTTCTATATATTTTGGTGTGTTGTATATTTATCCTTTGGTATGTTTCTATTTTTAATCTTAAGCACGTGTACTTTCCAAACCACGTGCAAATAAATTATTGATATTTTTCAAAAGTTACAAACGGTTTTATTTTAGTGAAAAATAGCTAAATGTCTTAAAATTTTATTATAATTTTTAATCAATTTTCCAATATCAGCATTGTATTAAAGGAATGTTCCTTCTTTGAAATAGAATCAAAGAAAAATTTGTATGCCTTAGAAATCTACTCGCAAATTAATTATGTGCTGGGTCTTCCATTTCCATATTCTGCAGCTTAATTTAGTGCAGTAGTAATCCGAGAAATTTGATTTTACTCTATTCATTTCATTCATTTATTCATTTTATTCACATTCTTTGAAATAAAATGAATTGTTCTTTTTAAATATGTTTTGCGCAAACATTTACATTTTGTAAGAACATTTAAGATTGATTGACGAAAAAGCAATTGTGTTTATATAAAAAACAATAGTCGTCTTTTAAATAATTAAATACAACAATATAAAAATTATTTAACATTGACTTTGAAAATCTTAAGGTATATAATTGTGATAATTTGGGATGTCTGTGTTTGGGACAGTCGCATGGCAGAAATATTAAAACAAGAAATAGCAATTAAAACTTAGTACACTTAAATATGTTTAATACAAAATGATCTGCGAAATTTTTAGATTTTTTAAAATACTTAGACTTTTAATTATTGCTTTTTATTGTTGAACAAAATATAATTTAATCGTAGAGCTGTAATACGTACATTAATTACAAAGTAAATGAAAATCGATTTAATGTTATATTATATTTTTTTGTTATCCAATAATTAATGATTTAAAATTTTAACGTGGTAATATTAATATAAATGCGAGGTGAAGCATCTGACACTGATTTTTCTGTCTTAAATAAGAAAGTATAAGTTAATTTAATATACAACCTAGTTGATGTCAACATTATATACGATATAATAGTTTATCCGATACGTCAATATAGTTATAATTTACGGCGAATCACCCGAAAAGTTGTTACCGTTCGCAATACAATATTGGTTATGTTAGTTATCAAATACATGTTTTAATATGCGATAAGTCGCACATCTTCACATTGCGTGAATAAAAACTTATGAATAAAACCAGATTTTGTTAATGTGGGAAAACGCTAACGTTAAGTTCCGGTGATTGGAAACTATTTTCGTTAGGTGGAAATATAATTTCTTCTGTTAATACCTTGCAAACATTTTATTGTAGTGGTCGGTAAATTATTATATCTAATCCATAGTTTTATAAGAAATACATAAGTATATATTCGTTTAAATAAATTATGATTCCCATCCCAATTTTTAAATATTTAACAATGTTTAATTAAAGTAAACAATATTGTAATATTGTATACTTAATAAATTTTTACAGACTGATTTAAGTTTTAATTTATATTACTTTATTTTATTTTTTTAATTTAATAAAATAATCCACTTATTTATTTAGAAAATTAAAACAATATTTATTTTCGAAGAATATTCATAACATACAGTTCTAGATTGCCCTTACGGCACTTTGTACTGTACTTTACTTTGTACGTGTTTATTTTATTACAAAGTACAGTAGTTTATTCCTGCGTTTCAATTCAGCTAAGGATTACGTAACACAACTAAAAAGTTAAAACTTATAATGCATGTCTGTGACGAAAAAAAGTATATACGTATATATGTATATTAATATATATATATGTATATTTATTCTATCGATACGTTGTAAAATAAAGCACCATAGTAGTATATATTCAGTACTAACTTTATGTTGTAGCGTACTCGGTCAACAACTCTCATAAAGAGAATATATACATGTATAAACAGTAAAGTAGAACATTATTTTAAAATATAGTATTCAAAAATGCGAAATTTATCTTTATTTTGTCTGTTATTTATCACATGCACTACATTTACAAACGTCGAACAACATATTATGATCAAGCAGGACAACAATCCCAATGCGTTAGTAATATATATTCGAAATATTTTGAATAACAGTACCAGAACATCTGGCCAAGCGTCTATAAGCAAAGACAACACAAGAACACAACACATAGAGAAGTGTAATCGAAATAACACACAACGAATTTGGGATGCAATGATAAATAATACTAAAACCACAAAACAAGAACCCTTGCCAACTTCAATACAGGTTAATATTCAAAATATTAGTACAAAAACAATAACACTACCAACCTCAACATATTTAAATGCTAATTTTCAAGACATAAATGAATCATTGCCATCTTTTAACATATTTAAGCAGATTTCAGCTGCAACCAGCAAGAGCAACATATGTTTTTGAAATTTTTTACATAAGTAATGAATTTAATTCGAACAACTTTAGCGGCTTTTTTATTTATGTTTGTCAAACAATTGTTTCCAATAAGAAAAAACGCATAAAACACCGTATTTATTGGCTTATTCCGCCCATGCTTATAACTAAAATAAAAAGTTTTTTGAATATGTTTTTACATAACTATTAGTATTTAATACCATAAATAAAAAATTCATAAAATTCTTGGGAAATAGTAAAATTACATAGAAACGTATAATTTTATTAATATTAGTATATCAAGTAATTGTTTGCAAAATGTGAACACATGCCGAAAACGGGATCCAAAAGGATGAACGTAACTAAATTACTCGGAATTTCCTTTATTACTATCTTGTGTTTTAATTTCATTCAAAACCCATAGTTCGACCTATTCGCATCTGTACGAAAAATTTATTGTTATTATGCCAAGATTTGGTGAAAATTTAGTTCAATTTTTTAAGTTAACAAAGGCAAAACTACTAAAGAACTATTCGAAATATTCAATATTAAAGAGCATTGATACAATAGAATTCTATCTATCGTTTACAGTTATACCCATTTATACAACTAGAAATGAATTACAGGATGGAACGATGGAGTTAAAGTTAAAAACCGCAATCCACCAAAAGCTCGGTTGGGCAAAGTCAAAACGAAAAGACAAATCAAAAGCAAATACATAAACAAGATACAGAAAAATATATTTTGTCTTCTACTATTGGCTAACCCTCGCCTATTTTGTCATTTGAACATATGTATTGTGTTTACATTACAGCCAAAGCGCATTTATACAACTAAAGATGAATTAAAGGAAGTCGTAAAAAACCAGGAGTTTTAAAAGCGCCCAAACACAAAACAAAGAAATGAAACAAAGAAATAAAAATAAAGGCAATCGTTCCTCTTTGAGCGCAAAGTCAATAACGTTGATATTTTGTTTTTTTCCAACTTAGGCAGTTTGTTGCTTGACTGATGTTTTGTCTTCTTTCAAGAAGAAACATGGGCTCGATTAAAATTTGCTACCTACTGCCAGTGTCGGCAAAGTGCATTATTTAGCCAGACATGAGCTAGATCATTTGACAGCATAATGGAGTTTAATATTTTTTTCTTCTCTCTCATTGTTGGATTTATAATATATTGTCAGAGTGACAATATTTAAATGGTGAAATGGGGGCTGTTTGGTTATGCAGCTCTGTGTGCCATACCAGCTGCTCCCTCCAACTCTCTCTTAATGTAAGAAATCAGATAATGATGTAAATAAGTGCTCCCGCGCCAACTCTTGCATTCGAAGCAGCCACAATGAGCGCTATCGGCGACTGCAAGTTTTGGACATATTGTAACTTCACTGCAGTTATAAAGTAGCCAGGCCCTGCACAAGTACGATTTATGCTTAGGGGGTTTGTCTTTAAATAATTTGTACCGCAGCTTTCCCGAATAATTCCAAGTTCTGCAAGTTAATATTGAATATTTCGAATAGTTCTTTCCACCCGCAGGATCTCACGACACGAACTCTTGCCCTTTAATGTAATGTAATATACTGTATATACATATAAGTTAACCTAAGTATAAGATAAAATGTAAATTTAACTATAGCTAGTATTTAAGTATAAAATCTGAAGTATTATACCCAGTCATTATATTGAAAACAGTATTCTAGAATTAGTACATATCGTCACAATTGTGAAGATTAACTTGTTATTATTTTTTAAGACTTCTAACCTGTCAAGCTGCCGTACAGGTAGCAGAAAACCTGTTTAATATTGAAATAAAGATAAATATTTTTGCAAAAAAAAAAAAAAAAGAATAGTTCTTAGTAGTTTTGCCTTTGTTAACTTAAAAAAATTGAACTAAATTTTCACCAAATCTTGGCATAATAACAATAAATTTTTCGTACAGATGCGAATAGGTCGAACTATGGGTTTTGAATGAAATTAAAACACAAGATAGTAATAAAGGAAATTCCGAGTAATTTAGTTACGTTCATCCTTTTGGATCCCGTTTTCGGCATGTGTTCACATTTTGCAAACAATTACTTGATATACTAATATTAATAAAATTATACGTTTCTATGTAATTTTACTATTTCCCAAGAATTTTATGAATTTTTTATTTATGGTATTAAATACTAATAGTTATGTAAAAACATATTCAAAAAACTTTTTATTTTAGTTATAAGCATGGGCGGAATAAGCCAATAAATACGGTGTTTTATGCGTTTTTTCTTATTGGAAACAATTGTTTGACAAACATAAATAAAAAAGCCGCTAAAGTTGTTCGAATTAAATTCATTACTTATGTAAAAAATTTCAAAAACATATGTTGCTCTTGCTGGTTGCAGCTGAAATCTGCTTAAATATGTTAAAAGATGGCAATGATTCATTTATGTCTTGAAAATTAGCATTTAAATATGTTGAGGTTGGTAGTGTTATTGTTTTTGTACTAATATTTTGAATATTAACCTGTATTGAAGTTGGCAAGGGTTCTTGTTTTGTGGTTTTAGTATTATTTATCATTGCATCCCAAATTCGTTGTGTGTTATTTCGATTACACTTCTCTATGTGTTGTGTTCTTGTGTTGTCTTTGCTTATAGACGCTTGGCCAGATGTTCTGGTACTGTTATTCAAAATATTTCGAATATATATTACTAACGCATTGGGATTGTTGTCCTGCTTGATCATAATATGTTGTTCGACGTTTGTAAATGTAGTGCATGTGATAAATAACAGACAAAATAAAGATAAATTTCGCATTTTTGAATACTATATTTTAAAATAATGTTCTACTTTACTGTTTATACATGTATATATTCTCTTTATGAGAGTTGTTGACCGAGTACGCTACAACATAAAGTTAGTACTGAATATATACTACTATGGTGCTTTATTTTACAACGTATCGATAGAATAAATATACATATATATATATTAATATACATATATACGTATATACTTTTTTTCGTCACAGACATGCATTATAAGTTTTAACTTTTTAGTTGTGTTACGTAATCCTTAGCTGAATTGAAACGCAGGAATAAACTACTGTACTTTGTAATAAAATAAACACGTACAAAGTAAAGTACAGTACAAAGTGCCGTAAGGGCAATCTAGAACTGTATGTTATGAATATTCTTCGAAAATAAATATTGTTTTAATTTTCTAAATAAATAAGTGGATTATTTTATTAAATTAAAAAAATAAAATAAAGTAATATAAATTAAAACTTAAATCAGTCTGTAAAAATTTATTAAGTATACAATATTACAATATTGTTTACTTTAATTAAACATTGTTAAATATTTAAAAATTGGGATGGGAATCATAATTTATTTAAACGAATATATACTTATGTATTTCTTATAAAACTATGGATTAGATATAATAATTTACCGACCACTACAATAAAATGTTTGCAAGGTATTAACAGAAGAAATTATATTTCCACCTAACGAAAATAGTTTCCAATCACCGGAACTTAACGTTAGCGTTTTCCCACATTAACAAAATCTGGTTTTATTCATAAGTTTTTATTCACGCAATGTGAAGATGTGCGACTTATCGCATATTAAAACATGTATTTGATAACTAACATAACCAATATTGTATTGCGAACGGTAACAACTTTTCGGGTGATTCGCCGTAAATTATAACTATATTGACGTATCGGATAAACTATTATATCGTATATAATGTTGACATCAACTAGGTTGTATATTAAATTAACTTATACTTTCTTATTTAAGACAGAAAAATCAGTGTCAGATGCTTCACCTCGCATTTATATTAATATTACCACGTTAAAATTTTAAATCATTAATTATTGGATAACAAAAAAATATAATATAACATTAAATCGATTTTCATTTACTTTGTAATTAATGTACGTATTACAGCTCTACGATTAAATTATATTTTGTTCAACAATAAAAAGCAATAATTAAAAGTCTAAGTATTTTAAAAAATCTAAAAATTTCGCCGATCATTTTGTATTAAACATATTTAAGTGTACTAAGTTTTAATTGCTATTTCTTGTTTTAATATTTCTGCCATGCGACTGTCCCAAACACAGACATCCCAAATTATCACAATTATATACCTTAAGATTTTCAAAGTCAATGTTAAATAATTTTTATATTGTTGTATTTAATTATTTAAAAGACGACTATTGTTTTTTATATAAACACAATTGCTTTTTCGTCAATCAATCTTAAATGTTCTTACAAAATGTAAATGTTTGCGCAAAACATATTTAAAAAGAACAATTTATTTTATTTCAAAGAATGTGAATAAAATGAATAAATGAATGAAATGAATAGAGTAAAATCAAATTTCTCGGATTACTACTGCACTAAATTAAGCTGCAGAATATGGAAATGGAACCCCAGCGCATAATTAATTTGCGAGTAGATTTCTAAGGCATACAAATTTTTCTTTGATTCTATTTCAAAGAAGGAACATTCCTTTAATACAATGCTGATATTGGAAAATTGATTAAAAATTATAATAAAATTTTAAGACATTTAGCTATTTTTCACTAAAATAAAACCGTTTGTAACTTTTGAAAAATATCAATAATTTATTTGCACGTGGTTTGGAAAGTACACGTGCTTAAGATTAAAAATAGAAACATACCAAAGGATAAATATACAACACACCAAAATATATAGAAAATGTACGCAAGGTCGAAGGTTTATCCACAAAATTTCTGTCTACCTTTGTATAATCATACATTTTTATATATTCACATTTGATGCGACGAGAGCTTGTGTACATGTTTAACGCAATAAATTGAGGACAGTAATTTGCTTAGTCGCTTTAATATTGAGGAATTCTTAAAGCTTCTGTAGAAAAAATTTCATTTTAAGTAGTTTGCAAATATCCGAGAGAATATGTTTGAAATTGAAGGAGAAGAATTTTTTGTTGAAGAGTTTTTTGAATACCATACAAAAAATAAATAATTAAACTTATTTTTAATTAACAATAGGTCACATTAGTTATGTTGTTCATTAATTCCGACGCGATAATTATATTAAATTTTGTAGATTTAATCATCACGATATAAGGCAAAACATTCGAAATGGTATTACCCACTGCAAGATTATGTTTGTTAACCAAAACCGCCCTTGAGGATACTTTGAGTGTTGTGTTTCTTAATAATCCATGATCAAACATAAGGCATCAGCATATTCTTTTCGAAAATAAGCTTAAAATATCAATGAATATCAGGCCAGTGGTACAGTCAGTGAATAAGGTTAGCGGCACAATGCCGAACTATGCTTAAAAAGATGGGAGAAACAAAGAGAACGGAACATCAGTAACAAGCAAAGAGCATTGATACAACTAGAGATGAATTAAGAAAACTCGCGAAAAAAGCAGGAGCCGCGTAAGCTCGGTGCGGAATGGAACAAAGAAACGAAAATAAAGACAATCGTTGCCCGTCGGCGCAAAGTCAATTTCGTTGATATTTTGTCTCCTTCTAACTTAGGCAGTTTGTCACTTGACTTATATTTTGTCTTCTTTCAAGAAGAATGGGTAAAGCAAGGGCTCGTTTACAATTTTCTACATACTGCCTGTGCCGGCAATGTGCACACTAATGTATTTCCTTCGTATTGCTACACAGCCTATTTGTATTTGTATGCGAGCTCAAGAAATATAAAGCAATACAGTTTTTGATACAAGAGCTAAGCATACACTTGCCAGACTTGACTAGCTTGATCATTTGACAATCTATAGGAGTTTAATGTCTATCATTTCCTTCTGAGGCATCCCAATACTAGAAGTATTTTAAAATGTATTTATAATTATAATATCCATAAATATTTATTTCCCAATTTAAATGATTTTAATATATAAGACTATAGGGATCTTCAATTATTCCCTAAATAAATAAGTTGCAATAAAAAGTAGTCAATAATTATTTAAAATCATATTTGGCCTCGTGAATGAATTTTCTTGTCTCACAAAATTTCACAAATTGTCGATTTGCCAAAGCTGCAAGAACTTCTTCGTCAGACTCTGATTCTAACACCAATGCATAAAGCTCCTATAATACGAGCGTCTAATGGTTGTGTGTGTGCGACTCGCAGTCAAAAAGTTCTTTGCCTGGCATAACTTTGACAAAATTTTACTTCAATTCAATTTTTCTAGTCGTATTTGGCCTGCCGCTGATCTTCACACTATTGCACGTGCGTGTATGACACAGCGGCGTATTTGCTAGTATTAGTGCTTCCCAAATTTTAATTTTTGTCTTTCGAGGCTAAACTTACATTTTACTCATGAGCGGTACCTTTGAAAATAAGTATGTGCTAAACTACACCCTGTACATACTATTGATAGGTGCACAGCAATAATTTCACGACCTTTAGAAAATTGGAATAAACAGTGGGATTGCTTTTTATACATTGATAAATTGAATATAAATGGATCTTCGAAAATATTACTTTTGTGCCTAATTAATAATATGTGGTAGCTTATCACACCCTATGTTGAATATATTCTTGAAGAGGGTGATCAAAATGCTGAAATGTAAACAGAATACGGATCAAGACACAGAATAGGCGAGGGTTAGCCAATGGCAGAAGACAAAGTATATTTTTCTGTATCTTGTTTACGTTTTTGCTTTTGCTATGTCTTTTCGTTTTGACTTTGCCCTACCGAGCTTGTGGCGGCTCACCGTTTTCAATTTCATTTCCATCGTTCCACCCTTTAATTCATCTCTAGTTGTATCAATGCTCTTTGGTAACAAGATAATACATATGGACGCTTAATTTGCCGTTAACCGTAAACACAAAAGCACCAAGTGGCACTATGCTCACTTGAGTGCAGGTCAAGCGATGCTTTCTTATGTTAATAACATTGATATTTACATACAGAGACAACTTATCCATAATGGATAAGTTGTCTCTGTACATATAAACTTAGCATAACATATGGTTTGATCTGCGACACGGCCTTCCTGACTTTTACACGTCCTCGTGTGCCAGATTTCTTAAGATAACTTATTATAACAATATTCTTTATATTTAATGTTTCTTAATCCATATTTTACTTTCACGCAGTGTTCTACTTAATTTTAATTTTTCTTCATCAACTTCCTATCGGCATCAATTGGACATTACTTTACTCTACAAAGTGAAAATTAAGGTTACTAGGACAAACATAAACATTGGTACATATTACATTACGGTATTACAGATGATGTCCCTTTCCTTGCTCAAAGTTTTTAATTAATTTTTTTTTTTTAATTTTCATCAAACATTGAGCATAACTTCTGCCACATAACTATTTTTCTGTACCATAACTCTCTCTCTTTCTTCCACATTTTTGGGCTCTTGCTGCACCATTGCAACGATAACCATGCCACGCATACTCTGCGTGCTGGTCCCTCAGGACCCACATAGCCCTTAGTGCTTCATCACTTTACATGCTCTTGCTGCACCATTACAACGATAAACATACCACGCACACTCTGCGTGCTGGTCCCTCGGGACCCACATAGCCCTCCGTCATTTAGTTACTGCGCAGCTAACTACATAATCGGCTCTAGTCATGTAAATGATCTAGATCGAGTCCATGGTACCCATGAGTGCCTCAGCCGGCGATCTCTCGTGCTCATCTGCGACTACCTCATCAGGCATCGCACGCAACTGTTCGTGGGCATACTTATAAGTTCGCTTGTTTGAGATGGATTTCAAAATGTACCGGTCACCATCAAGCTTTTCCGTTTTTACGAATGGTCCTTTGAATTTAGGACCCAGATTTGTTTGGCGCTGTTTTTCATTTTTGAGCAGGACATGGCCACCCACCTTTGACTATAACTTATAACCTTTGCCTTTTTTTTGTTGAACCGGTGCCTCTTATACTGTGCATTTTTTTTTATATTTTGCAGACCTTTTGCTCTAGCAGATTCTACATCAATTGCCTTTTCTTTTAGCATGGGCATAATTCCCATTGGTCTTGCCTGCTTTCCTATCAGTATCTCTAATGTACTAACCTTCGTGACTCAATTGACCGTGTAATTCAATGCCAACTGCACCTCTTTTAAGGCTTCCTGCCAGGATCTCTCACTCGTCTCAACTGCTGTCAACATTTTCTTCATGGTACTCATGACGCGTTCCACTTGCCCACTCGCGCGACTTACACCAGTTGCTATCAGGTATAGGTTTATTTTTTGTGCAGCGCAGAATTGCTTGAAATCGCTGCTAGCGAAACGACGCCCCTGGTCGGCAATGACACCATTAGATATGCCTAACGTGCATATGGTGGACTTCAATGCTTCTATACAGCTATTAGCGTCGAGGCTAAGAGCGTGGTGTAAGTGAACATATTTTGTGAAGGCGTCTATTTGCACTATCACATATTCTTTGATATCGCTTTTGCCACTCAGCTTGCCGCTAATGTCCATGTGCACGGTGTGCCAAGGTATGCAAACTTTTGGTATCGGGTGAAGCTCTATTTGGGCTTTGCCCGAAGTCGATTTTGAAAATTTACATGTAATGCAATTTTCAACGAATTTTCGGACGTATTTTGACATGTTCGAAAACCAATACTACGTATATACCTTGTCAAGCGTCTTTTGCCAGCGCAAGTGCATTGTTGCCTCGTGCACGTGAGTGTTTACCGACCATCTAAATGGACGCGGTATCACCAGCAGACATCGGCTTTGTGCATCAATATGGCGCCATAGCCATCTGCACTAGCGTCAGTGCGGAGTTCAAGGTTGGAGTGCTCGTGTTTTTCACACCACTCAATCTGGCTTTTTTTGACGTTAGTAAATATAATGGTTTCATTAATTCAGCAAATCGTGGGACAAATTGCCGAAAGTAGGATGACAAGCCAATAAATTGTCTCAACTGTGTAGCTGTTTGTGGGGGTGGCAGTGCCGCCAATACCTGAGTTTTCCGCGGGCTTGGTCTTATCTCGCCGTTTTCAATCTTGTACCTTAAATATTCAACACTAGGTTGTAAGAAAGAACACTTCCCCATGTTGTATGAGAAACCTGCGCTGGACAATCTTTTCAATACATCCTTGAGTCTGATAAAGGCTTCCTCTTTTGTGCTAGCCAAAATTAGGACATCGTCAATGTAGACAATTGCATATGAGTATGCCACGTCGCCCAAGGCTCGTATTATTGCTCGCATTCTTCAAGCCAAAGGGCATGGCTAAGAATTCGTACTGGCCTTCAGGGGTAACGAATGCTGTGCGTTTTATCGAGTCGGGATGAATGGGTATTTGGTAGAAACCACTCGCCATGTCAAGACTTCTGTAATATTTGCTACCACGCAGTCTATCAATTTGGTCTGATATTAGAGGCAAGGGATATTTGTCATTCAATTCACGATAATCGATGCACAAGCGATCACTGCCGTTCTTCTTCTTGACCAGAAACATTGGACTCGCAAAGGGGGAAAAGCTTAGACGTATAACTTTGGATGCCAGGAGCTCTTGTATTTTACCTCTCACTAATAATTTTTCCTCTATGGTCAGCCTATAAGGACGTCTCATTACTGTTTTATGGGCATCGATCAAACGAATTTCTAACTCACCAGTGCTTACTTGATGGCTGGGTACGACGACTTTAATGAAAGTCGGTGCATGCGGGTTTAATATTTCTGCAAGTTGGGCCCGGTCGGACTGATTTAGGTTCATGTCGGTTCATATGGAGTCTAAAAAATTCCACTCAACAATGATTGACAGCGTATTGACAGTTTTTACTTTGTGCAAAATGAACTTATTGGCATCTACTGTCATGTCGAAGCCTTGACTTAAAATTTTACGGCCAATCAGTACATCGTGTTTTAAATGTTTGTCCATGACTACGCGAAACAGAATTTCAATGGAAAACTCACAAATCTTTACGGTTGCAAGAACTTGCATAGAACATGTTACTGATCCTTCACCTATGCCACTAATAAATACGGTGTTGTCCAAACTCTTGCCCATGAACTTATTGGTTAATTTTTCTTTTAGTAGGGAACACTCTGCCCCTGAATCAAAAAAATATGGGACAGCCACACCTTGTTGGTACAATATTCCCTTGGGATCTACGACGTTGCATACATCCACTCGCTTCTCACACGTCTTGTCTCTTTTTGGCGATAAGGCTGTCATGCATGTCGTTGCAATATGGCCTAGCTCGCCGCACTTGTAGCAGGCTACGGCTGACATGTCCCTCTTCGGTACGATGCTGCTGCGGGTTGAATTCCGTTTGGGATTGTAAGTGTCCTTTGGTC
>JAWNNX010000482.1:0-446069 GCA_035044505.1 Zaprionus lineosus
ACAACAAAACACTAACAACAACACTAACAACAACACTAACAACAACAATAACAACAACACTAACAACAACAACAACACTAACAACAAAACACTAACAACAAAACACTAACAACAACACTAACAACAACACTAACAACAACACTAACAACAACACTAACAACAAAACACTAACAACAACACTAACAACAACACTTACAACAACACTAACAACAACACAAACGACAACAACAACATTTACAACAACACTAACAACAACACTAACAACAACACTAACAACAAAACACTAACAACAACACTAACAACAACACTAACAACAACACTAACAACAACAACAACACTAACAACAAAACACTAACAACAACACTAACAACAACACTAACAACAACACTAACAACAACAATAACAACAACACTAACAACAACAACAACACTAACAACAAAACACTAACAACAAAACACTAACAACAACACTAACAACAACACTAACAACAACAATAACAACAACACTAACAACAACAACAACACTAACAACAAAACACTAACAACAACACTAACAACAACACTAACAACAACACTAACAACAACACTAACAACAACACTAACAACAAACACTAACAACAACACTAACAACAACACTAACAACAACACTAACAACAACACTAACAACAACAACAACACTAACAACAACACTAACAACAACACTAACAACAACACTAACAACAACACTAACAACAACACTAACAACAACACTAACAACAACACTAACAACAACACTAACAACAACACTAACAACAACACTAACAACAACACAACAACAACACTAACAACAACACTAACAACAACACTAACAACAACACTAACAACAACACAACACTAACAACAACACTAACAACAACACTAACAACAACACTAACAACAACACTAACAACAACACTAACAACAACACTAACAACAACAACAACACTAACAACAACACTAACAACAACACTAACAACAACACTAACAACAACACTAACAACAACAACAACACTAACAACAACACTAACAACAACACTAACAACAACACTAACAACAACAACACTAACAACAACACTAACAACAACAACAACAACAACTAACAACAACACTAACAACAACACTAACAACAACACTAACAACAACAACTAACAACAACACTAACAACAACACTAACAACAACAACATAACAACAACACTAACAACAACACTAACAACAACAACACTAACAACAACACTAACAACAACACTAACAACAACACTAACAACAACAACAACACTAACAACAACACTAACAACAACAACAACACTAACAACAACACTAACAACAACACTAACAACAACAACACTAACAACAACACTAACAACAACACTAACAACAACACTAACAACAACACTAACAACAACACTAACAACAACACTAACAACAACACTAACAACAACACTAACAACAACAACACTAACAACAACACTAACAACAACACTAACAACAACACTAACAACAACACTAACAACAACACTAACAACAACACTAACAACAACAACAACACTAACAACAACACTAACAACAACACTAACAACAACACTAACAACAACAACAACACTAACAACAACACTAACAACAACACTAACAACAACACTAACAACAACACTAACAACAACACTAACAACAACAACAACACTAACAACAACACTAACAACAACACTAACAACAACAACAACACTAACAACAACACTAACAACAACACTAACAACAACAACAACAACTAACAACAACACTAACAACAACACTAACAACAACACTAACAACAACACTAACAACAACACTAACAACAACACTAACAACAACACTAACAACAACACTAACAACAACACTAACAACAACACTAACAACAACACTAACAACAACACTAACAACAACACTAACAACAACAACAACACTAACAACAACACTAACAACAACAACAACACTAACAACAACACTAACAACAACACTAACAACAACACCAACAACAACACCAACAACAACACTAACAACACTAACAAAAACACTAACAAGAACAACAACACTAACAAAAACACTAACAAGAACAACAACACTATCAACAACACCAACAACAACACCAACAACAACACCAACAACAACACCAACAACAACACCAACAACAACACTAACAACACTAACAAAAACACTAACAAGAACAACAACACTAACAAAAACACTAACAAGAACAACAACACTAACAAAAACACTAACAAGAACAACAACACTATCAACAACACCAACAACAACACCAACAACAACACCAACAACAACACCAACAACAACACCAACAACAACACTAACAACAACACTAACAACAACACCAACAACAACACCAACAACAACACTAACAACATTACTAACAACAACAACAACAACAGAAAAAACAATAAAGAATCATACATTGTTGTTTTTTGTAATGTGAGAAAACAAAAACAACAAGGGAAAAAATTTGCAAGGAAAACCATGGCAAAATTGATAAAAAATCACAAAAAGGACGATAAATCGGAAGCTATAAGGACAATTTTTATGTCCTTTGGCGGGATTGTAGTCCTTGTTGTTCCGGTTCCTATGACACTTTACGTGTCAGGATATGTAAGGATACGGCCGAGATATAACGGTTTTTTTCCTAGCAGAAAAATGCTTCTATCTCAGGTCCTGTAAGGACTTTCATCCTTTTTATAACTGAAATATATGTGGGCCAGTCTCACCTATCTTCATGTGAAAGGACATCCTGATTGTCCTTAAAATGACTAAGATACAGACAATTTAGTGATTTCAGGACTCTTTTTCCTTACTTTGCCCTTCAAAATAATTTTCCCATTGTTGTTGTTTTTTTCTCTTGGTGTAAATGTGTTTGTTGTTGTTTCTGTTTGTGTGTTGCTAGTATTTTTGTTGTTTTGTTTATTGTTGTATATATATTATTGTTGTTGGTGTTGTTGTTTTAGTGTTGTTGTTGTTTTTGTTGTTGTTATTAATGTTTTCTTGTTAGTGTTTTGTTGTTGTTGTTGTTACTGTTAGTGTTATTGTTTGTGTTGTTGTATTGTTTAGAAAGAGGAAGAGGAAGAGGAAGAGGAAGAGGAAGAGGAAGAGGAAGAGGAAGAGGAAGAGGAAGAGGAAGAGGAAGAGGAAGAGGAAGAGGAAGAGGAAGAGGAAGAGGAAGAGGAAGAGGAAGAGGAAGAGGAAGAGGAAGAGGAAGAGGAAGAGGAAGAGGAAGAGGAAGAGAAAGAGGAAGAGGAAGAGGAAGAGGAAGAGGAAGAGGAAGAGGAAGAGGAAGAGGAAGAGGAAGATTAATCCAAAGATCAAACTTCATTTTAGCTCAATGTCATTGAATAACATATGGCATATTATTTTAGACCTGCAATGTCCTGCCAAATATCGTCCGGTATTGGATAACAACAAATTGCATCTCCTTTTACCAAAAGTCCCTTCTTTATTGAACTCCATAGAGTCCTTAAAGGAGGTTCATAGGACGAATTAACTTATGTGACCTCCAGCGTTGATTTATATGGAGTCATCAATTGAGGAGTCGCTTCCATTGACACCGCATGTGCATATCCTGCCAGGTACCGGCGACTGGTTCCTCGACTACTGCTGTTTCGGCTATTGAGCGGTGGGCGATGGGCGATGGGCGATGGGCGATGGGCGATGGGCGATGGGCGATGGGGCGATGAGCGTTGGGCGTTGGGTGTGGATGTGTTTGGCCGCAATATTGGCCACAATACCCACAGCCGGCAGTCCCCAGCCCCGTCCCCAATCCGATTGTAATAATGAAAAGCAATAGAAAAGCTGCTTGGGATTATTTACAAGCGACGAGCTTAAAGCGAAAGCGAATTCAAAAGAATAAAAGAAACCAAACAAACAACCAACAACGAACAACAAATAAACCCCCCTTTGCACACACACACACACTCACACAGAGGCACACACTCACACACAGAGGCATCCTCTAGGGTAGCAGATGGGGTCCAAGTAATACGCGTGTATAAAAGAATCAAAAATCTTGATTTTTATTTGAGATATTCTATGGGCTATGGCGACCGACTGGCAGCTTGTTTAGTTTTTGTGGGTGGCACTGGGTGGCACTGGGTGGGGTGGTATGGGGTGGGATGGGAATGGGAGGGTGTATGGCTGCATGGATTTCGGCCAGGGGCAGGGTGTGCGGGTACGGGTCAAAGTTGAGTGGTGGGTGTTCGTTTCAGTTCGGTTTGGCTTGGATTTGATTCTTGTTTTGGTTTTGGTTTTGTTTTGTTTTTTTTTTTTTGTTTTTTTTTGTTTTTTGTTTTGGCTGCGGATCTCTATCTAAGGCAAGAGTCGAGGACCGTAAGTCAAGTGGCGCTTAGTACTTTGCACGCGCGCGTTTTGTGCGCGACTAAAATCGCTCGAATTTCCAGAGACTGACTTTCTCGGTTTTTTTTTTCTGGGGTCTCTGCCTTTTGCTCCTTATGGATTCCACTTCAATGAATTGAAAAATTGCCTTGAACAAATTTGATGCGGCACCGTTGACGCTCGGCGCTGCTTTGCATTTTGTTTTATTTTCATTTTTCTCTTGATTTCCTTTACATTCGACTTTTTTTTCTTTCTCTCTTGTTTTGTTTTCCGATGGTTTTCCCTATGGTTGGAGCACATTGGAAGGTTGGGCGGTGAGGCGGTCGGGCGGTTGGGCGAGTGGGCGATTTCCTGGGTGGAGGCCAAACATGACATTTGACATTTGATAATGTCATTTGCCGCGTAATTGTTTTTTGATTTGATGCGCGGCGTTCGTCCTGCGTCCTGCGTCCTCCGTTCGCCGTCCTTTGTGCCCCATCCGTGAACTCCCCTTCAATGCTGCCCCTGCTCTGGGCCCTTGGCCCTTGCCGCTCTCAATGCTGTTATTGTTGTTTTTATCTGCCACTTTGGCATTTGAACGATTCGCGGGATGTGGCAGCAACTGCCAAGCAACCAGAAGCATTAAACTGCCAGCCAGGAAGGTGCCCGGAACTCGAACGTCGCTCTCGAAGATTTCCATCTGTCTTTCGCATCGCTTTTTTTTTTGTCCCTCGGCGCAATCAAAATTCTTTGCTTTGCATTGGACAGGCTTGGAAACCAAAGCTATCGCCAGGTCGAAGGATAAAAAGTCATGTGTAAGTCTTCCTTGAAGAAGCTACTCGAATTACATCTTCAGAGATTCTCGAGAGGTGCAGTCACAACTTCACTTCATATTCCTCCCTTTAAGTCTACTAAGAACTTGATTCCTCCGGGGTCACAGGGATCATGCGCCAGCAGCTGCCCGGAGCCGCCTCCACTTTCAGTTCGAGCGGCAGCCAGAGTTACCCCTACGAGAGGCACGCCCAGGCATCAATGGATACTTATTGGTTATTGGCTATTGGCTATTGGGTATCGATTTGTGCTTTGAGCAGGCGCAGTAGCGCCTCCTGTGAGTCCAAGCACTTTTTCCAATCACCCGCAGGACGTGCCGTGCAGAAAGGATTCCAGTGGTCAGAGCCTTGCAGGGCTCAAAAAAAAAAAGGGTGCTTTTTAAAAATGTGTAAAAAAGCAGGCGAAGAGAAAGGGAAGGAACATATGAGAAACAAATATAAAGCGTAGCATGAAATTGGCAGTCGTTCGTTTGTTGAAAAGGGGATGGAGGGATAGTCGGTGTGTCGAGTGGTGGTGGTGGTCGGTGGTCGGTGGTCGGCAAACTGGGTAGCCATTTCCGGTTTGAGGCCCCGAAAGGCGCAACGTAAACCGTAAATTGCGCTACATTTTTATATAGTTTCTGGCCTCCGGAGGCAACGAGCCAGTGTCAATTTTGGCCAACAATTGTGTGAAGTGATAGCTTGAAAAGGGGCGGTGCAGGCGGGGCGGCGCACAGCCAAAGGACTGTAGATGACTGGCGAAATCCGAACAAAAGGAGCACGAGCAAGGATAGAAATAAAATAGAGATGATTCCATGGGTCGCGTCGTAAACCCAAATTATTGCCAAGTTAAGAGTATCCAAATAAAGCTAACATAGAGAAGGCCACTACATGATACCGTTATATAAATAACCGTTATATAAGATACAGTTATAAAATATGTAACGGACATTGGAATACATAAAGCGTTTCTATTCCAAGATGAAAAAACCTGAATAAAAACATACAGCGAACTGCATCCATAGTTAGAGGACGAAAGAAAAGGAATGAAAGGACTTCAGGTAGCAAAAAGCAACAGATTTTAATTAATTTATAAATTAATAAATATATAAGAAATGTATAAATTGACAGGATATCTTAAAACATATGTCAGGATAAGGTAAAGGATACAGAAATAAGCACATTGCGAGGAGGCAACAAAAGAGAAATAAATGAGTTCAAATTAAATTAAAAGAAATGGAGATAAATTTGAGAGAATGGCAGATGGAAGAATAATAAAAAACTAGATATAATAATAAATTAATCTAGATAAAAATAATTATAATAAAAATAGAAAATCGAAGCAAAGAAGAAGCTATAAAAGATAAGCAAGATAAAAGATCATAAAATATATGATAAAGAGATTAATGATTGAACAGAATAGATGAGAAAGAAGAGGATTAAAAATAGAAGAGAAAGTCCACATAAGGAGATAAAAATGAACTAGATGAAAATAGCTAATAGATAAGATAAGAGATAAACAACTAAGAAATGAATAATTTAAGGTATGAAATTGATAGAAACTGTATCCAGATTATTTAAAGATTTAAGAGAAAGCAAAGTTAGGCAACTAATTATATCGATATCTATATCGATATATATCGTACATTTGAAATTATTAAATTAGAAATTATTAAAGTCTCTCAAATATATTTAAAATCAATCGATGCATACGACATATACGATGTTACATAAAGTAAAGTATCAATAGCCGATCGGTATATATATTTTGAGTTTATCGATAGCTGATCGATACATATATTTCTGTACGAGGAATTATATTAAATAAAAATGTATATTTTATATACATAACTAATAAATGAGAAACTTTATCTAGATTATTTAAAGATTTTAGAGATAAGCAAAATGAAATCTCCTGAATATATCGATATGTATCGCATATTTGAAACTATACTTTAAGCATTAAAGTCGCTCAAATATATTGGAAATCAATCAGTACCTACGATATATATGATATTATATAAGGCAAAGCATTCAAATAAATCAATACCCGATCGACATATACGTTATGCGTTTATCGACAGTTAATCGATATATTGCAATAGGTATTATATTCAATAAAAGCATTCAAACCAGATCTTAACAAATCGATCTATGTTGCATAAAAATAGAAACAATCAAATAAATTGCCATGTAATCGATATATATCGCACGATTTTTCGATAGACGGCTTTATATCTATATGTAGTTGAAACTCTTGTATCGAACACAAATTGAAGTCCTCGGGAAGACAGCTTTAAAACTGTAGCTCTAGGAGATGTTAGCTTGGGTAAGCAGATACTTTTTGGTATTTTTTTTGAGTTCCTCCCTATTCTATTTTTTTTTCTCTAACGGTTAGGTGTGTGCACTCACCCTGGCACAGACCCGACTAATAACTAACGGTACCTCTTGTTACTCCTACTACAACACGTCGAATACTCTCTAAAACACACCATCATCAGGACCCCAGCCCCCTTTTAGGGCCCTACAAAGTTAGTTTACGGTCAAAGTTGAGCGTGGAAAAAATACTGCATAAAAGTCATAAAAAAAAAAAAAAAAAACAGGAAAATACCAAACGAAATATAGCGAAAAAAAAAGATTCCTGCAAAAAAATTGGCCAAAAGCTAGTCACAAAAAAGTCACAGCGTGTGAGAACGTGCAAAAAAAAAAATAAAAAAGAAAATGGAAGAAAACATGAGAAAAGGCAGTGGGAAAAAAACTGAAATTCCCCCTACCAAATGCAACCCCATCCCCCCTACCCCCCGCCCCGCATAGACAGCAAAAAAATTGGTTTGTAACGCAATTTTTTTTTCCACGGCTTCGCTTTTCATTTGGCGTTGGCAGCCATTAGAGCAAAAATCAGCAGCATCAGCGAGTATAGTTAATGGCCAGAGAAAGAGTGGGGGGGGGGGATATGGGGTAAGGGTTAGGGGGTTATTGCCATGCCAGTCTAGTTGTTGTTGTTGCAGTTTCAGTTGTTGCCACACATGTGGAAATTGTGCGCGTTTTGCAGTTTTTTAATTGACCAACAAATTTATTTGATTCGTTAGCGACGCGGCGTTTTTAGTTGCCCCGACTTTTCAGTTATAAATACATATATACATATATACATATACATATACATACATATATATACATATCTAGTTTATATTTTAAATAGTATTTGTATACGCTCAAAGCCGTGCTAAGCCGCACAAGGATGAGCTGCCCGGTCGAGTCCTTGTGTCGGGCAATTGAAATTCAAAATGTGAACAACGTCAAAGGTCCCCAAGCCAATGGAGGGTTGGGCACTGGTCCTGGCTATAAGGAGGGTCTCTTGTTATTTCTAAGGATTACATATTGGTAAACAACGATTACAACAGCAGCAGCAACAACAACTACAACAACAACAACAACAACTTAATGCACAAATTTGTTTGCCCAGCAACCGCCTGGCCATCGAGAGGTTCGGCGGGGGAGTCAGTGATTTGAAGGGAAGTCCTTGTTTTCTACAAGGGGAGGACACATTGAAGGGATCTGTGCTTTGGGCTGTTGGGCTGTTGGGGACTTGGGGGTCACATGGATGGGGGACTATTTGATTTGATTGTTGACTTTATTGGTCAAGCGGCCCTTTGGTCGATTGTTTGTTGTGTTATTTGTGTTGAGCCATCGAGGGGTTGGCAATGGAAGGAGCAGTTGTAAAGGGGAGGGGTGTAGGGTGGTGGGCCAATGGGGCCGGTTAGTTGTTTGTGTTGTTTTAACGATATTTAATCTATGATTAGAATCGCCTTTTTGGCCAGTAAAATCAATTAAACGCTACACTTGACTTAATTTATTGTCGCGCTTCGTAACACAAAAGACAAGTAGCCGCCGGTCAAGTGATTAAATACCCTGTAATTAACTCCACTGGCGGGAAGGTGGGAAGTTTGAATCTATATATTACCATATGACATATGATAGCACATTTATAACATATATAATTATATAAAAATTATTAAGGAAAAATAAACAGTTATTTCAAATTATCTGATACCAAAATTATATATTTTTATTTCAAAATAAAACAAAATTTATTATATATTTTATTTGAAATAAAAGTGTTCATAATATTTAATTTAAAATATCTAAAAATCGAAATTTAATATTTTTAATTAATATTTAGATATATTTACAAATATTTTAGGTATATCATATATATAGTTACAACGATTTGTGTTTTTTTTTTCCAAGCTCTGCCTTAAAAAAAAAAATCACAAGCTTAGAAAAATGAGAAAATTTTTCTTAGAGAAATTTATACGTCATCCTTAATTTATATATCAACAAATATATAAACAATTAAATATCATATATACATATATAAATATATATATATGTATATATCATATAATCTTTGTTATTACTTTTTTATATATACATTTTCAACTAAGGGGTATTATATAATTGTTCATTTCCCAATAAAAACCTCAAGATATCAAATTTCATTATTTTAATTCTTCGTATTCTTTATGTCCCTTTCATCAATCACTTCTTCACACTCTCCGATTTTAAGTTGGGATATTTTCTAGTCGAAGAATTTCTTTGTATCTGTGAACTCTTTCTGTATCTGTATCTGTATCTGTATCTGTATATGTATCTGTATCTGTATCTGTATCTGTATCTGTAAATGTATCTGTATCTGTATCTGTATCTGTATCTGTAGCTCCATCTGTATCTGTACTTGACTTCGGGATTTATATTCGTGAATACATTCGAACGATTCAAATGATATCATATGAACTGAAATGGTCATAAAATCAAATTAGCCTCCTCCCGGTTGCCCGTTCTGCTGTTTGACCGCCTTCCCCTTCCTTACTTCTTAGCCATTCGTTCCCTCATCCGTTCTCCCACCCTGCCCAACTCCCCTTTCCCATCCCCTGGCCAAACCAAAGTCGAATGCCAATAAAAAAATTTTGCAAACAAATCCAAACGCTTTGTCGGTCGATCCACTCGCTTGTTGACGGATTATCTTTATAGCTCGATCTCATTCTCTGACCGATGACGATGACGATGACAGTGACGATGACGGTGGCAATGTCGATGGCGATGGCGATGACCGGGGACCGGCGACCGGCAACGGCAAAAGATAATTGCTCACTCTCCAGATTCGATGGGGCTAAAGGGATGTTGATGGGGAGGGGGGAGGTGGGAGCTGCGTTGATATCTCTTAATGCCGAATATCAAGAACCGAATAAAGCGAATAACAAATTTAAATAAAATAATAAACCATTTAAAAGTCAGGCACGGGGCCATTAGATGATCTTAACTTAACGAAGTGCACACTTTGCATGTGGAGTGCTTCGCATCGTTTGTTATCGATAACTCCGATACGATAAATTTTGTTCTGCGAGAAGTTTCCCGATTGCATCTTCTGCATTTCTAGCTCAATGCAGTTTATACAGTTATAAACCTATGATATCCTTTGCTTGTTTTTTTTCCTATATAATACTTTTATCCTGTGCTATCCTAGTCTTATATATCCTGGAATCCTTTTCCTTTAAATTTTAATTTATTTTATTTTCAGTTCTCCCAATGTTTATATATATATATCTTTCAACTCTCTTCCAATTAACTGAGTATTTTAAAGTCTCTTATTTCCCTTATTTCTTCTCCTCCTTCACACACTTATCTTTCCTTCCGCTTTTATTTTGTGTCCTTTATCAACGCTTTCTCTTCTCTCGTTTTATGATATTTGTCATTAGCAGAAGCGAAAATCTAATTCAAAACATTGCATCAGCCACTCCAAGGGACGGCAACGAGCACAAACAGATGTCCTTCGAAATGTCCTTTCACTCGTGGCGACTGCAGATGAGTGTGCACGGTGAGAAAACGAGCAGCGAAATGCTGAATCCTGATGATGGCATTAAAAATTCTGTTTAATGATGCAATCGGAATTTGATGAGTCGGAAAAGTGAGTGAAAATCAGACGCTGCTGATGGAACGCAATCAATGCGAGGCCACTTTCTGGCCAGGATCAGGAGTAAGTCGACACGATTGCCGCACCTGGCAACACACCAACATCCTCAGTGTCAACTGGCGAGCGTCAGGTAAATTGCAACCAATAATAATGAATAATTGAAAATCCAATCAAACACCAAATGAAAACGGAGGCGCACATCCATTGCCGGTGCCATTGCCATATCCATATCCCATATCACACCCACACCCAGTCACACACACACACACACACACACACATCCACACCCAGTCACACACACACACACACAAATACACCACCCGTCGGTCACAATTGACAAGGCCCTGCGAACGTTGTGGCTGCTGGTGTTGATTTTGCCGGCTTTATCGAAGGACATTAGCAAACGGTCGTTGGATTCGGTGAAAATGCAATCAAAAGTGTGGGCCAACAACCAACAGACAAACAACAACAACAACAGTGCCAACAACAACAACAACAGTGCCAACAACAACAACAACAGTGCCAACAACAACAGCCACAACAACAACAACAACAGCAGCAATGAAGCAACCAAAGCGACCTGCATAGATGACACCCCAGGGACATGGCCAAAGTCAATGAATGGTAATAGGTGTCGACATGGCGTTAGGGCGTGGCGGCCATACTCATTCTGGTCCTCCGCAGCACCCACTCACTCACACTCCTTCCCTCTCTCTCTTACTCTGTATGCGAGTGTGTGTGTGTGAGTGTGTACGTGTGTTGTTGTTGCGGCTTTATTGGTGTTGTTCTTGCTGATTGCCACTTTCGGCCACGGATCGAATGTGTCCGTTGTTTGCTGCTTGCTACTTGC
Source organism: Zaprionus lineosus (assembly GCA_035044505.1). Taxonomy (NCBI): domain Eukaryota; kingdom Metazoa; phylum Arthropoda; class Insecta; order Diptera; family Drosophilidae; genus Zaprionus; species Zaprionus lineosus. The sequence goes on from JAWNNX010000482.1 coordinate 11,996, forward strand.
TACTTGCCACTTGCTACTTGCTGTTTGCCGTTATGCAACCTGTGCCACCCGCGCGGACCACTACTACCCCACCCAAGCCACTCCACAACATTGGCTGCCCTTTGGTCTGCGCCCTGGGCAATGAACAGGTTGAGGTCCATGGCTCCAGATTCCAACTTCTGTTCTGTTCCGAGAAACATGCATTAATTGCCAGTTAAATTGACTTTGGCTGCGGGTATCCGATGTCCTTGTCCCTCGCATTGATTTCATTTTAAAGACGATAAACTGAGTGCTCTCTATGGTTGAATACACTGAGTATCTAATTACTTTGCATAGGAGTTATAACAGTTGTATAACAGTTAAAAAGAAATTGGGAAATGCTTCTGCGAATTTAAAAGAAATTTGTGATTTTTTTAATGAGGTTTGATTAATGGTTTCAAAATGAAGCCCAGTTTTATGCAAATTACATATTTTCTGTTATACAAAGGAGAAGTTCTATATTGTATAACACTTTTATTAAGCTGAGTTGCTTCATATTTTCCATGACCTTTGCACTAATTGAAGGTTGAAGTTAGACTTTAAAACCATTAGTTGATCAATTTGTATAACAGTTATAACAGTTGTACAACAAACAGGATAAAGTTACAAGTTTCATATAAATTTTATACATAGTTACATAAAATATATAATATAAAAAAATACTGGAATACAAATTTTTTGAGATATCCTTGCAATATCTCTATCCTTCTCATGGGAGTAACGCTCAAATCACTTTACTATCCAAGATCTTTTTGAAAACATAACAAAATTGATAAGAAATGGTGAAAGTTCTAATTATTATATATATCTGTTATATTTCTAGTAATATATATAATAATATATTTATAATAGTTTAGTAAAAAATTACCCGTTAGGAAGATTCCCAATACAATGATTGCCTGTAACTGGGTCGAGAAATAAGTCAGGAGGCATTCTTTAGAGGGTCAATTTTTGCAGAGGAACATCTGAGAAAAAATTAATTTTAAAAAATTTTAAAATAAATAATTTCATAAATATTAATATTAAAAAAAATCAATATTATTTTTTGAACCATTAAACTTACTCAATCAACTGAAAAAAAGGGTCGAAAGTTAATGGACATTTTCTTAAGCGAATTAAGACGCTTCTATGGAATACATTATTATTATATTTTATAATATATAATTTATATAAAATATATACATTATTTATAGATATTTATATTAGTATATTATTGTTCTGTCTGTAAGCCACTTTTATTATCCTTGCTCTCTTCAAATATGGCTCAATTTGCGGCAGAGCCGATTTCCTCCTCTGGAATTGCCAATTTCGAAAGCGCGTGCAATTTTGTGTGTGCTCAGGGCAAATATGTTTAATGTATTTTAAAAGGAGTGGCGATGGGAAAGAGTGGAAAGCGAAGTGGTGCGTGGAGAGCGGGGCTATGGAAAATGGAAAATGGGAAGTGGAGAAAAAAAAACAAACAAACAAACAAGCAAAATTGTTGCGTATTGAAAATGCCACAAGGCGATCGACAGCACGTTTGCCGCTGCCACTTGCCGCTTGCCGCCTGCCGCCTGCCACTTCCTACTTGCCGCTTGCCACTTGCCACTTGCCACTTGCCACTGGGTTGCAACCCTCACGTGGAAGCCGCAAAACGCATCGCAAATTGTCGCCTGCGGGCAACACAAGACAAAAGTTTGTGTTTGCCTTTTTGCAGCTTTGATATGGCATATCAACTGACACACACACACACACACACACACACGCACACACACATTTATTAATTTTTGATATAATTACACGCAAATAAACCGCTAACGTTGAAATTTCGCAAAATTGAGCTGCCGTTACTTGGCTGTGACTGTGTGTGTGTGAGTGTGAGTGTGTGTGTGCCCTTGCCTGTGTGTGTGTGGTTGATGGTGTGGGCTATGTGTGTTCTTCTGTCGAATGTTGTTCAATTAACGTATCGCAGTGTTTTTGTTTTTGTTTTTGTTGTCTGTTGCTGCCACGCCTCCGCCCATGCGACTACCTCTGCCCCCGACCCCGACCCCGTCACCGCCTCTGTTCTTGTCTCTCGCACACGGCAACTAAAATGACACCGCGAGCGATTTACTCGTTTCAATGCCGCGCATTGCACTGCACAAGGTACGTCGTCGGCGTCGTCGTCGTCGTCGTCGTCGCTGTGGCATCAACATGTTGCACAAATATAAACATAAATCAATTAACAATTTTCGACGAACGACGAACACAAATCGAGTTGATGCCGCGCCCACCTTTTTCCAGCCTCGCGCCCGCGGCGCTCAATACAAAATCGACAATTTGCGGCAGCTGCCACATGTCTCGCGACGCGGCCCGTTGCCTACTTTTAGGTGCAAGGGGCAGGGCTAACAAGTGGCTGTATGTGTGCGAGCTTGCGTGTGTGTGTGTGCGTGTGTGTGTGTGTGTACGCGATGGCAAGTGTGTTAGCTTTTGGCTCAGCCAAAAACAATTGCTTTTAAATTGAGGATTCTATTAACTCAATGTCCTTACATATTCGTTGTCAAGGATAACGATTTACATGGACACATGAAATCTACAAAGTCCTGCAAATAGTTATAGTAAATATGGAAAAATCTTCCAGTCCTTGACCATTGATTTTATATATAAAAACTCCTTTAGGCGTTGGACTGAATAATTTGTTTTGTATTGCTTCTTATCATAGAAATTGAAAGGATAATGATGCAATCCTGGAAAAAATCCTCTTTAAATATCAGCTGGTATATTAAGGACTAATTTATGAGCTATTAAAAAAATATACCAAATATATATATCAAGAACGAGGATTCAGAGAATTTTAGTATTAAATATGGAAGGAGTTTAATATTACCTAAGGACATTCAGGAGGCGGCAACAAAATAATTAAACTCCCTTCAACTCAAAGCTCAACTAAATTAAAAATAAAATTAATTTGAAAAATTTTACTTATAAAATTTTATATCCTTGCACTTAACCATTTTCATCAAAAACTCGATCAACCTTCATAAAAATTGTACAGCTTTTAACGATCCCAAAAAAAGAAAATGAATAAATAAGAAAAAGAAGGAGAGAAGAGGGAAGAGGGAAGAGATGAGGGAAAATACGAAAATAAAAAAAGAAAATTACCGAAAAGTGAAAATGTGAAAAACTGTTTTTGGTCGCTTGTCAATTATTCAGTTGAATGCCATTGTGTCGGCTCGCATATTTTATGTGGTCCGATACACATAGTCATTATACCCAAAACACACACACACACACACACACATATACACAGCCTGAGTAAGCAGAGCAAAATAAGGATATTTATGGAGGGAGACAGTTGGGCGACATGCACATAACACACACATGGCCACAATAACGCGTCCCGTTATAAAATTCAAGCCGAGGCGAGGAGCGGATAGCCAGAGCGAAGGAGAGAGAGCGAGAGAGAGAGAGAGAGAGAAGGAGAGAAGAGAAATCCGAAAAACTTGTCATAAATTTTCTATTCAAAATGTAATTAAACCCTTTCGCTGCCGCTGCTCATCTAATTACAACAAAAAGCCATCCTCGAGCACCAAAAGCCGATACCCAACCCACCATCCAGTATCCAGAATCCAGAATCCAGAATCCTGAATCCAGTATCCAGAATCCAGTATCCAGAAAGGAGTGTCCCGAACTCAACGCTGTGGCCAGAAGCGTTTCAAGGCGAGTGCGATGCTTTGGGTTGACTTAGGTTTAGGTATGGGCCAGGGTGTCGACTTGGGCTTGGGTTTGGTCCTGGGCTGAGGCTTGGGCTTGGCCCTGGATGGGATGGGTTGGTTGGATGGCTGGATGGTTGGATGGCCGGATGGCTGGATCGTAAGGGGCAATATACTCGATAATTGCAAACGAAATGGCAAAGGAGACGACACACAACAAGAGCTGAGGACAAACAGGACATGCCTTGCCAAGTGTCGCCTATTATATCCATAAATATCTTCAAAGTCATTAAATTTCACACATGTTGGAGGCGAACGTTGAATTGTTTTAATTTTAAAATTATTATCATTAATTGATTTTTGATACAGGCTCCGGGAATAAAGTAATTGTCGAGAATGTTGCTTAGAAGGGTTTGGGGTGGGCCATAAATCTGGATGTGTGTGTAAATCTACCGCTCGCTGACATCACCAGGCACCAGGCACCAGTCACCATTCGCCAGTCACCAGTCACCAGTCACCAGGCATGAAAGCGAACTCCTCCACAGACTTTTACAAACAGTTACAAATAATTAGTGAGGAGTCCTCGCAAAAAAGGCAAAAGGGTTAGAGGGCCAGGACGAGGCAATTGGATGGGTGGCTTGAGTTTTTCGGGTGGTTGCCATTGAAATTGAAAATAGAAAGGGAATTTCAAATGGGGCTGGGGCGGGGAGAATGGAATTGTGGAATGGGAAATGGGAACTGGGAAATGGGAACTGGGAAATGGAAACGGAAATGGAAATGGTATTCTACTAGGGACCTTGGAGTCTGGGGGACCGGTGGTTGCTCCCCTGTCTTGTCTGTGCTGCACTTTACGGTTTTGTGTGATTATTGAGACCATTATTTTTGTTTAATTACGTTACGGGCGTTAATGTGCGGAGAGCACCGCCAGCAGAGGCAATGATAGAGGCAAAGGTAGAGGCAGAGACACAGGCAGAGGCAGAGGCAGGGGCAGAGGCAGAGACATCGACCGAAGCACCACCAACCGCTCATCGAGCTGTCGCCGTCCCATGCAATGAATTCAACTCCCAGAACTCAACCTGTTTGCATTAATTTCATTTTATATTTATATTCAAATACAGAAACAGCAACAACAACAACAATTACAACAACAACAACAACAACTGAAACAACAACAAAAACCAGTAAATATTTTCAAAAGCAATTTTTGAATTTTCAATACACGTTTCATATAGTTTATAGCCAAGGGTTGGCATCTGCCGGGGTTGACGGGCCAGAAAAGCAAATGTGGTGTGTGACTCTTTGAGGGTATCGATACCCAAAACAGCTAAAAAGCATCGACTGGAAAAATTACATATACCATTTTAAGCTTTTAAAATTGTTTAATTTTAATTTAGAAGAAATTAAAAATCAAATTGAAAATAAAATAATTAAAAAAAATAAAAAATAAAAAAAAATTATAAATAATTTTTAAGAAGTTTTTGATGCATTTTTTATTATTTATTTATATTTATTATTATTATATTTATTGGAAAATCGTAGGTCTTGCATAAGAATTAATAAGCTTTACTTTGTATTCGGAGACATTAATTAAAATATTTGAGATTTGCTAAAACTGCTCTAAATGAATATTATTTATACAATTTATAAACAATAATTGAAGAATTAATATATAATAATAATATTAATTATTATACACAAAACATATATTTAAATAAAGAAGATGTTCAGGGCCGAGACGCGGGGTAGTAAAATATGAGGCCGATATTTGACTTTGCCCTCAGCTCAAATTTCTTAATATTTATTTTATATATATTTTATTCATTCTCTTTTCTTTTTATCTTCTTCAGATTGATTTTCATATATCTCCAATACTTAACTATTCATCTTTCCACTCGGTATCCGTGAAGCGAATCAAAGTAATCAAAGACTAAAATATTTAGGATCTGGCCTATGGGAGAAGCCCAAAAAAGTAGGCAACATTTTTTTTTACTCAGCTTCTTTTCAGTTTTGAGCTTGTGGACAAATTTGCGGCACGTTTTCGACACGTTCGCCATGTCGATATTTCTTAGGCGAAACGTTTGTCGTGCTCGCATCTCATATATATTTTATAACTGTGCATACACATAAATAGAGGCGTTGGTGTGGGTGCTGTGGGGGTACTAGGGGGGTGGGGGTTGAGCATGAAAAGTGGGGTGCATATGCATACCTGGATCATTGGAAGCGGTGTAAACGGTGGAAGCGGTGGAAGCGGCAGAAACGGTGGTTATGGTGGCAGCGGTGGGAGCGACGAAAGCGGTGGCAGTGGCGGTGGTTGAAAGATAGCCGTCATTCCTGTTGACTCATACGCAAATTTCTACTCATATGTCTGTCCTTCTCTGGTTTCTGGCCAGGAGCAGGCAGCTCCTTGTCTTCGTCATTGTTGCTGTTGTTGTTAATGGTTTGATGGGTTTAAAGTCGTGTGAAGGGTGCGTCAATGTATCGTCTTCACCTCCCCCCTCCCCTTGCCCAAAGTCATACTGCTCTATCGTCCTACTGGCAGATACTGCCACACTCGTATATCCATAAACTCGTTTATTTTGCATATGGACGCACGCTCGGGCGGGCATTGAATTGCAGAGCACCCACTGACTGCCATCCAACCATCCGACCATCCAACCACCCAGGCACCCAGTCACCCAGCCACCCAAGTGCCCAACCGCCGAACCACCCAAAACGTTCCGTTATGTCTTATGGCTTTAATAACTTTAGTGCTGGTACGTGCCATTGATCCTGAATGTGTAAGTGTGTGTCATGTGTGCTGCTTGCTTATGCATAGGTACACGAGCGCAAACACTCGTGTGTGTGTGTGTGTGTGTGTGTGTGTGTGCCTGTATGTGTATGCGTCGCCTGTTGTGTGACAGTCGAAAAAAGTTTCATATGAAGTATGATTTTAAAAGAGTTTCTGCGCAAAATATTGAAGGCGTTGAAGGCAGACAGAGAAGGACAGTGAAAGGGAGAGACTGCGAAAGAGTGGAGAAAGAGTCAGACTTACAGTTGAAGCGGTTGTCTGCATTAATTTATAAATATATATTTATGCAAATACAATCATTAAAAGTACTTACAAAGATTCGAAAAATTTGCAATTTCACAATCTTCATTCAGCTCCTTTCCGCGCAGCGAAGTTCGCTGCTTCAGTCACTGATGTTGACTGTCCCCTTCTAACCCGTTGACGCTTATCAGCTGCAATCTTTGAAATGCATGCAAGTCTTCAAAGCCGAGGCCACAAATTTGCCGACTGTCCGCTATCTCGCGTCGACTCACTCTTCGCCCCGCCAATTCGCTTTAAAGTTTGCTGTGTTGTTCTTATCTTTGAAATTCGGTCCTTCATATTCGCTCTCACCTGACGAGCCCATGGGCTTATCTAAGCATTTAACGAATTCGCCCGTTTTCACTGATATTGCGGGCACAACCAGCCCCAACCAGCGGCATTTCGCCCAATTTGCTTTGGCGCTTTGTATTCGCCTTTGTTGTTGTTTTATCACTCGGTTTTATTTGCCGCTTTTGATGGGCAATTCGTTCGCCCATTGCTCTGGCATTTGGATGCTCATATTTTTTTTCCGGCTGCTTTTATGCATAAATTTCATTTTCTGCTCTACGCTTATTGTTCATTTCTTTTGCATTTTGTATTTTGTATTTTGTGTGGCTTTCCTTTTTGCTTATTTATTTACGAGCATGCGAGTGTCTCTATGAGTGTGGGTCTGTATCAGCGTGTGCGTGTGCGTGTGTGTGTGTGTATCGCTGTATGCGCGTTATTAATCTTCGTGGGAGTTATTGCTATTTTCCCGTTGTTCTTGAAATTATTTGTAATATTCTCCTGTTCGTTTTATTTTTTTGTTACTCCACTTCCCATCTTCGACACACACACACACACACACACACAGACACCAGCACACCTACCCTTACACCTCCGCAATGATTTGCGTTCATTTGTGTATGAAATTAAAATCACACCCATGAGATGCATTCGCCGTGGAAGGAGGCGGCGCATGTGCTGGGGGGCTCAGAGTCAAAATGATGAGCTGCTCCTGGCCATGGCCCTGGCCCCGGCCCTGGCTCTGGATATGTAACTTGCACTTGGCAGCTGATGAATCCACAGACAAATTTTTGTTGTTCCATTTGTTTTTTTTTATATTTTTTCTCTTTGTTCATATTTTATTTTCTATTTTGTGCTTTTCGAAATGGTCGCCCCGTGGGCAATGGGATCCCGCGACCACCTCCATCTCCATCTCCATCTCTATCTCCGCCTCTACCGAACGACCCACCCACCGGCCAAGTCCATGGAGCGAGTCTGTCCGGCAAACTGTAAATTGAGTTGTTGCCCTTTCGCGAAGCGTTGGTCGATGCTCGCAAAACTTTGGCCGCCGTCTAATTCATTCATGAAAACCGTTGAACTGCCACCTCCAGCTCCTCCCCCTCAGTCAGCCGCCCCCTGCACACCAGCCCCCCCTCCCCAGCACCATCAAGCTACTTCTTCTACTTTGCTGCTTAGCATACAATTGCCACATTAACTTGCCAGCCCCCAAAGATAAATCGCCCTGCAAGCTGCTAAGTTGTTGTTGTTGCTGCCGCTGTTGTTGTTGTTGTTGTTGGTGCAACTATTTCGCACTAAAGCCTGCGGCGCAACACACACCAAAATCGAGACAAGTTTGGAGGAAATGCTTTTTTGCAAAGTGCATTTGAGGCCTGAAGCCAAAGCAACAAGAAGCGACCAAGAAGTGCAGACACTTCAGACTTTAGAAACCGAATAATAAAATACGCTAAATGATGATTAAAAAATAAACTTAAATATTTAATTAATTGAAAAAAAATTGATTTTAATTTTAAATATTTTCCATTTAAATTATAAGCTTTAAATTTAATTTAAAAAATAATTCAAGCAAATGTGGAAATAATTTAGGACCTGCTTAAAAAATTAAAGATATATTGAAAGAGTTACATAAACTTATCAAAGATTTGACTATAAAATATAGCCATAAAAAATAGATTAAGAATCAATCAAAGTTTATAGCAATAAAAAGTTTATAATTAAAATTTGAAGATTTGGTAAATTTAATTACCAGGAAAAATCATGCCCGGAACATTGACTAATGAGATGAACCTTAAAACCAAATTTAAAATTAAAACAGGATTATAAATATGTAACATATGTAATATAAATATATACATAATTATTTAATAAAAAATCAATTTATACTAAAAATAATCAATGTCCTTTCCAATCGCCTACCACTAAGTAATCTCGAGCCTTCCTGAAGCTGTTGCTAATCGCAGGACTTTACATGGGGTAGGGTATTGCCGACAATAGAAATACTTCCAGCAATAACAACAAATGCAACAGCAACAATACCAACAACAAGTGTAAGAACTTGAACAACTACAGCAACAACAACAACAACCACTACTACTACAACAACAACAACAAACACACAGAGCAATGGAAGCATTTTTAATGTGTTTGCGCTTTAGCCAAAAGTTGGCGTTGGGCCCATTTTTCTTGGGCTTGTTAGACGCGGCTGCTCCAAGATTCGAAACACTTTGCCAAAAGGTTCGCCGAGCGGCCAAGTGCAAGAGCAACCAACAACTTACAACCAGCAACAAGATGTTGTTGTTGTTGTTGTTGTTGTTGTTTATGATACGTCAGTTGTTGCAGTTGTTTGAAGAAGTTGTAAGAAATAGGCTTGCCAACGGACCAGGCTAATATAGTATGGTAAATGCAGAGAGAGAGAGAGAGGGAGTGAGAAAGATAGAGAGAGAGAATGCGAGAGAGAGTGAGAGAGAGAGAGTGAGAGAGAGAGAGAGAAGGAGAAAGAAGGTGGGTATTCGGGCGACACCACGAACTGAGGCTGAACCGCTAAGCAACCGTCAGACAAATGAGTGCCGCACAGTGGTGCCAAAGTCAAGAGGCTGAGCCCCAAATAAACAGCTGCTCGCTAATCATCAGCCATCAGCAGCGAAATGAAACCACGGACAAGGTTCGACCCAAAATGAAGTAGTTAAAAATGCACTCAAACAAAAAGTCGGAACGTTCATTTCACGTAATGCATCGACTCTGGCCTCAGCTTTGGCTTCACTGTCCGCGCATGCAAATGGCAGGAAGTCGCCGTTCGGTGTAGGCACAAGGCAATGCACATGCCCCTGTCTAGAGTCGAGTCTCATACACCTACCCGTACACCGCACCCGGCTGCCCGTAGCTGAGCCCATGCCGCAACCCGCAACCCCATCCGCCACCCATACCAATGGAGCAGTAGACGCAGCGCTTGCCATGGTGATGAATTAGACGCATCCTCGTGGGCAATGGACAACGGCATAGCTCATTTTTCGCATGCAACGAGTGAGAGACAATTCATTTATTAAACTGCACTTAACATCAACACCACATCATCATTAATATCAGCGGGATGGGAGCCCGTGGACATACACGGTAGACACGACCCGTAAACGGTTGAGGAATTTCTCTCTCTCAGAGTCCCCATGACAGGCGCACTTCAAGTGGCCATTAATAATGGAAGGTTATGTCTGGCAACCGTTTCGAGAGCTCAGCCCAATCAATAGACGATTCTTGACGGTAAAGCTACACTATATGGGGCCCATGCTATCCTCTTACCCCGCCCCACCCAATGGTCAAGACCTATGATTTTCTGGGAATCCGCAGTCGCAGTTTTCAGGCTCACAAGTTGAGGGCTCACAAGGATCAAAAGGACTCATTAACCTGGACCCTCTTTCAAAATTCAACCTGTTGCCAGCCGGCCGGCAATTGTGGCCTTTGCCGACCGCTGGCAATCACCTCAATATGGATCGATTGGTTGAAGCCAAAACGAAACTCAAATATTCAGAGAGTGAGAAATTCAGAAATTCAGAAACTGAGAAATTCAGAAACTGAGAAATTCAGAAATGCGAAAGCCTAACCCAGAGACAGACAGAGCTAAAAACCAAATCCAAATCCAGAGCCAATTCCCGCGCGCCAAATGTCAAGAACTCATGTTCAAATGTCAAACTGAACCGACAAACCGTTAATTAGCAAATCAAAGATATGCCACGCCAGTAGACAGACCGATCCGAGGATCCAAGCCAAGCCAAGCCAAGCCAAGGCAACCTGTGGCTGTGGCTGGAGCCAAGCAAAGCTGCAACCACTGACAGCGCACAGAAATCCGACAGTTGCGCACATTCGAAAAAGATCAATGAGAATTGTGAGAGAAGCTGCAGAAATACAGCAGACGGCGAGCAATTAAAAGCCCCCAGGAGTCGGCGGCCGAGGTAATCGAAGAGCGGGAGATGAAGTCAAAGCAGAAGGCCTGGTAGCCAGGATCCGTTCGGGCAGTCGGGGGCAATGAATTGGAAGAGAACAAGCCCCACTGTGGGTAGGAAAAAAAAAAAAGGGGTGGAGAGGGGGTGGGGTGGTGTTGAGGGGAGACAAGGCGATGGAAAGCAAAACGTTTAAAGCGCCCAAAGCCCGTCAAGTTGTCAGTGCGGATGGATGTGGACGCACTGGAGGATGGCGATGAGAATGGCAGCGTCCAGGGCAAATACAGCACCAGGAAGATGCGTACAAACTCGGACTTGGACTCCAACTCGCCGTGCAGCTCAATTCGCTTCTTGTCAATCATAAGCCAAAGTCGCAGTCGCAGTCGTAGCCAAAGCCGAAGCCAAGGCGATGCCCTAGCCAAAGTCACAATCATAGTCAAAGTTACAGTCACAGTTACAGTCAAAGTCGCAGTCACAGTCACAGTTACAGTCATAGTCAGGGTTACAGTAATAGTCGCAGTAATAGTCACAGTAATAGTCACAGTAATAGTCACAGTTATAAACATAGTCACAGTCACAGTCACAGTCAGGTATCTGCTAAGTGTAGAGTATCTCATATTGCGTGTATCTCAAAGTGCGTTTAAGCCACAGAACGTACAACTCACAGAACGCGTCGCTCAACATGTCAGATCGCAGAAAGTATCAGCTAATTAAATTATCTTCTTAAAGAAAGGCTTTCTTTCTCCCAAATCCCAATTATTTTGTTTAATAATAAAAAAGAGTATCTGCCGCAGAGTATCTACAAGTGCGTGTATCTCAAAGTCAAACGTATCTTCTTCTAATTTCGCAAACGCTTTGAGCTCCTTGTCAATCATAAGCCGATGTTTGCCATAGGAGGACATGCCCTGCTGAGGATATTAAGTGCTGAGACCATCAAATGCTGAACCCATCAGCTGATGGGGCTATCAACTGCTGAGGTTCTGCTGAGTATCTCAAAGTAAGCGAGCTGAGAAAAGTATCTGCTAGTTTTGATATTTGAAGGCACACACATTTTCCGCTTCAGCTGCAAACGGTTTTCCCAAGGACTGCATTCTATCTGCAGAGCCGCAGAGTATCTGGCAGTGCGTTCATCTCTCATACACATTGTATCTTTCAGTACGTGTATCTTCTTCTAATTCTGCGCATCTCAAAGCGCTTCTAACGCGCAGGCGCAGCTGTCGGATTTGCATTACCGCCTGGACTTGCCTTGAAATTATGTGAAATTGATCAATTTCAACGCTTCGCAAGCCACTCAACTTCATATCTCGCTCTCTCTCTCCCTCTCTCAGTCTTTCTCTTTCTTTCTCTCTCACTATCTCTGTCTCTTTCTCCTTCCATCTCTAGCTCTTTTCCCCCTTCCTCCCAGCAGCTTTGGTACTGGAACTGAAACTGGTCCCTGGTCTCTGGTCTCTGGTCTCTGGTCCCTGGTCTCTGGTCTCTGGTCTCTGGTCTCTTGTCTCTGATTCTCCGACTCCCGTTTCTCGTCTCTGAGCCCATCTCTTCGTGCATTTAATGTAAAATGTCAATCAAATATTGCATATATACAATTAAATGAGAGAGAGAAGAACACCAAACACGTTGAGAATTTAATTAGAAATGCGATTGGGGCGCTAAGTCTCAACGCTTGGGCCTGGGAAAAGTGGAAAATATTTGGCTCAGATCTGCGGATGATTCGACGAGCGTGAGGGAAAGAGGGAGGGAGAAAGAAAGTGAAGGAGAGTGAGAGAGAGAGAGAGAGTGAGGGAGAGAGGGAGACGCATGAGAACCGAAAGCTGGAAAAGTCACAGTTACAGTTGCCACATATGATGATATCATATGCTACCAAAGTGGCTTATAAAGACATTACTTTAATCCAAATCATTATAAATATGATGTTACCTCAAATGTTGACAAGTGCCTCCTCTGAGTTTTTACCTTCGTTCGCTGGAAGGTGTACGGCCCGAGCACCAAAAAAAAAAAAAATGCTCACGGTTTGTGAGAAAATCCAAAGACCATCAAATTATGGCGCTGCTCGTGTATGAAATTTTTTTATTATTATTTTTTTTTATTATTCTTGTTGTTGTTGTTGTGGGTTTTAAGTGATGTTGTCTCGCTTTTTATAGCACTTCCAATGTTGAGGGAACTGCACGCGGCTCCAAATTAGAAATTCAAGTCCCGCCGATCATCGGCAAACATCAAACAGACCTATTGACAGCCTCACAAAACTGAGAGCTAACTTTTTGGGTATTTTAATTTGTCACTCGATTTGACAGGCCAAAAATAAAGAATCGATTTCAGGAATCAAGGAATCGACACGCAGTCAACGAATAAAAAAATACTCAAAAAAAAAAAGTTTCATATAAAAAGGAATATTTTTAAGGACTTAAGAGGCTGACATTAAATTGTTATTTAGTTATAAAACTATCAAATTAATTAATTCTAACAATATTTTAATTCTTACTTAGTATTTTAATACCGATATTAAATATTTTATATTCTGAATTTTGTTTCCTCCTATCCTCTAAATAAAATAAAGAACTTGAACCTTGAACAGCTCCAAGCTTAAAAAATGAATACTCAAGTATTCAATGATTTTCATTCCATACTTTGTTGATTAAATTTTAAAAAATATAATAAATAAAAAAAAAAAATTCAAATTTTAAAACTAATGTCATTATTGTAATACTTAAATAATAAATAATTAAAATAATATTAATAATATTATTTCACTAAAATAAATCCAATTTTTTAAGTTTTTCATTACTCAATTATAGCTTTTTACTTATAATATAAAATTAATGTAATATATAATTTAAAATGTATGTTAACAATTTTTAATAAATAAGAATTGTAAAAAAAAAGTGTAATTTTTGAATCTTAATTATTTTATTTACCGATATACAAATTTCTTAATATACATTTATTATTTCTTTTCAACACCTCGATTATTATTTTTATTAGTTAATAGTTTTATTATTAATGTTTTTATTTTATAACTTTTAGCAAGTTTATTCATCATTAAAAAATAATACAAATTTTATTCAAAATCTTGAATTAAAATATAAAAATAATTGTTATATAAATATATATTATTTAATTATATTTATTATTTTTTAAAATTTGTTTATTCTTGCCAAGAATTAAATAAAAATTTGTATTTTTTAGCTTAAGATATTTAAATAAGTAAATAATATCCAATTATTATATAAAACACAAAAATACATAAAATATAAAATTTAATATATATTAAATACTGCTACTATTTTTTTTTAAACCTTTTAAAGTTAAAAAAAAATAAATAAAATATATACCTAACAAAAAATTATTTTTATTTAGATATTTTTTCTCTTTTAGTCGATTTTTTAATAAACTCGCAGGATTTGGGATTTATTTGTACTGAGTTATAAATATTCCCAGCTTAATAAATAATTTTTTATCCCTTACGTATCGATATTTCACTTATCGATAACTTTCCCTATTGATGCATGAATGCTTCTGTTTAAATTTAGAATTAAAAATTAATTAAACCTTATAAAAATTGTAGTTTCCTTATTTTTATTTTTAATAGTAAAATAATAATTTACTTGCAAAAAAATAAATATAAATAAAAAATTAATTATTAAGAGACTCTTATAATTTATTATCTTCCATCATTTAATTAATTTTGAATTTTCTTTTTTAAATTTAAATGAATCGCAAATTCTGCAAGTTTTCCCCATATTTTTTTTTGCAAGTGAAACAAAAAGTAAAAATTAGCCACGTTTTTTCTATGTTAATTAAGTTATAAACATTCACACACACACACACACACACACATACATGCACACATCTTAACTTATATCAATAGTTGCTGTTGCTGTTGTTGTTGCTGTTAATGTTGTTGGCTTTTATGATGCTTCATTTCTTTGAATTTCATAATTACACGGCTTTGACCGCTCAACGACTTTGTCTTTCGGGGCCGTCCTCAGTTATTATTACCCTTCATGTGTGATTGTATTAGCCAGGTAAATATTTAGTTATGTTGTAGTTTCCCCATCCCACCCCACCTACCTTCACTTCTTGCCTTGTGTCATCACCCCGCCCCATACCCCTTACACCCTACCTTTGGGCCATATGCGTGCTAACTGTTTTTGTCGCCATTCTCAGATTTTCTTGAATGAAGTGGCAACCGAACAACTTGGCTGCTTGGCTGCTTGGCTACTTGGCCACTTGGCCACTTGACTGCGCGGCTACTTGGCTACTTGGTAACTGGTTGAGTGTTTTTTTTTGTTGTTTTTGTTTTTTGACTGGTTTTCGTATATATTTTTCTTTTGGTCTTTAACGCTTTGACTTAATTAATTACGCGTATTGTTGTATAATTTGTAGGTTGTTTAGCCATAATTCAAGAGAAGCTCATGAATGGCTCGCTTTACACATTTCCGGTACAGTTGTGCCCAAAATGCTATGCCCCACAACGGACTGCTGCCAATGGGCCATTGCCCGCCCAGTTGGCTAAGAAGCAGCAACAACAACAGCCCCAACCACAACAACAATAACAGCAACAAGAACAACAACAACAACAGAAAAAGGGCGTTGTGGGCAATGTCAATCAATCGGTTGGCCGGTTGGTTGGTCGCTTGCGATAGTTGGCAAGCTAGATGGCTGGCTGGCTGGCTGGCTGGCTGGCTGGCTGGCTGGCTGGTTGGTTGGTCGGTTGACTTGGCTGGTTGACTGGTTGGCGGGGATCTGTGGCCCAGGCAAAAATGGCAGCTGACTGACAGACAGATCGAAAATGCTGCCACAGCAGCAGCAGCAACCATGCAACAACAACAACAACAACAACAACAACAACTAAAATTGTTCCTTGGACTGGTCGAGAGTTGACTTTGACAGGCGGTGGCATGGCACGGCCACGACTTGCAGACCGGAGCCAGCCAAATCGATCGAACTGCCTTCATTAAAGAGCGCAATGCCCAGAGACAAGTATCATGCGCGCTCCCTCCCTCTCTCTCTCTCTCTCTTTCTCTCTCGCTTTCGCACTCTTTGGCATTCGCTGTCTCGCTTGCACTGGCAGGCGATGTTCGTACTGTTGCAGCTTTTGATCGAGTTATCAATTTGCTATCTTTGTCTGACACAAGCGCCAAGCGAAGACTTTAATAACTCCTTTCCTGCCGCCGACTTGTGGCCGCCACAGCCAGCAGCCTGCCACATGATCCAAATCGAGATCACGGCTGCTGCTGCCTCAGTTGCTGCCTGGGTTGCTGCCTCGGTTGCTGCCGCTGCTTCGATCAGTCAAGAGCCAAATGGACGAGCTCCACTAATTTCCATGTTGGCCACAATTTGACTTCTGTTCGTTGCTTCTTGTTGTTGTTGTTGCGTGTTGTTGTTGTTGTTGCTGCTGCTGCTGTTGTTTTGGCCACATTTTGCAAATTTGCGCGCCGTGATTGCGGCCTCCAGCCTGAGCCCCTCCCTCAAGTCCACAAGTCGCTGCTTGCCACGCAATTTGCGAACAAAAAATCGGCCAAGACACATCTGCAACAAATTGGAAGCCAATAATCAAATGTCAGTCAGAGTTCGTTCTTCCCTCTCTCCCTGCTCCCCTCTCCAACCCTCTCTCTCTCTCTCTCTCTCTCTCACTCTTTCTTTCTTACACTAACTGTGTGTGTGTGTGTGTCAGCTGACAGTCAGTCAGTTCCAGAGAACATTCCGCGATCCGCGACCACGTAGAAAATCAGTTTTACCCCTTGTGCCTCATTATTCAAACTTGGCTCAAAAGCCACCGTCTATACCCCTGGCAGTCGACTCCCCTGCACCCCCCGCAGACCACAACCAACCACTGCTCGCCACTCTTCTTAGCTGGTTTCTTGCTTCGCTGATGATGTTGTTGTTGTTGCTGCTGCTGTTGTTGTTGTTGTTGCTCTTGTTGTTGTTGCTGCTGTTGCTGCTGCTGCTGTTGTTGTTGCTGTTGTTGTTGTGGGTTCTTGTGGCGTGTCAGATCTGCATGTCTATTCATTTAAAAGTTTTCGATTTTGATTTCATTTAATTTTGGCATTTGGCATTTTGTCTTAACGCTTTGCTGCTTTAACCCAAATGCGAAGGATTGACTGCGGGAGGGGTGCCCCACAGGGGTGGCCCGGAGAGGGGGGCAAACACTAGTGACGGACAGTAGGAATTTAGCGGGAATATTTTTACCTCTCAAGTGTGACTGATGTCCGTCCATTGATTCAGCTTTTCTGAGTATTCAAATAATTAGCTAAACTTCTTTTTAAATATTTTTTTTAGCTATCAATTTTAAAGCGAATAGATGGATATATGATTCATAATTTGAAATTTGTAATTTCCAAAAAGAAAATATAATAATCACTAAATAATAAAAGTAAATTAATTAACTCTCTAATATTTTATGAATGTTATGAATGGTATGAATGATATGAATGATATGTGTGATATGAATGATACAAATGATACAAATGATATGAATGATATGAATGATATGAATGATATGAATGATATGAATGATATGAATGATATAAATGATATGAATGATATGAATGATATGAATGATATGAATGATATGAATTATGTGAATGATGTGAATGATATGAATGATATGAACTATATGAATGATACCAACGATATATATGATATGAATAATATAAATGATATGAATGTTATGAATAATATAAATAATATGAATAATATCAACGACATAAACGATGTGCATTGATTAATTGATATGAATGACATGAACGATATGATTAAAATGAATAATACGAATGATATAGATAATATGAATGATATGAATAATATGACCATTTCTGAGCCATTCTCAACCAATTGTCTTTTGAATAGTTGAAAGAAACTTCGCTCCACATATTCACACTCGCACTCACACTCACACTCATTCACATGGATTCAATGGAATTTATTATCTATCTGATCGATAATATAAGGCCCAAGTGCGTTATAAATTTCGGACTAACGGCGCTGCCAGCATTTCTGATTGGTTCCACATAACAATCGCCCCTTTTATAATTAACAATAAAAAATTTCAAACACACTTTGACACAATTTTAATAGTCAATAAAAGTTGAGGGGAGTGTTAAATGAAACAGGAGCGCCGTTCGAGTGCCTCCAACAACAACAGAGGCAACATCAAAACAACAACAACACAAGGGACAACAACAATAAGTAACTGATTCATTGTGATTGTTTTTATTGCTGTTGTTGTTGCTGCTGCTCACGCTGTTGTTATTGTTGTTGTTGTTGTTGCTGTTCACGTTGTTGTTGCTGTTGTTGTTGCTGCTGCTGCTGTTCTGTTGTCGTGCTGTTAATGTGGCCATTGTTCGACTTTTTGTGGCTTGTTATTTGATTATTGTTATTGTACTTTATGTTGTTCCTCTTTTTGTTGTCGTTGTTGTTGTTGTTGTTGCTTTTGTTATTGCTATTGTTGTTGACAAATCGATAAACAGCTCAATTAGCATTTTTGATCTTAAAAAGTTCCGACCCCAAAGCCAAGTGTCCCCCAGTTTTCCTCAGTATTCCCCATCCCCCCTCCCTTGATACATTTGAGTGGCTTGTGTCAGGACACGTTGGGAGGGTTAAGGGGGTTAAAGGGGGCTAAGGGTAAAATGGGGGCGGAGGGATTGAATGGTTAACATAAATCAGAACATAAAAAACGTCAGTTCAATATGAGGAAATTTGTATGCTCTTGTCATGCGTCACACAATTATGCAAAATGAGCTGTCAAACTTGGCAATTGACAGCTCGAAGTTGGCAGCTGGAATTTCAATACTTGGCCCGGACTCTGGGCCAAACTGTGGGGCAGCAAAAGTCACACGGATGTCATTGTTCAGATATCATAGAAACATATCTCAAATGTGAGCGGACAGGTGGCTAGCTCAATGCTAATGGCCCAATGGCGATACGCAGACTCGTCAGTTTGTCCTGAAACTCGCTGGATATTCCACACTCCTTGCCGACAGCTCAACGAGCTTTTACTCGTTTGTGTCACAAAAAAAAACCTAGTACCGCTTATGAATGTTTAAATACCGTTGTAAAAGAGAAGCAGACAAAATATATAATATGTGAATGGGTATGCAGCGATTATTATACTTACTCGTTCATTTACTCTGGCACTCGTTGAATGTAAAACGAATTTTCTTTTATTAATAAAAATAAGTTAGGTAGTATTTAGTATTTTAGTATTTTAGTATTTTTTTCTTTTTATTAGTTCAAAAAATTGCTATTCGTTAGTTACTGAAGGAACCTTACTCGTTAATTTTCATTTTCAAATTATTTGTAAGAAACGATAAAGGAGGTTAAATAGTTGAAAAGCTGGCTTTAAATTAATCGATGGAAGTTTTGATTACTTTTTTTTTTATTATTGATTAATTGATTATAGAATTAAAAAATTATTATTTATTAATTTTAATTTGTACGTTACTTATCAAGCAATCTTGGTCTTTAGATTTCAAGTTTGGATATAATCCTATAAACGAAAATACCGATTGCTGAACCAAGATAAAGGACGAATGTTTAAACGCAGTTGATAAATAATATCCCATTCAATGTTGCCACGCCCACGACAAGGGGCCTCTGCTCTTGGCCAGTCTGGAGTATTATAACTCGTCGTTAGCTGTAAGGATCACGAGATCAGAGGTCGGAGGTTAGATAATGAATCTAAAAGGACAACGTATGACTTACCGACAACGGGACAGTGACTCACATCCCCGATCGAATCAGTAGTGTCCTTGAGTTGCTGTTTACCATCACCGGAAGGTCCATCTGGTTGGATCTTACCCTCCATGCACTTCTGATACAACTCCAAGGTGAGATTGGGCGTTCCACGTAGAGCGGCAACTGCTGTGGTAGCAGTGTTCAGGCTGGACAAGAAGCCTTCGATGCTCGTAAAGCAAATCGCAGCACGTGGGATGCTTTGGTCCTGGTTGAGATCCTTGTAGTCATTGCTCGATCCATTGATGTTTAGGAATTGTGAGGTCGACCGGGCGTGGGATGTGCCGCTTAAATTTTTATTCATTTTAGAAACTATTTTCCAGTTACAAAAAATTAATTTAAAAACATTAAAAATAAAGAAAAAAATTACAGTTATTTCTAAGGTTGAGTCTCATTCGATTAAATTTTGATCCATTAAAAAAATCGGTGATATTTTTTTAAAGTAAATCATTTGCTTCATTTGGCACTTTTACATATGTATTTCAATGGGTATGTGTGTGTGTGTGTGTGTGCATGTGCTGGTTGACTTTGAGAGAGTCAAAGTGATTTCAATAATTCAATCACGTGTTATCGAATAATTGAATAAGTCATCGAGTTGAGCGACACAAATTTAATTTCAATACGCGGAACGTTTAACGAACGGGTGACAGCGTCAAAGACACAGCCGAATGAGTTGAATGTATGTGTGTGTGTGCGTGTGTGTGTGTCCGTGCGTGCGTGTGTGTGTGACGATTGAAGACGGAACCACAGCAGTCAACGTGAGTGATTGTCGCAAAAGCTCAAAGGCAACGACGACTCTTCGAATTGTACTGATTTTTATTTATTTTATGTTTGAACCGAAACGCTTATGGAATTCCAAATGAAATGCGGCTGCGCCCCAACTAATGGGGAGCCACCGCGCCACCGAGCCACCGATCTGCTGACCCACCGCCTCACCGATATACCGGGTGGTTACACACACGCACACACACACACACACACATAAAGAAGCATAAACTCCACATTTGCCAATTGTTGTGGGAAAATGTTTTTTGATCACATGTCGCGGGCAGAGCTGCCCGAAACACCCAAAAGGCGTGGCACATTTCCATTAGCATGTTCAGCCCGTTAAACGATCCCAATCGAATTTTAAGTGCGCCCGTATTAAGGGCCACCTTGAACTTCAAATCGCATCTCGATTTGGCATAAAACTTAATCAAACTCAAACTTAAAAAAAAAATATAACTTTAAAAGAGGCACAGGAGCTGCTTTAGAATAGGACTCAAAATAGGTTATATATTTTAAAAATATATTATGGAATATTTATATCTCATATAACTAATGCATAACTATCGATTACATAAGTTATCCTTAGTCTGTCTTGCTGTCTGACTTTCCTTCAATGTAAAAATTTGATGGGACTTCCTAAGTTAAGCTTCAAATTGGTAGTTTCACATTCATTTAAAAATATACAACAAAAAATAAAAAAAAAATCTAAAATTACAAAAAAAATTATAAGTTTGTAAATCTAAGTAAATTTTATAAAAAATCAATAACTATCGATAACAAATATTGTATGATTTATTTAAAGCTTTAAATAAAGAAAACGAAATGAAGGAAAATTAAACACACATTTATTTGAAGGACATTTTAGCTTAAATGTGAGTTAAGGAAACTTGCGATTAATGTACACTAAACTATCGATAAGACTGTCTCAATAAAGCCGATAAGATTTATCGATTGACTGGTAATGCGAACGAAATGACCCCAACCAAACTCATAGTTAAATATGAACATCGACAGCTCAGAAAATGTAGATTAAAACATAAACAGATAAGAATCAATATTGATATCGATATATATAAATATAAATAATTAATTTTAGGTTAATTATTGTTATCGGAAACCATAAATAATTCCCCCACCTAACTCCCTACACGCAGGCATTGAAAGAGGATCGCAGTGCCTGCTCCTTTATGAGATACCAGTTTATAAATTCGATCCGCAGGAAGATCCGCAGCTCGATGGGAAGTCCTCACGTAAATTGGGTCGATAACTGACCTACAGTACGTGCAGGCATGCAGTCAATCAGTCAATCGGTCCATCCAGCAATCGACAAGGCAAACGGCTCATCATCAATCAGACTCCCGGTGAGGGGATCGGTTCAATGATCGATCCATCGGTTCGATAGATTTTTGACATTCCTTCAGTTTTGATCAGCGCATTGAACTTTGTACTTTGAGGCATTCGATTTTCGAATCTTTCAGTTGTTCGATATTTCGAATCTTCGAATCTTCGAATGTTTGATTCTTTGATTCTTTGAAAGGATTTTCGCATTCACACGCTGCGATCCGTGGGAGAAAAATGCGTGATCTGTGGCCGGGGATTTCGTTGTTGTTATATTTTTCGTGGCTTCTTTGGGCCAAAATTTGCGCTGATTGGCCTGCTGTTTGGGCCAGAAGTTAAACAAATCAATACGAAAACGATGCAAATGGCAAAAGGTATGTCAACAATTCCAGCGAGTAATTGGCAGTCCTGAGGAGAGCTGCCTCAGCCGAGACAATCAGAGCCCTGCATTGCCCTCAACCATCGGCTTGTGGCTGATGACGTTTGCTCTGATGTTGATGATTGCATTGGTTGTTCGTGTGTGTGTGTGTGTATTGACTATGTGTGTGATTGCGATCACTTCTCAGTTGCCGCCAAAGTGCAGCTAAACATCTGGAGCAGAAGCAATGCCAAATCGTCGCAGCAACACCACCGACCAACCGACCAACCGACCAACCGACCAACCGCCCAACCGACCAACCGACCAAGTGACCAGGCGACCAAAGTGAGCATCCAAGTGTCCCAACTGCAGGTGATCATCAGTGATCTTTGCCGACGCACCCAGCAGTGAATTGTAGTGAGGAAGGCTTTGATCTGTCACCGCTTAACCACTGCTAACCGCTAACCACTAACCACTAACCACTAACCACTAACCGCTAACCGCTTACCAATCGAATCACGGCAGGCGCGCGCACCACCAGATAAAATTATTGAAATTACATTGGCAAGACGCCGCAAGACGTCGATCAGCAACAGCTGCGATTTTGCTTTTTCAGATCGAGGAGTCTTATTGGAGCAGCTCCACTGCACCACTGCACCACTACACCTTACGGCACCTTACAGCTGGACGAGTGGACGCTGCTCGGGCAATCCCTTTGAGCTTACGCGACACGATCGCCAACACTTTGCACGGGGTGCACAGGCAGAAGCCACTGGGCCAAGGATCCGGATCGACGCAGCGCGTCGGCAATAATTATCGCTTTTAGTTTCAACTTGGCCTGTCAATGTTATTTCAAAAATGTCGTCAGTGTCGCGTTGCACTTGTGTAGTAGCTCATCAGAGTCACAGCTGAGGCTGAGGCTGTGTCTCCTCCAACTGAGACTCCAACTGAGACCCCAACGACCTTCGCCCCTTTTGCCGCCAGACACCGAATGCGTCCAAGTCGGAGTCCAACTTTTGATCGGTACTGTGATTTTCATTCGATTTCATGTTACCCCCCCACCTTGTCACATCTCACCTTTACCTTACACACACACACACACACACACACACACACACACACACACACTCGCACATTCACGTTCCCGTTCACATTCAGCGTTCGCGTTCAGCTTTCCTTGGGTTTTGTTTTTAAAATGTAATCATCATTAAAATATTTATGGGCCATCTCTCGCTCTAACCAACACCCAGTGCCAGTGCCAGGGCCCGGTCAACGCAATCCCGGCACTTAGCCGGACAAAACTCTGGACGGCTTGTAATGACCATACATAGCAATTGGTTCTCACGTTCGAAAGAAGCGCTGCCAATTTGGCGTCATCGTTGTCACAGTTGGCCGACTTGTGGCCTCCAGTGTCCAGATGGGGGGGAGGCCAGGGGCTGATCTTTAGCCAGAAGTTGCCCATCGACGGGCAGTAGAAGTCAAAAGGCAACCGATTTCGAATCTCACTCCGAATCTGATTCCGAAATCTATACTGGATTGCTTTGTCACCTGCGCTGCTGAGGCACCCAAAGGTGCCTCCACCTTTGGGCTGCTCCAGGCTGATCGCGGATCACTGACCAGCGGAGGAAGCAGAGAACCGAAACCGAAGTCAAGCAACAGGAAAACTTTAATTGAGCTATGAGAATTATGGTGCATCAATCAAAATACCAAGTGGAAATTTACTGGAAAATCAATTTGAGGATTCATACCGAAGCGTTTCCACATCTAAGATTTCAGCACAAGTGGAAAATTCCATATGAGTTGCTTGAAGGCTTTCCTCAGATTAATCCAAGCCCTAAGCTTCCCTCAAGAATGACTTGCCCGCGATTCTTTAATTGGCAAACTTCATGAAATAATAAAAATAATTAAATATGTAATAAAAAATAAATTAAGTAAAAAATATATTTAATTTAAAATAAATAAATAATTAAAAAATGAATTTAAAAAATTTATAATACAAAAAATAAATTATGCAAAAATATATATTTGGAATCAGAAAAAGGAAATTAATTTTTATTATTAATTTAACTGTTAAAATATTTATTTATTTTAAAATTTATTTTTTTACATTTATTTATTTTTATATTTATTTATTTAAGAACTTCCTTCCTTTGCCTTTGGACAGGAAAACATAAATTACTTTCTTATTTTATAGAATATCATAATATAGTTATTTAAAAAATTTTTATTTCACAACACATTTATTGCTATTTTAATTATATATTAATATTAAATATAAATTAAGTATAAAATGTATTAAGTTCATTCGTAATTTTTAAGCTATTTAAAGCACAATTATATTAATTTTAATATATATTAAATTAAAAAATGAACTTCAAAGCTTCATATGTAATGTTTGAATTAATCAGCTACAAGCTTCACTTAATCGATTATTTCTGCTTAAGTGTAGTAGAAGCTTTTCATACAAATCCAGAGCACATTAAAAGCTCGCTTATTTCCTAGGCAAATGGAAGGATCAACAGAATTAATACTCGGGCTCATTGATTATGAAATTTAATGCCTGGCTGTCAATTAAGATTATTTAGCGCTTGGATTAATCCATTAAATCACTAGTGCAAGTATTATTAAAGCTCTTTAATTAATTATTTTTATTTCAATTAAATTTAATTTATTAAATCTTCTTAAGTCATGTTCTTTAAGCGATTAAAGCCTAAAGCTTATTTAAGCTATAATTCAGTTAACTCTTAAAAATTAAATCAAACTTAACATTGTTTTTGGTACTATCAAATTTGTATTATTTATTATTTTATTTTTTTTTTATTATTATTTTTTTTATTATTTTTAATTAATTAATTATTATTTATTTATAATTATTATTATTATTATTTTTCTTAGGCTTTTATTATTTTAACTTTCGCTAGAAAAAGTTCATAGGAAGTTCTACTCGAAATTTCCTAAAATGCGAGCTTCAATCATAATTACATTATTACTGCTGATCCGCCCCTTCCCTCCCCCCGTGATCATGCACAACCCTCTCGGCCACGTCCCAAAGATGACGCTTCGATTTGTCTGCCCGTCGAGCCGTTTCACTGTCATTGCCATCATTTGGTCTGTGGGGTCTGTTGGCTTTGCATCGAAGTTGCCTGACTGACTGACTTGTCATATGTGGCATATGTTGCCTTTAAGTTGTTGTTGTTGTTGCTGTTGCTTCTGTTTCTTCTGTTTCTTGGGTTGTTCGTGTTTGTGTTTGTGCCTGTGTTGCGTTTGTTGCCCGCCTCCTCTGTTGCTGTGGCAGCTGTTGTCGTTTATCAATTATGACAAATCTTTGCGCATGCGTGGCCAGACGTCGTCAGTGGCAGCGTCGCTGCTATTTTTATAAGCATTTATAAGAGTGGCAATCCCCTCCCCCCTCTCCCTCCACCCATTCACCACGCGGCTACACTCTTCCAATTCTATCCTATCCTATCCTATCAATTCCCTTGGCCCCTCGTCCCCCCATCCAATCGCGTTTCATTTTAATTTGTAATTATTTCTTGAGCGTTTTTGCTGCCGCTGCCATTGGCTCGTCTTCGGTTTTTGTTTCGCTGTCTTTTTCATCGGCCTCTACGATTGTCTACCGTCTACAGTCTATCGTCTACCGTCTACTGTCTACCGTCTGTTCCCTCCCTCCTCCTCCCCTTCTTCTTAGCCCTCTTCCTCCCCGCCCCACAAGTTCATTATCATCTTGTATAATTTCAAACGATTCCGTACTTATTGCTATTGCTTTTGTTGTTGTTGTTGTTATTGTTGTTCGTGTTGTTGTTGTTACTATTGAAGTTGTTGTTTTTATTATTGTTGTTGCTGCTTGTCGCTCTTTGCATGTTGCTTCTTGAAATTCATTTGCGCTTCGGTTCGGTGACAAATAAATTAAGTAGGCGAGCAAAAAGCTGCCTGGCGGCTTTGCCCATCATTACAAGAACAACAGCAATGGCAATGACAGTAACAGCAACAACAACAACAAGAACAACAACAACAACAACAACAACAACTATAACAACTAGCTGCAATTAAGTAAGGAGTCTTCATTGTTGTAATCGCCGTCCTCGCCATCGTCTCAATCGTCCCCATTGCCCCCATTGTCGGCCTCTAGTGGAGCTTCCATCGCTGCTGCCTTCTCTCCGAGTGGCTTAGAACGTAACGCCCCTTTAAGATTTATTAAATGTTCGGTGATTGGAAGCAGTCAACGCAGAGAGCGATTGGCGTGGGGCGGACTGTGAAGAGTGGGCAACATCGAATGGAGAGCGGGGAGTGGAGAGTGGGGAGTGGGAAGTGGGGATTGGGAGCGGCTCCAAGTCTTATAATTACTCATAATGGCGGTCAATGTGCTGGCACGGGGCAGATGATGGTCAGTGGTTGAGACTACAATCAATGATCTGGCAACGCCACAGCGCTGTAGCAGCAACGATCGCCTCAAAGTATCTATCATAAAATGGGCGTGGCAGTGCATTCTAAGACCTTGAAACAGTTGGGATTTTTAAGAAAGAATCAAAAATAGTTTTTTTAATCTGCTTTCAAAAGTTATTTGAAAAGGGATATATACAAATATAAAAATTTATATATTTAAAAATATTTATTAAAATAATAAATTTTATTAAAATAAAATATAAATAAAATTTTATAAATTTTAATTTAAATATTGGGCTATAAAATTTATTAGTTATTAATTATTTAAAAAATTCACCTGTTTCAAATGTGGAATATCTAATGCCAACCACACACACAGACCCAAACAAACTCTTACCCTTACACACACACAGCAGACATTTTCAAATATTTTCTGCCCACACCCCCAGTCAACCCCCACCCCCCCAAGCACTAGCCACACATTAGGTGCCAGGTTCTACACTCGAATCCGCTCAATCAGCGGTCGAAGTCAAATCATGGGCTACTGTGCGGAAGGTGAGGGTCAGAAGGGGACAAGGGGAAATTTGTAGTTGTGAGGTGTGGTGCGGTGTAGTGTGGTGTGGTGTGGTGTGGTAACAGTGCCTCCAATACTTCAAGGTGCACCACTCGCCGCCTCGACTCGACTCGCCTTGCGTCGCGTCGTTTATTAATTTGGCATATGACAAATTATGCGTTGGCCAGCAATTAGAGCTGAGATCCAGAGACAAGAGCGGGTCTGAGACCGAGACCGAGACTGAGAGCAGGTCCGAGTTGAAGGCTAAGAAGGAGGAATGGATGGATAGATGGATGACTGGGTGATGGGATGACTGGATGAATGGCTCGACGGATGGCTCGACTCTCTGCATTTAGCGCTGATTTAACAAAATTTTCTGCAAGACACGTACAAAGCATCGATCTGGCGGTGTGAACGGGACAGCTGAGCTGCCGACGTGGGGCGAGGGCGGGGGCGGGTGTCGAGACCTGGAATGAAGCTGAGGTGCATCAACAGACGACAAGTGGCACTTTGGAGCATTAAGAAAATCTGTACAAGTGTCACTTTGGCAGGGAGCAGCGCAGCGTCAGAACTCAAATTGGAAACACACTTGGTGGTTGGTCGGTCGAGCTAGCCAGGAGCGGGTTGGGTGGAGGCAAAAGGGCACTGGGCGGTGTGCAATGGGCGGCAGAAGATGGGAGTCGGTGGTCGAGAGTTGGCGAATTATAACGCCAACGTTGACCAGGCACCCGGGCACCCAGGCAGCCAGGCAGCCAGGCAAATGCAATTTTCACAGCACAACGAGGATTATAAATTCGAGGCTGACACAGTCCTGGGTGCAGGTCCCAGAGTCAAAGTCAGAGTCGGAGTCGGAGTCAGAGTCAAACCCAGACCCAGGCACAGACGCAGGGCCAGAGACATGTCCAGGTTGAGGCCTTGGTAGTCGCATGTTTAATCGCTTTTCATTTAGGCAGCAACTGCAACTGCCGGCAAGTGGTTGGTGGCAGGTGCCGAGAAGGGGGTGGGGGGTTGGCCTGGGGAGGGGCGAGAAAAAATGTACATATATATCTGAAATTTGTCCAGTCATCGGCATTATTTAATGAGTTGCCAACAGGTTGCCACATCCCGATCCCCTGGACCTGCGTTCGGTTCCCAGGGGAAGTCAAGCAGAAAATCAGCAGCCACAGAGGCAGCAGCCGCAGGTCCCGTCCTGCCGCCGCAGCTTCAATTCTCAAATATGCTGAGTCAGTGGCACAAACAGAAGCCAACAGGCGCAGTCGGCGCATCAGTCAGTGTCCGTCGGTCTGTCGGTCCAAGTCCATGTCCGGACTTAGGCTCAGCTCCGGCCTACGCCTGTTGCCGCCTGTTGCCGCCTGCTATTGGTGCCTCTTTATGAGCCTGCGCCTGCCACAAATGTCATGTAAATGCAACTTGTTGGCCGCTTCCAATGCTGCCACCGTCGACGCCGCTGCACTTGACATTGCCGCAGCCGCCCCGTTCCCCGTCTCCCGTCTCCCGTCTCCCGTGTCACCCGACTCGCCGAGTGTCGTGGTAAGCGTGTAATGTCAATTTGACAGACAAACTGTCGACCGTTTGATGCACATTCAGCTACTGTCCACTGCTGCCCATCCAGCGACTATGATTTGTTTGAACGCGATGCCCTACAGCTCACCAGCTGGGGCATATTAATGGGGCAGGACACTTGGGGATCTCCCTCTGATCAGTTTTAGATCTCAAATGCATTAAAAAGAATTTCAATTTGGAGACTCATTTATAGGCTGAAAGCTTCTTCTATTCTTCTTCTTCTTCTTCTTCTTCTTCTTTACTCCTTCATCTTCATTTCTTCTCCTTT
Organism: Zaprionus lineosus; assembly: GCA_035044505.1. Classification (NCBI taxonomy): domain Eukaryota; kingdom Metazoa; phylum Arthropoda; class Insecta; order Diptera; family Drosophilidae; genus Zaprionus; species Zaprionus lineosus. The sequence goes on from JAWNNX010000482.1 coordinate 40,930, forward strand.
TCGTCCTATTTTCCTTGCTCTCTTTTTTTCTTTCTTCTTTGCTTCGTCTTCTTGCATTATCCTCTCCTTCTAATCCCTATTTTCTTTCCCTTTTTTCCCCTCTTTTTCTCTGTTTCTTTTTTTACTTTTCTTCTTCTATTCTTCTTGATTTCTTTTTCTCCTTCTTTTATTCTCTTTCTCTTTTTTATATCGCTTACTTTTTTCATTTCTTAATTCTTCTTTTCACTTCTTTCCTTCTATAATTTCTCTTCCCTTTTTCTTATCATTTTCTTTAGTTTTTTTTTCTCTTTTTCTTTTATTTTTATTTTATTCCTTTTTTCTCTTCTAATATTTCATTCTTCTTTCTTCTATTTATCAGTTTCTATTTTATTTCTTCTTCTCTTTTTCTGTTTTCTGTTCTCATTTACCGTAAATGCCTCTTGCTTAGACCAAATCAGACTCCAGCATCGACTAAAGTTTTAGACTGGGAATCTTCAGGCTGCCTCACCCGTTCATTCACTACTGTCGCATAATCCGCCCCGCCGCCCCCTTGCCCAGGGACCGCCCCTTCAACTCTGCCAGTGGCTGCCACCGCTACTTCAACTTGAGGCGCAGACAAAGTGCTACTTCACATGCTTCAAGGCGCGCAGATTATACACGCATGCACACACATGCAAGCAACTATGAACATTCACACACATATATACACATGTGTCTGTGTGTGTGTGTGTGAGTGTGTGTGTGTGTATTTATATATGATCGCCTGACGTTGGCATCCACAGCATTCAATAAAAAATGTTGCGATTTTTATCTGGCGAGCGCCTTTGCCCCGTCACCCCAAAAACAAAGCGAACACAAATACAAATAAAACTACGAATATGAATACGAACATGAATACGAACATGAATACAACAAGCAAACAGACGATTGAATAAACGAATAAAAACACAAGTTCCAATATGAATACAAGCGTGAATAAAAATACTCGTTTGCCGCCTTTGCTTAAAACTCATAATTGATTAAAAAGAAAATTTACATGGCATTTATTCGTTCCACTCACACACACGCACACACACATACACACAATCGCACACACACTCACACAAAGCTGAAGCTGTTGACAGGCGACTTAAGCCTAAAGACTGGAGAATGGATCTTAAGTCTCTTTTGCTGGAAATAGTTGTCGAAATGTTATCGATTAATCGCTTTTCATTCAGTTATTCAGTTAGTCATTCATCAGTTATTCAGTCAGTCATTCAATCAGTCCTTTAGTCGTTCATTGTGTCAAACAGAAGCTGTTTCTCAACTGTCATCTGTATCTGTATCTGTATCTGTATCTGTATCTGTATCTGTATCTGTATCTGTATCTGTATCTGTATCTGTATCTGTATCTGTATCTGTATCTGTATCTGTATCTGTATCTGTATCTGTATCTGTATCTGTATCTGTATCTGTATCTGTATCTGTATCTGTATCTGTATCTGTATCTGTATCTGTATCTGTATCTGTATCTGTATCTGTATCTGTATCTGTATCTGTATCTGTATCTGTATCTGTATCTGTATCTGTATCTGTATCTGTATCTGTATCTGTATCTGTATCTGTATCTGTATCTGTATCTGTATCTGTATCTGTATCTGTATCTGTATCTGTATCTGTATCTGTATCTGTATCTGTATCTGTATCTGTATCTGTATCTGTATCTGTATCTGTATCTGTATCTGTATCTGTATCTGTATCTGTATCTGTATCTGTATCTGTATCTGTATCTGTATCTGTATCTGTATCTGTATCTGTATCTGTATCTGTATCTGTATCTGTATCTGTATCTGTATCTGTATCTGTATCTGTATCTGTATCTGTATCTGTATCTGTATCTGTATCTGTATCTGTATCTGTATCTGTATCTGTATCTGTATCTGTATCTGTATCTGTATCTGTATCTGTATCTGTATCTGTATCTGTATCTGTATCTGTATCTGTATCTGTATCTGTATCTGTATCTGTATCTGTATCTGTATCTGTATCTGTATCTGTATCTGTATCTGTATCTGTATCTGTATCTGTATCTGTATCTGTATCTGTATTTGCAACTGCATCTGCATCTGAATTGTATCTGTATCTGTATCTGCAACTACAACTGCATCTGCATCGGAATTGTATCTGTATCTTTTGCTGCTTCTTCAGTTCGAAATGTTGCTGTGTAATTGTTTTGAAGTTTGATCTTAAAGATTGGTAGCAGCAGCGAGCCAACTGCCTGACAGGCGCAACTTGCTCTCCCCTCCTTACCCACGGTTGATTCCCCCATCGCTTTCCTTCACCCATTAACTGCCGACTCACTTGGCAGTCGTAAAACCCCCAAGATTTGCGCGCCTGTCAAATTTTGATTGATCGATTGTTTGCACACATTTTTATGAGCTTTCTTCTCGAGCGAATTTATTGAGTATTTCATTAATTTCAACTGATCGATGGGGCATCCGTCTGGTGGCAGTTGCAGCCGTCAGAGCCGCCACAGCCACAGCCGCCGCTGCTGCTACTGCCGCTGCCGTTGCTGTTGCCGTTGCCGTTGCTGCCACCAGCCTTTTAATTATCCATGGACCTGCTCCATTTTCTGAGTGGGAGATCTAAGCGCCACACAAAGTTGAAAGTGTATCAAAAGCGGCAAGTACAAGGCAATTGATGAATGACAGAACAGGGTTACATTCCTCTCAAACATATGTACGTAGTATATCCAAAAACAGAAAAAAAAAAAAAAACAAATACCCATAAAGCTCCAATGCATTGACCGTAATACCGTGATTAATCTTTGTCTTAAACGAAGCTCTCAATCAAAATCAATGCTAATGGCTTAAAGTCGATATCCAAGTTTTATGATTGCCTTAAAAAAAATATTATTGTTTTCTATCGTTCTTCTTCTTCTTCTTAATAAAAACTATTTAATCATTTAGGATTCAAAGCTGTGAGTAATTTAATTCAAATTGCACCTTTAATTAATTTTGTTAAATAAAATATTTACTTAAATTTTTAAATTAAGCTTATTTGAGAAAAAATTAAATTTAATTTTTTTTTTTGGGTGAGTTTTGAGTTAAGACTTAAATCTTAAAGAATTTCCAATTTGAAATCCTGCAAAATTGAATATTTCTTCTTTAAGGTAATTACTTAAATATTGATTAAAAAATGTTGCTTTAATTTGTAACAAGTAAAATAGAAAATTGGAGCTTTTCCAGCGGAAAAGTTAAGTTTAGAAAATCTCAACATTTTTTTACATCTTTTGAGCGTTGACTGCTTTTTGTTCAGGTAACAACTATGAGAAGAACGTGTTGAAAAGATCACCCATTCCAAGCATCAAATCATTTCAATGGAATACAGAGACACACACAATCACACACACACACACACACACACACATACATACAAATGCATGTATACTAATCTGTTTTTAATGATTGTTAACTTCCTAAGTTCTTCCGCGAACTGATTGATTCTAACAATAGATCAATTCTACGAAGTTTGGCTACCTTTTGCCACCATTCGTCATACGGTCGACCCACTTGTCTCACGTGTCGATCGGCTCACTGATAAGCAGCAATAGCAACGAGCATCATTCCCCCCCACCACTCACCACACACCACACACCTCTTACCACTCACCACTCACCGCTCTCCCCTCACCACTCACCACTCTCTACTCTCTACACTCCACTCTTAACTCTTCGCTGCCCGCTCCCATCTTTCCTGCAGCTCACATGCTCTCCCCCCTCCCCATCCCCCTCCCTTCCACACAGTGGATCGGAGTTAGTCAATTTTCGACTAATTCTGCTGTAAGTTGGTAGCTCATTTTAGTTTCGAGCTTGATAAAAATTCTTAATAATAAGAAGAATTTTTCATTGGATTTCTTATTTCTTTTTTTCCCCCACTCCCCATCTTCCTTCCACCATATTGCCGTCTCGCTCTGAGGCGATAATGTCGCACCCGATACGCTACAAAAACGCGGAAAAAACGTATTAAATACAAATTTCCTGGTAATAAAACAGAGACCCGACGACACAGCAGAAGGCGGGAGCTGGGGGGGACTGCCAAATAAAGAAATAAATCTCGAGAAGGGACAGAGACAGAGAAGGAAAGAGAAAGGGAGACAGCGAGGGAGAGAGAGAGAGAGAGAGAGAGAGAGAGAGAGAGAGAGAGAGAGTGATGGAGAGGGGGGTAGCTGTACATAGTTAGTTGGGAAGAACTTACACTGAGTGACTAACTGCTGTGGCCCATCGACAACTGAAGCCAACGGTCGCCTCTTCAATACACATAACAGTTGTTGTTGTGCGTGTGCGTGTGTGTGTGTGTGTGCTTGGTTGTATGTGTGTTTTGTTCTTGTTATTATTATTGTTGTTGTTGCTGTCTTATGCCTGCCTTTTGCTTGCCTTTATTGTTATTTTTGTGTATTTCTTGTATCAGCGTGTAAATCTTGCTCACACACACACACACACACATGCACAAGCAGTCCAAGATCTTCCAGCTGATGAAATACTGAGCTCAAGTTGAAGCTGCACTTGTGTGCGTTAGGGGCGTGGTGGCGGGGGGCAACGACAAAACGAAGCCTCCAGTCCACAGAATTTTTATTGGAAATCTGTACGTAGAAGTAGTCATCATCGTTGTCATCATAATTATCATCATAATCATCTTCACGATAATTATCGCGATCATCTCCTACAGCAGCCAACTTGTGTTGCTTGGATTTGGTTATGGTTTTTATTTTTTTATCTTTGTCTTTGTTTTTGTTTTTGTGTTTTGTTTTTGTGTTTTGTTTTTTTGTTGTTTCATTTTGTATTTTGTATTTTGAAGTTTGTTTCTTTTTTATTTGATTATTGTTCAGATCTTCAGTATTTTTTTTCATTTCTGTTTTAGATGCATATCTCTGAATGCGTTGGTAATAAAAATATACATACACTCACACACACACACACACACACACATACACACACACACAGATGCACGCATATATGAGCTGTTGATGACTACATATAAAAATGATTCGAAAGGAGGCCGAGGAGTTGAGGCCAACGGGCCAGGGACTATTTAGACCCTCGAGGATTGTGATATATGGGATAATGTGTGTACTTGTGTGTGAGTGTGTGTGTGTGTGTGGTAGAGGGGGGTATGTGTGTCGAAGTTTGTTGTGTCGCATGTGGCACAGCAGCCACATCAAAGATCCTGACAAGCGCCATGAGGCAGTTCAGGGAGAGGAGAAGTTGCCATATGTATGTATGTGTAATAAGGAGATGTACACACACACACACACATACATATGTACCTATAAAAATCTGCATTCTATTTATAATACATCGTTTGGATTCGAGGATCAAGGATAACATTTATTTGGTTAAGTTTTAAGTCCCTTCCATATCCTTTTTTTTTTTAAATTACTTTAACTTAAATACAAATATATTAATAGCTGTTGATCCCTAGTATTTATTGTCCTTTTACCCAAACATAAGCGTTTATATTTATATGGTAAGGAGATCCTTGAAGTCCTTAAAAAAATTAGATATGATAATTTCTAAGTAATCGGCAAAAAATTGAAGTCTTGAATGCCTTGTGCTCGGATCGGATTAAAGCTCTATTGATGGGTAATCAGTTTATGGGACTTAATTCCGATTGTCCTTAATATCCTTAAGATTCAAAGTAAGGAAGCTGCAGTTCCTGTAGATGCTATTAATTAACATTCGATGGCAGTTCATCTGACGACGAGCCATGGCAATCAATTGGCTAACAGACTTGATGGGGCAGGGGGTTTGGCAGGAAGTAGGAGAGAGTTAAAGGAGGAGAAGGAGGAGGAGGAGAAATGGTTTGACCAGGTAAGACTGTGGCTATTCGATATAGAATGCATTTAATTGCTGTAATTTTTCAATCCCAACAAAAGACATCAACGAACGACTGACAGACAATGCAACAAATCACACAAAAGGCAAATGTGAATCCAAAAGCGAATGCGAATGTGAGTGTGAGTGTGAGTGTGAGTGTGTGTGTGTTTGTGTGTGTGAGTGTGACTGTGAATGTGATTGCAAAGGTGACTGTGAATGCGATTGTGACTGTGACTGTGATTGTGCATGCGAATGCCCAAGTGCCATTCAGTCACTGTATGTGTGCGTGTGTGTGTGTGTGAGAGTGTGTAGATTTCCTGAAATCAAATCTAGCAAATCAGACCAAAACGAAGCACCAAAAACAAAAACCAAAACCAAAACTTAACTAAACCAAACCAAACCAAACCAAAGCCGAGCCCAACAAAACCCAAGCGATGCTCAAACTGATGATTGTCAGCAAAATCTAAATGCCAGCATTTAAAATGCTCTTTCGCATGGGCTTACATTACCGAGGATGTGGGATAGTGTGCCAGGGGGGTGGGGGCAAGGGGAGCCACAGAGGTGGGACTGGGCCGGGTCGCAGCGGCGCCGGAGCGTGCCATCAATACGGCAAACGACGACAAACGCAAACTTTGAAACGACTCAGTGACTCGATGCGGCGACGGCATTGAACAGAAGCAGATACAGATACAGATACAGATACAGATACAGATACAGATACAGAAACAGATACAGATACAGATACAGATACAGATACAGATACAGATACAGATACAGATACAGATACAGATACAGATACAGATACAGATACAGATACAGATACAGATACAGATACAGATACAGATACAGATACAGATACAGATACAGATACAGATACAGATACAGATACAGATACAGATACAGATACAGATACAGATACAGATACAGATACAGATACAGATACAGATACAGATACAGATACAGATACAGATACAGATACAGATACAGATACAGATACAGATACAGATACAGATACAGATACAGATACAGATACAGATACAGATACAGATACAGATACAGATACAGATACAGATACAGATACAGATACAGATACAGATACAGATACAGATACAGATACAGATACAGATACAGATACAGATACAGATACAGATACAGATACAGATACAGATACAGATACAGCAAACAGATACAGATACAGATACAGATACAGATACAGATACAGATACAGATACAGATACAGATACAGATACAGATACAGATACAGATACAGATACAGATACAGATACAGATACAGATACAGATACAGATACAGATACAGATACAGATACAGATACAGATACAGATACAGATACAGATACAGATACAGATACAGATACAGATACAGATACAGATACAGATACAGATACAGATACAGATACAGATACAGATACAGATACAGATACAGATACAGATACAGATACAGATACAGATACAGATACAGATACAGATACAGATACAGATACAGATACAGATACAGATACAGATACAGATACAGATACAGATACAGATACAGATACAGATACAGATACAGATACAGATACAGATACAGATACAGATACAGATACAGATACAGATACAGATACAGATACAGATACAGATACAGATACAGATACAGATACAGATACAGATACAGATACAGATACAGATACAGATACAGATACAGATACAGATACAGATACAGATACAGATACAGATACAGATACAGATACAGATACAGATACAGATACAGATACAGATACAGATACAGATACAGATACAGATACAGATACAGATACAGATACAGATACAGATACAGATACAGATACAGATACAGATACAGATACAGATACAGATACAGATACAGATACAGATACAGATACAGATACAGATACAGATACAGATACAGATACAGATACAGATACAGATACAGATACAGATACAGATACAGATACAGATACAGATACAGATACAGATACAGATACAGATACAGATACAGATACAGATACAGATACAGATACAGATACAGATACAGATACAGATACAGATACAGATACAGATACAATACAGATACAGATACAGATACAGATACAGATACAGATACAGATACAGATACAGATACAGATACAGATACAGATACAGATACAGATACAGATACAGATACAGATACAGATACAGATACAGATACAGATACAGATACAGATACAGATACAGATACAGATACAGATACAGATACAGATACAGATACAGATACAGATACAGATACAGATACAGATACAGATACAGATACAGATACAGATACAGATACAGATACAGATACAGATACAGATACAGATACAGATACAGATACAGATACAGATACAGATACAGATACAGATACAGATACAGATACAGATACAGATACAGATACAGATACAGATACAGATACAGATACAGATACAGATACAGATACAGATACAGATACAGATACAGATACAGATACAGATACAGATACAGATACAGATACAGATACAGATACAGATACAGATACAGATACAGATACAGATACAGATACAGATACAGATACAGATACAGATACAGATACAGATACAGATACAGATACAGATACAGATACAGATACAGATACAGATACAGATACAGATACAGATACAGATACAGATACAGATACAGATACAGATACAGATACAGATACAGATACAGATACAGATACAGATACAGATACAGATACAGATACACCTATAAATGGGTCGGCCTTGCTTGGTAGCTGACAGCCGAGTGTACAATTACCTTAACGCATCGACAATTATCCGAATGGTTGGCCGCCCCACAATGAGCCGCGAGTCGCTGTTCTCTAACGGAGCTGAAGACCGAAATGGAGCCGGAGACGCGGCCAGAGACATCGACGCTAGTCGCTGACGGCGCTTGGCCGGGTTTGAGTTGGGTAGTGGTAGTGGTTGTGGTAGTTGTAGGGGGCGGAGGGCGGGACAGGTGTAGAGCAATGGCCATCCCGTCGTCACGAGGTGCGATATGCGATACGCAGTTGGGCGGCTGAGACAATTGCGCCACACGTTGCGACTGGGCGCCCAAGAAGATTGTCAGTCATTCAGTGGGTCTACCTTTCCGGCAGTCCGCCTGTCCATCTCTCCCTCTGTCCATATGTCTAGCTGTCCAGCTGTCTGCCCTGAGCTCTTCAGTTATTCACTTGTTGACAGAAGGAAAAACTAAAACAACAAAAAGAAAACAAAACGCCCCCAAAACACTTTGGCCTCTTGGGCACGGGACATGTGTAATATGCGTGTCTGAGGGTGTGTGTGTGTGTGGGTGTGTATGGGTAAGTCTGTGTGGTTAAGTGTGTGTGTGTGTTCGGGTGTGGGTGTGCCTGTGCGATATGCGCTTTAAAGGTATTGACACTTTCCATGAAGACGACGACAGCAGCGACGATGACGATGGCAACGCGGATGCATCTTCTCACTGCGGTTGCCTTGCGGTTCTAATTGTTGCCGCACAGTGGCACAAAGCAGCGTCATCAGGATATTGATCCTGACACCTGAAGTTGAAAGGCGTTTGAAAGGCAGCGGAGATTTAAATACAAATATTATATTCAAAATTTATCCTTTTATTTGTTATAAGATATAACATCTTCTTCGGTAACCCCAGTCTCTTCTCTCTCCTTCTCCTTCTCCTTGTCTTTCTCTCTCTCATTTGCTAACTTTTTTTCTCTCTCCATTTCTTTCTCACAACCTTTCCTTCACTTATACTTTTCCCTCTTCTTTCATCCTGTATTATCTGTCTCTTTCTGTCCCTTTCTCTCAGTCAATCTCCATATCTTTCTCTCTCTCTCTCTCTCTCTCTCTCTGTCTCTCCCTCTTTCCTCTCTCTCTCCTTATTTTTCCCCCTTTTATTTCCTTTATCTCCTCTACTAAGCATCTCTTTTTTTCCTCTTCTTTCCTCTTCTCACTCTCTCTTTTCTCTCCTGCTTTACCCATATTATTTTAGTTGCCGTTTGGGTGACTTCGTCCCACTGTGCCTTGCGAAAATTTCCTAAAATTTCTGCCATTTTTAGTGAGGCTTCACTTTTCTAATCGACAATTGACACGGCGAAGCACTTCAAATGTAAGAATATATATATATAAGTATATATGTATATATGTACGTGTGTGCACGTATGTATGTGTGTATCTGTGTGTGTAAATTTGTTAAAAGTATATAGAAAAAGTTTTAAGCACGCCCAAAAAACGATAACAGATAAGAAGGCGGCCATGTAATTGGCTGCGTGTATAAATGTGTGCGTGCGTGTGTGTGTGTGTATCTCTGGTTAGCATGTGTATGTGTGTGAGTGTGCGCGAGCAAAGGATGCAGGCTCTATTTACTTTTTAATTGGCAAAATTAATGCAATGCAATGAAATGAAGCCCATCGAGTCTTGTGGGTGGCAGTGGAAAGGCATGACGAGTAAAACGGGTGTCATGGCAGCGGGAGGGAGGGGGGGATGAGAGTGGAACTGGAAGTGGAACTCAATATGGTAAACGGCAGCTGCTCAAAGTGGTTCAACACAGTGGCTCAGTGGCTCACTTGTTGTTGTTGTTGTTGTTGTTGATGTTTGCAATTCTTAGAAATTCAATTTTCAAGTTGGAAACTGCCGCCAGTCGAGGCACGGCAAGCGCTGCCTTCCTCCGCCGCCCCGGCGCAGCGCACACCCCTCATCATTCGGGTGCCACTCTACAAGTGATTAAACGAAAACAATAATAATAATAACAGCAACAACAGCAACAACAACAACAACAACAAAGCCAAAGAGAACGCGGCGGTGGCGGCTTCACGGTTTTGATCCATTCGCATAATAATGACGATCATGACGATCATGAGGAGACAACGATGGCATTGACATTGCCCATACATACATCCATCCATTGCTCCCTCCTTACCCCATCCCCAGCTCCGCCTTCTCCTCCTTTAAGTCCACTAATCCTCCTCAGCCTCTTCCCCCTCCTCCTCCTCCGCCTCCATCCATCCATCCACTCAGCCAAGTCAGTCACACATATTGAAATAATTATTATCTGCATTTCAAGATCAACACGCCAAACGGAGCTGAACCGGGCGGAGGCCACAGATGCAGATGAAGCTGGAATTGAAAAGAAGGCAAAAGAGATGAAGCCAGGGACAGAGACAGAGAGAGAGAGAGAGAGAGAGTGACGAAACCAAAGACAAGGATGAAGTTGGAGTTGGAGTTGGAGTTGATTTTGAAGAACTGCGGAGCTGCGACAGCGGCCTCAATTTGAAGGCCATAAAAAATCAACGCATATTGCACACTGTCAAAGTCGTCAAGCGACGAAGAATCCACAACTTGGATATCCCATCCCGCTGATGTCCTAATCCTGGCCGAAATTTTGGTCACCGCAAACATCTAGCACACACCAAAAAGGACACTCAGTGCATTGGCCAAGAGCAGGAGATCAATTTGAATTCTGGGCGGGCAGAGGGGGCTGGATGTTCCTGGTTTTTGCTGTCTCAAGGATGCTCCTGGTCTACTCTGTGCTCAACCATTACGCAGGATGACACACAGGGAAAAAAGGAAGCGCTAATCCTTTGACAAAGGCTGCAACTCCTTCCAAGTAACTTGAGAAATTTCGCGCATTTTGGCACACGCAGTAAAGCCAAAGAAAGCAGCAACAATAGCAACCATAATAACAACAACAACAACAACAATAGCAACCAAACCAACAACAACAACAGGCTAGATTTTGAGACTGAACCTTGCCCCTGGTTAAACGTTTAACGTGATTTCCTTCCCTCGGGCGTCTAGAAGTTGACGCGCCACGCATGACAACAATCAGACTCCTTGCCCCTGCATCTTCTCCTCTGCGCTACACCTTCTCATCCCCCCCCCCCTCCCCCTCCCCCTTCCCATTTCCAACGACATCATCATCCTCATCCTCATCCTCAACCTCAACCTCCACGTCATCGTCATCGTCTTAGCCTGCGTGTAATGCGACGTGTTTGCCTCAATTCGAGCATATGAAAACGGTTTATTTTGCTCGATTAAGTTGCCCGCTTTTGAAATGCGAATGCCATGCGAATGGAGGGATAGAAGGAGAGCTGAAAATAAGAAAAGAATGAAAAGAAAGCAAAAAAGAAAGATACCCAAAAAAAGAGACCCAGACTCAGACTCAGACTCAGCCTCAGATCCAGTCCCAGTTCAAGTCCCAGTCGCAGTCCCAGAGTCCATTGCGGGGGCGCTGCCACTTGCCGAGGTTTGTCGCACAGGAAACTGGCGAGCGACAGGAAGCAATAAAAATCCAAATTGGATGCCAACTATTGAAAATCGTTTGGCTGCCAATTTGAAATCCTTTTGAACTGCCAGCCAGACGACCGGTGACAGGACGAGCCAGCGAAAGGACGAAATGACAATGGATTACCGATTTAAGCTCTTTGAACGCTACAACAGCAGGGAGGGGGGTGTGTAAGTGGCTCATAAGTAGCTGACAGGACCAAAGGATATTAATAGCTTCATAAAGTGCGACAGGATGTCAGAGCTAAGGATGTATTAAGTATAAGCCGAAACTTACTTTGCCTAACTCATTGCATATTTTCTAATTGATAGAATCTTCAACTTATAACCAGGCAGGGAATTAACAGATTACCAGATGTCTTCGTATATCGTTTACTATAAGTCTACAAATATCCTCGACTATAGAAAAAGTTGAGCTTATTTTATGTAGAATCCTTGCTCCTTGCTGCTTGCACTTGTTTAACTTCTTTATCTAGATTATGAATTACCCTATGAGCACCCTATGCCCTACCTTCTTTCCTTCTACTTTCCACGTTTGCCGTACACGTAACGTGGCTCTTTTCTCCAATCTCTACACAGTCTACACCAATCGGTCTTCACTTTAATTACGTTTTTAAATCTTCACTACTTACCTTCATTTTCTACTCTCCATTCTTCTATGCCTTTTATTCATTCATCAACCTCACTATCTCATTCTGTTGTCTCCAAGCTCCAAACTTTACTCGCCAAGTCTGAAATTTCGCTTAAGGAATTTAACGCTTTGTCTTCACTCTTCACTGTGGAAATGAATATATCCTTTCTGTTATGTGTAGAGTGTAACTTTCTTCAATCTACAGACAAGAAACATTTTAGATTCTACACTTCTTTTTCTCAACTCTACACTCTACACTTCATCATAAGAACAGTCAGATATACACATTGATATGGCCATAAAATAAATAATTACTGATTCAAATCATGAATACATGGACCAAAACGGGAAGATAATGTCCTTTCAAGGACCCTCCATAGCCTTCCCTATGATTATTCCATAAAAACGGCCTTCGATCACGGACTCTGTGTGGCTTTGCATTTCTCCCTTCCAATTCTATGGCTCTCACGATCATTGAGCAAAACTGAGTGATGCCAAAATTTGATAAGTTTTAAAAGTCGTAAAACTCTATGAAGTTACCAGTTACCAGTTACCAGTTAGCAGTTAGCAGCTAGCTGCTAGTAGTCAATAGTCAGCAGCTGCTCCAGTAACTATCAGTTAGTTATAGTTACGAGCGTAACAAGTCGTAAAACTTTCACCGATAGACCGATAAACATCATTTCACTGAATGGACCAAATCGAAGCCCAGAAAATGACAGTCAACATCCGATAAATGGAAACAGGTAGCCCTTTTGACAGTAGCTGAAGTCCATAGTTTTATGATCAGTCATAAAGCAACCGAAAGGTTTCAATTACACCTGAGACCAGCTTCTGCTCAGTGCGACCCTCGAGAGACCCTACCGATAGGCATCTATGATATCGACCCGACGGTAGCGAAACTCTGGCCGAGGTCGTAAAACCACTCGCCATTGGTGACCATAAATCGATGTTTTATGTGCAGATTTCTTTCAGGATTTTATGACTTTATTAGTTGTCATTCAGGAGATGAGAGAAAATTTGTGCCAGGACACCACAAAGAAAATTAAATGAGGCAAGGGAAAAGGTAAAGGAGAAAGGGGAAATGACTTGGAAAAAGTTATGTAGCTAAAGAGTTATTAATTCCTCGAAAGGTTTGTAGGACAATAAAAAATGTATTAAATCAAAGTTGAGATATTTTATTGAATAAAATACTTTACTTTTTATTTTATATTATATTATTGAATTAAATACTTTACTTGTTAATTCAAATAGTTAATAATTACTTAAAATAAATTTGCTTTTCTCTTTGATTAATTAAAATATTTATAGAAACTTTAAAGGTTTATAAATAAATGTATGAATAATAGGAGTAACTAATTTTTAAGAATTTATAGATAAATAAAATCATACATTAAATGATTATAAAAATTTTTTAAGATTAATTTTAACATTAATTAATTAAAATTTTTATTAATTTACTTTTATTATTATTTTTAAGAGAATAATTTAATTGGGAGTTTGCCATATTTTACTTTTTCGTTTCTATGATACTTAAAATTAAATATCCATAAGAAACTAAATTAAACTAAAATAAAAAAAGTAAATTAATTTATTATTTAATTTTTTAATAACTTTAATGAAATCTTTAAAATATGTTGAAGGAAACTAAAGGATCTGTGATCTTTTGGAGCTGGCATTCAATAAACTTCAAAAGTCTGGATATCGATGGATATATGATTAATAAAGATTTACTTCCGATAATTATATTATTGATAATATTTTAAACAATATCTAAATTAAATAAAAAATAATATTTCAATGATTAAATTAATTAATTTATAATACAAAATTTAATACAATATTTTTCATCTCCAAGAGGCAAACATGTGTGATCTTCGGTTCATTTATTCAGAAGGATCAAGAAAGGTTCATACATAGTCTAAGGACTATATCCCTTTCCTGTATAAAAATATCTGATTTTTCATTATTTAAATTATATTTATATAAGATATAAATTATAATATGGAAAAAGTGATACAAAATAAATTAATTAATTCATTACTCTGGGAACTCGAAAAATTTGAAATAAAAAATAAATTTATTCACATTTTCTAGAAATAAATTAAATTAAAAATTATAAAAATTAAAATTTAAAATTTTCAAATTTTAAAATCGATTGCAAATTTGAAGTAAAAATTTGGTATTTGGTAAAAGCAGAAATGCGCCTCGTGCAACTTCAGTGCCCGCCGCGTGCCGCGTGCCGCCGTGCGGCTCTTCGAACTGTTTCGATCTGTGGCATTCAAGTGGGCCTCCATAATGCGTAACGCCCACTCACAGACAGGCGGGAACAGACGCGGACAGACACAGACGCGAATGCCATGATGTGGCAGAAGCGATATGGGGTGGGGCGCGGGGAGGACAGGAGAGGACAGGACAGGACAGGAGATGGAACTAACGCCCCGAACCGAGGCGACAATATTTATAACTCTGCGGCGCGTCTCAATTCATTTGGCTCCATATGATTATGTGCCCGGTACTGTGACTTGGAGTGCATCTCCTTGGTCTGTGCCCCATGGCTTGTGCCTCTGCCGCCTGCCTGAGTGTCTGCCACCTACGTAAGCGTATAATTCGTTTAGCATCAGCAGCGGCGGTGACGGTGGCGGCGGCAGCAGCAGCAGCAGCAACAGCAGAAGCAGCAACAAGAGCGGCAGGAGGAACAGCGACAACAACAACAACAATAAGTGCAGCAGCAACAATAAAAGGAACAACAACAATAACAACAACAACAACACAAAACTTAATCAGTCACTTTAACACCAAGCAGTTGGCAAAGTTGCCACAGTTGCCACTTACAGCAGCGTGCAGTTTGAGGCATGCAGCATGCAGCATGCAACATGCAGTATGGAGTGAGGAGTGTGGAGTGTGGAGTGTGGAGTGTGGAGTGTGGAGTGCGGAGTGTGGAGTGTGGAGTGCAGAGTGCGGAGTGTGGAGTGTGGAGTGTGGAGTGTGGTGCGTGGAACGTGCAACGTGCGTGAGCGTTGGGGGCACCACCACAACTGGAGAGCGTTGATCGCCGCATGGCGCTGCCTGTCATGGTCGATATTGCGTTGACACAAAATTTGCATTAAAATGCAATTCCCTCGCCATTGGAGGATCGTAATGCATCTTTAAAGTCTATTGAGTGGTGCATTATTCATATTGCATATTGTTGGCAGACACAACACCAGCAACACCAGCAACACCAACAACAACAACAATCGCAATTATAGAAAAGGAAAAATAGATTTTTGTATCAATTAAAGCGCAGAAAATAGAAACCAAATTCACTCCCAAAAAGCACTTTGATCTTTGCCAACTTTACGATCGCTAAAGAAATGGCACTTTCTCTCCCCCTACCACTCTCTCTCTCTCCCTGCCACTCTCTCTCTCTCCCTCTCTCTCTCGGTGACAATCTTCTTAGTGGCTGTGCACTTGGATGGATCAGGTCAGACATCGTCTCGGGCATCTCCAATTAAAAATAGTTTTTGACATTTTCCGAGTTGCGACAATTTTCTAGCTGCCGCCCGAGGCAATAAATTAATTACAAAATTGCCAACGTGGGCAGGCAGGCGGTAGAGGCTGGAGGAAGGGTGGCTGTAAGTAAGATGGGTGGGTGGGGTTTGGTGCTGCTGCACATAGTTGACAGCTGATGGGTTGGAGCAAGAGAGCGGGTGACTGGGTGGCTGGGTGGCTGGGTGGCTTTTATGGCCATGGCTGAAAATCAAATGTTTTAAGCGCATTTCAAATGTGGGCGTAAGGCCGAACACAGAACTTACTCTCTCTCTCTCTGCGTGTGTGTGTGTGTGTGTGTGTGGGTAAGCGTAGGCGTTGCTGCGAAAGGGCACTTGGTAATAGCCCAACATGAACATGAACATGAACATGAACGTCATCGCCTTTCTCTCATCCAAGACAAGTCTCCGGCTCCCCATGATCTGGACCAACTGAGTGTCCGTTCATCTTACCTCCACTCGTGCCGCCTGCCCCTGCCCAGCGCCTTGTGGCGCAACGTCGCGTCTTTAGTGTTTGCCAGCCTGTTGTTCGTCGACAACTGTGCCAGGCTGGTAGGCTGGCAGGCTGGCAGGCTGGCAGGCAGGAGGAGTCTCGAAGCCTGAGCCTCTGGTCCCATTCTGAACGCCCCCAAGCTGCAGCTTTTAATTATTCACACATCATTCGAATGATGAGGGATTTGAGTTACCATAAGACCCGAGGATTGGATGATCTTCTATGGAACTGGGTAAGAATTTATGTGTACATTCATTTATAAGTGTGTGTGTGTGTGTGTGTGTGTGTGTGTGTGTTTGCATATTGTTTCGTTCATGTCAAATTATTGACCCGCGCCTGGCACATTGAAATGTTTATGCGTTTTCATGACTGAGATGAGCAATTGATAAATCCAACTGAAAATTATGAATATGCAAACGAGTCAGACGGACAGAATGTGAAAAGAACACAGAACGAAAGAGAGAGAGAGAGAGAGAGAGAGAGAGCAAGAGAGAGAGAGATAGGGACGGAGAGAATGGCTTGGCCAAAAACTGGCAAGGGAACAGCCAACAAGCGGCTAACAACCGGCAGCCAACAGGCACCACCCGCTGCTTCTTGGACGTGGCCAGTAGCCAGCACTAGACGCAAGTAAGGTTTACACGTGTGTAGATTATCATGATAAGCAGCAAATCAAGACTTTATATTAAAATAAAAAAAATATTAAAAATATTTAAAACAAATAAAAAAAAATTCAATTTTAAGTCTTAAAAAAATATTAAAAAAAAAATATATTCAACATTTTTAATCATGATTTAAACAGAAATTAATTTAGAAAATGTTATTAAATGATT
Organism: Zaprionus lineosus; assembly: GCA_035044505.1. Taxonomy (NCBI): domain Eukaryota; kingdom Metazoa; phylum Arthropoda; class Insecta; order Diptera; family Drosophilidae; genus Zaprionus; species Zaprionus lineosus. The sequence continues at coordinate 58,546 of JAWNNX010000482.1, forward strand.
TTTTAGAGTGAGGAATTGATCTCAATTTACGACAAATTATCACAGGATAATAAATCCCTTCAAATTATTTGATATATTATCGATATATCCAAATATAGCTGAAAAAATGCTGACAGCTTTTTCGGCTATGGGGATCTTCAGTATTTGCGTTTTGTTTCATCGCATAAACGGATGTAATCGCCACACTGTGCTGCTCATCATCGACGATTCCGTGTGTGAAGCATCCAACTGTGTTGCATGCCCCACCATTTGTCTCTTATCAGGAACAAGCGATCAATACAGCAGCAATCAATATGGTCAATAAAGTTTGGTCCAGGCCTTCGGCTGGACGTTGGAGCGAGACAGAGAGATCGTGGGACGCGGCTGGTGGTGGGTGTGCGAGAGGCAAACGGAGTACGGGGGGCGGAGTGGCTAGTGAGGATATGGGACTGGCGATGCATGTACGGAGACACAGACGAGGCTCGCTGCGTGTCCAGGCGACGTTGCACTTGGTTCAATACATGGCAACGTGATGTACACCACTGAAACCCAAGAAGCTCCAACTTACAGCTCACAGTTCACAGCTTGCTGTGTGCTTCAGGAGCACCACCGGCACCACCAGCACCGCCACCACCACCGCTAACTAACCAAGGGGACGTGTGGTGATACGGGGCAGCGGTCGTCACCGGCTCATGTTGTCACTGTTGTTGTCGCTTGATCGCAAATTTGCCATGGCAAGCTTGACAACTTGCAACCAAGCGGCGGGGCAACAACAGGACAGCGGCCGCGGCTCAGGGTGGGGCAGGCAGTGGGGCGAGCAGCAGGCCGGCACCTTAAAATAATGTTACAAACTTTTTGGCATGTACCCAAGTACGGGAATCCAAGATCGGGCCCTGTAAGCGTTTCAATTCACCATGGCACAGGCTTCAGCTTCGTCTTCGGCTTCGGCTGCAGCCCCAACCCCGCTGCAGGCTCCAACTGCAGTTTCAGCATCAGCTTCAACTTCAGTTGCAACTGCAATTCCATGCAAGGCAATGCGATGCAATGGGCCGCGATTCGATGCGACTTAAGTCCCCATCATTCGACTGCATGCAGCATCCGAGAGTCAACAACAAATTGGAGATCACGGTTTTCATGTACTACATGCAAATTCATCGCTACTGTGGCTGCTGCTACTTCACGGGCTCAGCCCCAGACACGGGCTCGGACTTCAACTTTGACTGCGACAGCAACAGCGACTGCAACTGCGACTGCGACTGCGACTGCGATTGTGACTGCGACTGCTACTGCTACTGCTATTGCAACTGCAACTTTGACTTTGAGTCTGGCATCTTGAGTGGTGTGTCCACAGTTTTGGGCTGCTTCTGGGCAGCGAGCTTCTGTGTCTGTGTCTGTATCTGTATCTGTAACCATAACCATAAAGCCAAGCCAAGCAGCCGGAAGAGCGTCACTTAAATAAACAATCCCAACAACTAGATGCCGGACTCGCAGCCAGAAGACAGTCCAATGAAACCAAACTAACCCAAGTCATTCACAAGCGACTACAAGACACAAGCTACTGCGCTACACCCTCGATATCCGGCACCTTTGACTTGCCTATCGATGGCGTTTAGAAAGGACCCCTCCTAATATATTTATAACATATAATAATATATGATAAAAAAATACATCAATTAATTGATAGAAAGTAAGGGCTGAACATTAAATTGTCCTTTAGACAGCTCTAGGAACTCTAGGAACCCAATGCCTCATTTTACCTTCACTTTCGATTTCCTTAACCAAATTTGAAAATTAAAAAAAATAACTTTTTATAAAGACTTATTTGAAAATGGCTGCTATATATTTATTTATCGCTAAAGAATACTTATTTATCGATTATTTATAAGTATTTATAGAAAGTATTAAATTTCCTCTCATCCTAACCCATTATTTCCCTCAGAGTCTCAATCAAAGGAGATCTTAGTTTAATTAAAGAAGATATTCGATAAAAATAAAATGTATCCTTTAAGTCTGGATAATCGATTATCATGCAACCAAAAAAAAATTACTTGAAAATTTGTCATCTCTTCTCCACTTCTGCCCAAGCTAATGGACTCCACCAAACTGACTGTAGATCCTGTATGCAAATCAGTTGAACTGTTTGATCAGCTTGTCTGACTATCGAGTATTCGTCGCCTTTTTGGTTGCTCCGAGTAGCCATTTAGCCATTGGCGACAGGAAGCTGGGAACACCTTCTGTCCTCTAGTCTCCACTCCTCACCTCTCCTGAATCGACTAGACGACAGGCACAAACCCAACGGCCGCTAAGCACGTGGCTAACCAATGGCTGACAGGGGACACAGAGACATGGCACAATGACTGGGATTAACTTTTGGCTGCTTTGGATTTCGGGTTTCGGATTGGGTTTGGGCTTGGGTTTGGGCTTGGGTTTGGGTTTGGGTTTGGGTTTCAGGCTTATTTCCTACCTAGTCATGTAAGAGGATGCATGATCTAGCGCTTAAACAACATAATGATGTCCTAATGGACATGGACACGACGACAATGTCATTTCTGGCGCCACTCAGTGGGCGTTCGGGTTGTAGAGTTACATCGATGGACCAAAGACCACTCACATCTGATCCCAGCAACAGCAAAGGAAACGGGAACAGTTTTATAGCTAAAAAAAAAACCTTCGAATGGAACTGGACAAATATTTACTCACATCTAAATACAAAGGATTTCTATTAGTTGATTTATAAAGCTGAATAAAAAAATCTACATATATTTTTTTTTATTAATATTATTATAATTCAGCTGCAAGCTCAGCTTGTACATATTGGAACAATCTTCTTTCAATAATTATCGATTTTTTAACCACCGATCACTTTAGTTATTTAAATTTAATTTTAAATCTAAACTGAACCAAGAAGACAATTAAAATATAAAAACTGAACAAAGTGAATATATAACTATCGATCAAATCTATAGAGTTTCGATAAAAGTAAGTACCTGCACTTAGTTATCGATAACCTTTGGGAACTTCTAATAATTAGTTTTCCCGGTATTAGTTTCTGTGGCATTCATTGGCGGTCTATGGGCTATAAATTTCACTTGCCCCCTAACAGTTGCCACTTGCCACTTACCACTTACCACTTGCCTCTTAGCACTTGCCACTTACCACTTGCCACTTACCACTTGCCCACTTGTCACTTACAATGGGGAGCCGCCCCGGAAGCGCGGCTCGAGAATTGTTGTAACGAGAACAAACATTTCCTGTGGAGTCACCGCCGCCGGTGGAGCGGCTCAGGTAGAGCCTCTCCCCGAAAAATTGGCCTTAAAAATTATTTATATTTATTTTTTTCTTAGATTTTATTCGGTTTTTTTTTTTTGTTAGAAAATCAAACAATTAACCTCGAACTTGCGCCTTGTTGCTGCCACAGTTGCTGATGTTGTTGCTATTGTTGTTGTTGTTGTTGCTGATGTTGGCGCTGATGTTGGCGCTGTTGCTGTTGCTGTTGCTGAGCGCTTACAACATGTTTGAGACATAAAAATTTCCAATTAATTTTTGTTTTTGGTTTTTTCGGTTTTTAGTGGCAATGTCTACAAACTTCCACGGAACACCAGTGACAGACACAAGCACAAACAACAAAAACAATTCAAATACTACAAATACAACAAATACAACAACAACAATAACAACAACAACAAAAAATGTCACAGCCGCCGCTTACAAATAATTTTTGTATCTTTCGGCTCTTTGGGGTTTTCAATGGAAACGAAACACATAAAACATGGCCAACGAGCCGCTTGCCACACAAAATACAATAAAAATGCACACACACTAATACGCACACACACATACATACTAATAACACTTAAAATGTTAGCCAGGCCCGAAAACCCCGATAACTGCGATCCCTTCGCCAGCCGCCAGCCGCCACCCGCCGATTGCCCGGGCAACCGCAAACGGGAGCAATTAAAAGTTGCGATGAGTTTGCGACGATTTCCTATAGATATACGCACACATATACATATACATATATACATATTTATATATTGTATATATATATATACATATACATATATATCGTTTATATAAATATATTTATATATCTTACAATATTTATATAATATTTTACCCAAGCCTCAGCTCAACATTTGTCAAGTCTGTAGGCAGCAGCGACTAATACGACTGACTCAGTCATGTCGACTCAATCATGATTGATCCGCCGATGTATTTTAATTGAAGACAAAAACAGACTGCAAATGGCAATAAAATTAAAAGACGATTATAGTTAAAGATAGACAGTGACTTTAGTCATATTAATAACTGGGATAATTTGGGGATAGACATTGCTCATCGATAAATTTCGATTGGCATGTTATAAAACATTACCTATGAAAATTTAAAAAAATTAATAAATTTAAATATAATATAAAAATGCTAAAAAGTAGAAATATTAATATAAGAAATATATAATATTAAATATATAAATTTAATAATTCCATTAATTATTAATTTTTGAATTGAATGTATCCTTAGTCTTTTCTATTTATCGGAGACAACATAAAGCAAACTAACAAATTTTGCTGGATAGTCATCAATCATTCAAAAGTTATCGATTATTATTTATGCTTTAAAGATATTATAGTTATTATTCCATTTGTTTTTTAAAACTTGACACTTTATTAAATCAACAAAAAATAAAATCTTAGTTTTGGTACGGATGATGCAGTATATTATCGATAGTAATTGTTAATCGATTATATAAGAATTTTAAAAATTTTCAAAATTTTAAAAATTATAATTATTTATACATAAATCAGTTTTTTTATTAACACTAAACAAAATCATATATATCATGTATAAAGAAAAAATTGGGTGAAAAAATATCTCTTAAAAATATAAATAAAAATAAATATAAATAAAATAAATAAATAAAATTTAATATTAATAAGTTTAATCTGAATTTATACTTTATACTGATATCTATAAATTACCTTTTTAATATATATGTAAAAATTAATATAATTTTGCTAGCTCAATTATAAATAATTATTTTTTTAGCAATCGATTAATCGATTAAAATCCTCAAGTAATAATCTGAAAGTTAAAATTAGCCGAGAGCCAAAATTCGGGGCTCTCATCCAAAAGCTGTTTTAATATTAAACATTAAACAAATAGACTTTCCCATTAATCGGATGGATAAACAGTTCCTCCTTCCTAGTTCCTCCCAAGTCCGAGCGATTAATTAATTGCGATGATTTTAGAACCGATTAAGATGTTATCGGCAGCCAAAAAGTCGTAACACTCCTGAGTCTTGACTTAGTGCGTAGTTTCATACGAGTTCATATCCATACCATCAGCTCTTCGACTCCCACCCTCCCCCTCACCACGCACACCCCCACCCCCCGCGCTTCTGTTGCCATCGCCGAGCTCATCAAGCCGATGATAAAAATCCATTAGTGACGCTTCAGTGCGTTGAAATTTATAAAGGAGGAGGATGCGAGGGGAGTTGGGAAGGAGTTGGAGGTACGTAGTTAGTGCGGGGGTTGGCCAGTTCTTGGGTGGATTCCATGGCTCTACGGCTCTAGGGCTCTACGGTTCGTCGGTCAGTCGCGGTCCAGCCAAGAGCCGCCTGCTTGCTTTTATTGCTTATAAATAATATTTGATCATAAATTCATAATTAATATTTGTGGGCGATGGTCGCCAAGATGCGTCGAGCTTCAAGCAGCTGACTTCCGGGTAGCACATTGATGCTCTGCCTAATGGACTCACACACACACACACACACACACGCTAGCACGCTCATAAAGTATGGCACACACAGCCACTTACACACACACACATATCTACAGCAGCCTTAATATAATTTAGGCAAATATTTTAATTATTTTTTGTCTTTCATTTTTTTTGCTTTTTTTTTTTCTTGGTTTTGCTGCACAGCCGGAAAATGTTCATTGCCATTTTCATTTTCATTTTCATTTTCATTTTCATGTTCATTGTCATTGTCATGTTCATTGCGTTGCCACGCCCACGCGCCTCTACCTACACCTGTGGCAAGGACATGAGCGAATCCTTTGGCCCATTTGGTGCTTCGTATGATGAAATTTTATCGTTTGGAAATTTTTCAATTTTCCAAAGGAGAACCAAAAACGAATGGCAGCTTCCATGCATTAAGCTCTGTACATAATGATGATTTTCATAATGATGATGACAACGCTGATGATGATGATGAAGATGATGATGATGATGATGATGATGATGATGTAAATGGGTATGATACTGAGCTGCAGCAGTGCATTCCTCATCGGCGATTCGTCGCGTTGTCGTGCTGCCTGGGCAGAAGGTAGAATGATGTCCCTTATTAAGGATAACAACCCGCAACAGGATAAACAAGTTGTGGAAGCCCTCGTGGGCACTAAAAAGAAGGACATGTTCCACTTGAAAATAACAATTTCATTCAATTTTTGATCATTTGCTACCAGAAATGGCAAATCAAAAAGCTATAAAAACCGACAAACGGCAAACGAGGACGACCAACCGTCTGTCCAAGGACCCAAAACGCTCGTCCTGCCGTATGCCAGGACACATCTTAAGCGGTTTGGGGGCGGTTTTGCTTGCTTTTTTGGCTCGTTTTTTTTTCCTCCTTTTTTTTTATTTTTCTCTCTCGTCCTTAGTCCTCTTCTCAATCACACGCCGAAGGGAGGGGCCTTTAAAATTGAAATGACACACGCATACCGCACCCCCTCCCCGCGCACTCTGCGCCACACCGCCAGTTGACTGGCCTGAATGTCCTTAAAAGGACATGCCTCTTGCTCCGTCCACTTGCATGTGATTGAGTTCTCGGCCAGCAGACGGCAGTTTTCAAATCCTGCACGCAAAATTTATGTTGCATAAAATTTTTCAATGAATTTTATACCAGGAATTTGACTTGGTTTTACATTTACCAGCCTCCTGGCTCGAGCTAGCCGCCAGCCACCAGCCACCAGCCACCACCCACCATCTACTCCCAACCAGCACTCCCTCCCCCCTCCCACCCGTTGACAACGACGACGACGATGTCTTAAATTTTTAAATGACTTTCGTCTACGCACGTGGCATATGGAGCGTAAAGTATTCGCATTCGCATCCGCATCCGCATTCGTATTCGTGTTCGTATACATTTGCTCATACGCATCCAGATTGAGTTTGAAGTCTGAGTTCCAGTTCCAGTACCAGTACCACCGTCCACCCAACCACCGGGGATGTCATCGCTCGGAGCAACCACCAAACGGCAGGCGCATCGAAATGTAAGCCAAGGAGGTCATTCGGCATTTGATGTTTGGTTTTTGGGATTTGGGTTTGGGTTTGGGTTTGGGTTTGGGTGTGGGTGTGGGTTTTGAATTTTCGATTTTCGGGATTAGGGGTTTGAGGTTTGCGGTTAAATTTACCCGATTCAATCGGGTGAGTCGCAACTTGGGACTGCTGTTGCAAGCTGCACGGTGCACGTTGCACGTTGGCAAAAAGTTAATTTATAGAGATATTTCTGTCAATATGAGGAGATGCATTAATACTGCTGCACAGGATATTTTATCTCTGCAGAATATCCTTTAGGTTGATTCAATAAAAATCACTTAAGATCCTTATAGAAACGTAAGGAACAAAGGGGGAAAGACTTCATAGAAACTGAAAGAATTGATGGAAACTTTTTTCCTCCCACGCCCCTCAACTTTCTCCTTAATTCTTTGTCTCTCGGTTTTTCTCTCTATTTCTCGGCCTGTCTCTTTTTTTCTCTCTCTCTGTATTGCTCCCTTTTCTTCTCACTCACTCTTCTTTCTTCTACCTTATCTCTCTCTCTCTCCCTCTCTCTCTCTCTCTCTCTCTCTCTCTCTCTCTCTCTCTCTCTCTCTCTCTCTCTCTCTCTCTCGTCTCTTTCTGTCTTTGGGTTTTTCTTTCTCTTTTTTTCTCTTCCTCATTCCATTTCCACCCCTTCCCCCCATATTTTCCATTCTATTGACATAACCTCCATCACACGAGCGATCATTTAAGACCTATACAAAGTGTGACTCTCGAGTGGAGCCTCTCATCCTTTGAGCATCATTAAATGCCTATGAACTTTGCAGCTTTGCAGCTTTGCAGTGGCCCACGCAGCGACCATGTCCCATGCCACATGCAACATGTTGCAGACAAATGCAAAGCCAGCCACATTGATGATCATTTTTTTTAAATTAATGTCCGCAAAGGGCAGCAGCCGGCGGTGGAGATGGGAGCCAAGTGGCGACTGGACATGAGAATGCAAAATCTAAGCACTTGATTGTTGTCAATACAAAACAAGCGATTCCCAGCACCGGCATCGGCTTCCAGTGGTTCAAGGTGCAGCTACAGCACAGGCAGTCCGAGCCAACGGACGGCGCTTAGGCACGACGAGTGCGACGCGACGCGACGAGCCATAGGCCATGTTTTGGTGGGAGATGCGCGGGGATCACCTGCCCAAGGATTAGGTACAATTATTGCATTTTGCTGTTTAACAATGCGAAGGTGTTTGCAATGCTCAAGGTGTTGTTACCCATCCACCTACCCCACCGATCCCACGACCCACCATCCGACAGCTGCCCAACGGCGCTCCCCCCGCAAAAGTTGTAGCAAATTTGTCGCTGTCTGTCGCTCGGGCTGCGTCGCGGCTGCAGTCAGCGAGGTGTGAACAACGGCGCAGCCTCTAAATTTAGACGGGGCAGCAGCGCAGAAGGTGCATTCGGGGAAATAAATCAAAATTTGGATGCAACGTGGATGGGACCACCAGCGTCAGATAAATACCAACAACAAAACAAAAAAAAAAAAAACAAGAACAAAACACAGACACAGACACTGACACAGACACAGACACACAAAGGAGGAAAAACGATCGCGACCGCAGCGGAAACAACAGAGGAGAGACGTTGGGCAGGGGGGAAGGGGGACTACGATTCAGATCAGGATCGACACCAAAAACAGAGCCTCGCACTGCAACGGAATTTGAGACTGAGATCCGAGGCTGCAACTGGGAGTACATGAAACCTGCTGGGCATGTTGAATGCCTTGACTGGACGGTCGACTAATCAAACACATTCTCAGGCTCAATTCTCAGTCTAAGCCCAAATCCAACTGTAAGGACTAAGGCTAACTTCAAGTCTCAGGCTTCGCCCAAGTCTCAGTCTATATCAAAGTCTCAGGTTTGGTTCAGGTCATAGTTTTAGTTTCGGCCTTAGTCTCAGTCTAAGTCCCAGTTTTATTCTAAGGACTTAGGCTTCGTCCAAGTCTCAGGCTTGGTTTAAGGCCTCGGTCTATATCCAAGTCTCAGGCTAAGTTCAAGTCTCAGGCTATGTCCAAGTCTCAGGTTTGGTCCAAGTCTCAGGCTAAGTTCAAGTCCCAGGCTATGTCCAAGTCTCAGGCTTGGTACAAGTCTTGGTTTTAGTTTCAACCTAAGTCTTAGTCCAAGTTAAACTCAACTAAGAATCTTATGACATAGGCTAAGTCCAAGTCTCAGGCTTCGTCTCAATCTCAGGCTTGGTCCAAATCTTAGTTTCAGTTCGACCTTAGCCTTAGTCTAAGTCAAAGTTTTACTCTAAGAACTCAGGCTAAGGTCTCTAAATTAGTCCAAGGCTCAGCCTTAGGTTATGTCGAAGTTGTATTCGGAGTCAAATTCAAAGTCTCAGTTCAATTCTCTATTAAAGCCCCAGACTAACTTTTCGTCTAAGTCCATTTATCAAGCTAAATCCCAGTCTGAGGTTTAGTTCCAGTTGAAGTCTATGGGTTAGTTCAAGCCTCTGTCCAAGCGTGAGTTTTAGTCAAAGTCTCATTTCAAGTATTGTCTAGTCTCAATCTCTGTTTCAGTCAGAGTCCAAGTCAAAGTCTCAGACTAATCTTCAGACTAAGTCCCAGTCTCAGACTCAATGCAAGTCTCAGCTCAAGCCTCATTCCCTTTTCCAATCCTAAAAAACGGAGTCCGATTCTGAGACTAAAAAAAAACTTGTTCATTGTAATTTGATGAGGATTCGAAGTTTGTGAGCTCGTAACTCATTTGGAGGCTGCTACCACGCGCACATGCAACATATTGTGGCATTGTTGTGGCTTCGGGGTTCATCGATATCAAATCGATTTGTCTGAGATTTCCAACTAATTTGTAGGTCTTGTCTTGTAATAGCAGCGCTTAGCTAACCGCTCGACAGGTAAAGGATCTCATTAGTCCAAAGAGAAAGGTATACAGACGCACACACACACACTGATAGTTACATGGGAGCGGGGGTGAGGGAAAAGTGAAAGTAACGCCCTCAACGCTTAGTTTACTGTTGTTTGACAGCAGAAAGCAGAAAGACACGCATTGAGCCTGACAAGAAGAATAATGTACATGGCCCGAAGGATGGCTAGAAGAGTGAGACTGAGGGAGCGAATAAGAAAAAGAAAGAGCGCGAAAGAGGGAGAGAGTGAAAGAGATGGAACAGGCTGCCTATCAATATGCCCATGCACTTGAGACCCTACACATCCATGGGAGCAGGTTTTGACTTATTGCCAGCGATTTGTCAAGATTATTCATGCCCGCACTCGGCTATCTATCTATCTATAGGAATTCTATGAAAATGATCACGGAATCAAAGAATCACAACATTCAACATTTTTCTAATAACTTCTATTTGAGACCATGAACGTGATCTCCTCTTCCTTGCTCCCCCCTAGACCCCATTAACTCCAACTCTTCCCTCCTTGGTCCATTTCGGGACCTTACTCCATCCTCCTGGCTGAAGATCACTTTGTCTTTAATGCCGTTCTTTTACGAATCTCTTCCTTATCTTCTCTCTTATTTTCTCTTTACCTTTTATATTATTTTGCGTATTATATAATTGATTATTTTAATTATTATAAAATATTTAAGTCTATAAGCAGAGAAAGAGGAAAGGAATCTTTGCCTCTTGTAGATCATAAGCCAAAAGATCAGTTTTCCTCTATTCAATACTTTAGGAACTTAAAAATGAATAAATAAAATATCAATTGAATATTGAATAGTTTGAATAAAAGATGAATATTCATGCCACTCATAGGTAAAGGATCGATAGGTAAATCTAAGAGTGAAGACATCTAGCCAACTTTGGATCTAAAGTACTTACTTCTTGGTTTATCTAGGAACTCCTAGAAATAAATTCTGGCAGAATCAGGTTTGTTGTATAGAAGACAAGTATTTAATATAAGTTAAGTTTCAAGGATACCCAAGAAATTGCCTAGTGAATTGATCGATTTGTCTATAAAATATAAAAAAAAAAGAACTGATCGATTGACTTACCTAAGACATACCCTGAGAGCATGTTGGAATCATATATGGGGCTGATCCAAGTGAAGATCAAAGATTCAGGGAATATATAGCTTAAAGAATATTAGATCCTTTATTGTGTGTTCCTTAGTTATGTGATCCTATGTGATCTTTGAATAATCATCAAGTCGACTTACCTACCTCAAGCAGTCAATGGACCAAGGCAATTTCTTTCCTAGGAGAAGATCACTGATCATTCAGGGGACTTTAATCATAATCCTGTTAATGATGATCCTTTTTTCAAATTATAATTTAATTTTATAAAAATCAATAATCAAACAGTGTCTAGTCACATTTTGGATTGATTTAAGGGAAAAAAAATAGACTCTAACTCCTACACAGAATCGGAAATTGAACTGCAGAAATCGAACGACTGCTCAGTCCTGCAAAGATCCCTCTATCGATACTCAAGTCAAAGCCATTGACACTTCGATGATTTAATCGATGACAGTTTAGCCAATAAAATGATCATTCAATTAATTAACTGAAAACTGTGAGTGACGGAAATCAATCATCACTCGAATGGCCTTCAATAGCAATGGCAATTGATATGATCTCAACTTTCAGGTAACTAAAAGCAACCTGAATTTTTGGCGCTGTTCTTCTTCTACTCCTTTTTGCCTTCTTCTTCTCCTCTTTGTCTTCTTCTTCTTTGTCTTCTTCTTGTTCGTCTTCTGCTTCTTCTTCTTCTTGATGTTTTTGTTGTTGGCCCAGTTGGTGGGGGGATCAGTTGAGATGGCGTTTCTTTTCCTTGGGGAGGGCTTTAAATGGCTGCACACTCATTTTATTGCCCCGGGCCAAATAAACAAATTACTTGCCGCGTTCTGTTTGATTTCTTTTGAACGGGCCCCGAATATTTACCACAGCCTCAATAAATTCTGCAGCGCTGCAGCGGCGTTCATTCAAACGCTGGGCGCGCGTCTTGTTTAGACAACAATTTTCATTGTTGACTTTACTTGTTATGTTAATGAGAGGCCGGAGAGGACGGCAGTACGGTGGGACGGGTGCGACAGTGGGACGGACAGTGGGAAGGACAGAGCGACAGTCAGATCGAGCGAAAGCGACCGCCCGAACGTCCAATTTGGATGCTCATGTCTAGATCTAGATCTGGGTCTGGGTCTGGATTTGGATCGGTATATGTATATGAATATGGATACGTACAAGTGTACTATAAGTATATATGTATATGTGATATGTATATGTATATGAATATGGGTCGTACTGCCATACGGGGTGATCAGTGCTGCGGGCGGGCCACGAGGCAGAGGAGTGCGCATTGTGCCTGACGCGTGGCGACGCGCCTGTTGACATTCCGTTTGACATTATTGACACACGAGTCAACGGGCAACGACGACAACAACGACAACAGCAACAACAACAACAACAACGACGACATAAACGAGGCAAGAAAATCCAATGTTGTCATGATAGTTACTTAGATAGGCAAACCACACAGAACAATCAAAATCAGACCATCTTGTGGCAGAGTATACCGTACCAGATCATTCCGTGCCAGGCCATCCTGTACCAGTTCATCCAACAAACAGACCTTCCATGGCACTCGAATTTTGATTAGCCGCCTGAGCCAATTAGCCATGAATCCGGCAATTTTAATAATATTCACGCGAAAGTCAACATTATCAAGATATTCAATAAGTTTATGACAAGGCACACGGAAACCAAGAAAATCAGAAGTATCTGAAGAAGGGGTATGCGGAACGTAGATATCCTATAAAGAGTGAATATACAACCCCCATATATGAATATACCCATATATTCACAGGAAACACTCAATCCTCAACGCTAAAGGCTTTTCATTTGTGGCACTCGAGACTTTAATTAATTTCTAATATTAATTCTAGGAAGCATTGAGATGGATTAAAAATTAAAATTAATATCTATTGATGTATATTTTAATATCCATAATAATATAAAAATATATCCAACCCCTGATATACCCATCATATCTGTCAAAGGGTTAATGGGTATAACTCAAAAGTCGGCTTGGGTCTCTTGAGTTTCTTGGGCCGCATCTTATCTGTAATTTGGTGATCGTAACAGTTTTGACAAATCATACTCGCACACACACACACACACATACACACACACGCACACTCACATAAACACATACACGTACACTCACATACACACACGTGCACACACATCATTTGTCGAGTGAAAGAGATGCCGCTATTGAAGAGGTGATTTGCCAATGCCTGGCAAAAGGAGGGGGGCCATCCGAGGGGTAGGGGTACCTGCCAGGCCTCGTTTGTCGGTCGCTTTGAGCTTTATTTTGATTTCAATCTAAAACACACAAATCGTTCATTCTGCCGCTGTCGTTGCCTGCTGCCGCTGCCGCCGTCTGATGAGCAGCTTTGACGCTGGTGACGACGACTGCGCACAGTGGAGCAAATGTCGAAAACGCCGCCCACGGTGCGCACAGGCGCAATGCTGCAACACTGCAAGACAGCAATGACAACTCCCCTTGCCCTTTCCCTTTCCCATTTCCACTTCTCTCCTACACTCACTGCATTTTCTTCAGCGCTCCACCTTCTACCGTCTACCTTCCATCTTCCGCGTTTCGTCCTCTCGTTCCACCCTCGCCTTCTGTACCCTGTGACAGGACCCAGCCCTTGGATTGAATGACATTTTTATGATGCTGACGCGCGTTGCTCAACACGAGCCGAAGGCACAACAAACCGCCGACAACAACAACAACAACCACAACAGCGGCAGCAACAACAAAAACACCAAAAAGGAACAACAACAACAACAACAACAACAACAACTGCAGTTGAGCGTGTTTTGCATGCATAAATAGCTCGCAGAGTCGAAAGAGAAGCTTGAAACGAAGCTTAACTTGTTGCCACTAACAGAGTCATGGGTAGAAGGAGTGGCAGAAGGGAAGGGAGTGGGCAGCAGTGGCAGAGGGACGACAGCGGATTGGGAGGCGCAGTTAAGGTGCTTGTCTGATTGAGTTGACAGATTTGTAAGCTTCTACGAAGAAAATACTTATTTATAACTAACTATATTTATGTCTATGTAGTTTAATTGGTTGTCAGACTAGCGTGAAGATGTGAGCATGGAACTGGAGCTGGAACTGGAACTAGAACTTGAACATGAGCTGGAGCTTGAACTAAAAACTGCAGCTGCATTTATCCAAATTATGCGATAATTTGTAATAATAATAAAATATAAAATATAAAATATAAAATATAAAATATAAAATATAAAATATAAAATATAAAATATAAAATATAAAATATAAAATATAAAATATAAAATATAAAATATAAAATATAAAATATAAAATATAAAATATAAAATATAAAATATAAAATATAAAATATAAAATATAAAATATAAAATATAAAATATAAAATATAAAATATAAAATATAAAATATAAAATATAAAATATAAAATATAAAATATAAAATATAAAATATAAAATATAAAATATAAAATATAAAATATAAAATATAAAATATAAAATATAAAATATAAAATATAAATTATAAAATATAAAATATAAAATATAAAATATAAAATATAAAATATAAAATATAAAATATAAAATATAAAATATAAAATATAAAATATAAAATATAAAATATAAAATATAAAATATAAAATATAAAATATAAAATATAAAATATAAAATATAAAATATAAAATATAAAATATAAAATATAAAATATAAAATATAAAATATAAAATATAAAATATAAAATATAAAATATAAAATATAAAATATAAAATATAAAATATAAAATATAAAATATAAAATATAAAATATAAAATATAAAATATAAAATATAAAATATAAAATATAAAATATAAAATATAAAATATAAAATATAAAATATAAAATATAAAATATAAAATATAAAATATAAAATATAAAATATAAAATATAAAATATAAAATATAAAATATAAAATATAAAATATAAAATATAAAATATAAAATATAAAATATAAAATATAAAATATAAAATATAAAATATAAAATATAAAATATAAAATATAAAATATAAAATATAAAATATAAAATATAAAATATAAAATATAAAATATAAAATATAAAATATAAAATATAAAATATAAAATATAAAATATAAAATATAAAATATAAAATATAAAATATAAAATATAAAATATAAAATATAAAATATAAAATATAAAATATAAAATATAAAATATAAAATATAAAATATAAAATATAAAATATAAAATTTAAAATATAAAATATAGAATATAAAATATAAAATATAAAATATAAAATATAAAAGAATTAAGGACAATTGCGTTCGGTATCCCAGGCAGATTTTGTAGACTGAAACGTCCGCGGGCGCTTAGAATTGATTTGTCACATGGTCTTTGAATTTGGACCTGGCCCATTGAACTGGCCAAGGATTTGCCATAGTCAAATCAATCAAAGGCCACAAACTCTGATGAATTCTTGGCCATTGTAACGGTCTTGCCCAGCGCGTTAAGCCCAAGGCAAATCAAATCGCAACCAAAGCCAAAGTAAGGCAAAAAGTTGGACTTCAACTCGGACCTCAAGTCGGACTCCAAGTCGAAGTCAAAGTCAAAGTCAAAGTCGCAGTCAAAGTCGAAAATTCAAAGCAAACAGAGTGAGGATCATGTCACGTACGTGGAATTGGGTTGGCTCTGGCAAGGTGCCGCCGAAGATGTTGGCCACAGTCAACGTCGTCATCGTCATTATTGTCGTCATCATCATCATCATCATTATCATCATCGACATCGACATCGACATCAACATCAACATTGCAGACGATGCGATGACGAACATTTACTAGAACGAATTTTGTTAATTTTTATTGTGATTTCCTAGAACCGAACGAACGGCAACAAAATACCGGCAAACCCCGTACCCCCAAAGCCCGCCGAGCGGTCGAAGCCCTCAAAAACCCACGAGCCCAAAACCCTAAGCCAAGTAAATCACGAAAAAGTGTCGGCGGACACGCGCCTCTAAAAAGCCAACGAACGTTCCAATCGAATCGAAATGCAAATTATGCAACGCCGCAACGTTCTCTTCTGAGGATTGAAGGACTAGAGGATTGACGGAGTTTGGTAGGGGGGAGGGGAGACTATCCGACTGAGGGATTGGAGGAGTGGAGCATAAGAGAACTGGAAGTAGACTAAAGAACTGGGGGATTGGTGGATTGGTGGATTGGTGAATTGGTGTATTGAGGGATTGGGGGAATACTAGCTGGCAACTGGATGGAAGGAAGGAACACTAAGGGGGGAAGTCCCAAGACCGATCCGGTCTTTGCTCTTGTCTCCGAACTGTGGCCATTGTGGTCCGCTCTGCAGTTAATTTTTAACGACGCAAGATTTGTGCATTCAGGCGCTACAAATTGTTTATTGTAGGCCCCATGGCCCAAAAATATGCACAAGTCATTCCCTTAGACCCGCCGACGACAACGGCCCACTTCACACCACATTCAGTTCCAGTTCCGAATACACAGATACAATTCCCTGTGGTCATTGTCAAGTATTTGAGATCTCTTTCCCATTTCTTCCTCAGCTGTTCCTCAGCTCTACCATAGCTCTACCCCAGCTCTACCTTAGCTCTACCTCAGCTCTACCTTAGCTCTACCTCAGCTCTACCTCAGCTCTACCCCAGCTCCACCCCAGCTCTACCTCAGCTCTTCCCAAGCTCTACGACATTCAATCACGTGACAGTGACGCAAGTCCTATTTGCATCGCTCGTTTACTGTGTAGTTTACAGTTACACGCATCAAATCTTAGTTGATTCTGACTAAAGAAAGGTTCCCCCTACAAAGTGAAGATCACCAGATGAATGGGTGAAGCGAAATATAGGGCTAAGTTCCAGACAGTAAAAGAAAGGAAGAAGATGCAATGTTGAATTTTTTGAATAATTCAAGAGATTTTAAAAATTATATTCAGATGATTTAGTTTTTTTATTTTATTTTAAAATTTAAAAAAAAATTATAAAAAAAATTCTTTGCGTTTTCGTCAAATGAAATCTCCTCGAAAATCAATCAAAATTTCATTTATGATCGTCAATGACATTCACTGAAACAAGTACATAGATTCCGGTTCCGGCTTAAGTCAAAGGTCAATGCAAAGTTCAAATGAACTGAGGAATCAGGAAAGAATAGAGCTTCCTCTATAAGAGACGGAAAAAAGACGTCAACCGAAACTCAATTATGTCTTAAGGTACATAAAGAAAGAAGACATAAGCCTAATTCCGGGTATGTCACCTGAAGAACTAAGAGTAAAGAAACAGAAAAATTCGACAACCTGAGCACAACTTCTATATACAAAATATTTTATAATATACCAAGTATGGTATATAGCATACTAAATAAATAGCACATACCATACTGGAGTATATATAAATATATATGTCATGGCATTTAACATCTATACCAATTCAGAGACCATATATACTATAATATAGAACATGTTATATATTATATTAAATACATATATCATATGGACTACATATACCATACATACCAAATCTAATACCACATATACTGTACCATGTACCATATATAGCAGATCGTAAATATATATAGATCGGTACGAAATATATACCGTATTTATCGTATATCCTTTATACCGAAATACATATATACCGTATTTACTGTATATGCTATACACCACGTACGTTATATACGGTATATATCATTTATATCTATATCATTTATACCGAAATATATACTGTATTTATCGTATATACCATATACCATGTACGGTATATATAATTTATACCTATATCATTTATACCTATATCATTTATACTGAAATATATACCATATGTACCATATACCAAGTCTAACATGTACCACATGGGATGTCATTTAAGTATTAATAAGCCTTCTTCTGCCTGCGGACTGTCGCATCGTCCGCACAATTTGTCTAAATTAATTGAGTTATCGGCTAATAAGCCACTGGGCCTAAAAGACGCATCGCCGGGCCATCATTAATAATGCTCAGAGCGTTGCGATTGCCACCCCGAAAAAGCAGAAAGCGTCTCCGGAATCGAAACATCATTTCCTAGATGGAGGGAGGATGCTGTTGCTTGACTTGATTGGTAAGAGGGGTATGGTGGAAGGGGCAGTGGGCAAGGGGCAAGGGGAAAGGGAGGCAAGTGATCGTTGCGTGGCGATCGGCACATTGAACAGATCAATTATCGTTTGGCTGCGTGCCCCAAAGATGTTGCCGTTGCAGATTCCACAACCATAGCCATAGCCATAGCCATAGCCATAGCCATGGCCATTGGGGCGCATAATCAGGAAGGCAACGGGAATCGGAATGGCACCGACAGCCGCTATATAATTTTCTTTTTTGGATATATCACGCGAGGGCTAAGACAGAGACGTTAGTCGAGGCGAAGGCTGTGGCGGTGGCGGAGGTGGAGGTGGAGACGGGGGCCCAAGACGAAGGGAAGGAAAGCAATCGGGACGGTGGCAATAATCTATCACCTGTCAGCACCTGTCATTCAAGCGACGCAGTTGCGATTGGCAGCCCAGCGCAGCACTCACATGCAACAGTCAAGCGTGTGAGGCTGCCACACCGTGGTAGGGGAAGCAAGAAGAGGATGATGAGAAGGGAGAGGGAGGGGAAGCCGAGTGCCAGTACTGAGGCACGTTTATTCGACCGACTGACAGACTGTATGGCCGGCGGGCCCACTGACTGACTGACTGCTGGTCGAAGCAGCCATTCAGGCGTCTGATAGAGGCTGATGCTGAGGCCGAGACATGGACAGGGGCACTGGAAGAGGCAGGGGAGGCACGACATAAGCAGATACAGTGAAGGGGAAGGGGAACGAGGGACAGCAGCAGAGGCTGTCGTGCCATCGACGCAGTTGCCTCAAGTGTCAGTTTGACATCATTAATCATGCGATTAGTTAAGTGGGTGTTCGTTCTCGCCCCTGCCCCCGCCCCTTCCTTTCCTCTCACTCACCTTCCCTCACACACACTTTTACTTGCAACATCCTCGACGTTTGCTACTTATGTAAAATCAGTTCCGAGCTGTTTAATTTGACGTTTGAACGCATGATTGCATTTTCAATTTGACAACTACACAAACACACACACACACGCGCAGCTAAGGACGGCACGCACATTGCCTCCCTCACCACTCACCCCTCACCCCCCTTCCCTCATCACACATCTCTCATCGTTCATCCATTACCTAGCGGCCCTCCTGCCGCGTGGAGCCATGGCTATTGGAATTTTCATTGGCATGGATGTTGTTGTTGTTGTTGTTGTTGTTGTTGTTGCTGCTGATGCTGCTTCTGTTGCTCATATAGTTGTTGTTGTTGCTGCTGCTTTTGTTGTTGCTGTTGCTGTCAAAATAATCACACGTACAATTAGCATGACGACAAGCTCATCAATTCGGTTCTGGACAGGATGTGGGCGAGGGGTAAATCAGGTAAACGGCAGCCAATGAGCCAAAGTATTTGAAATTTGGAAAATCTTCTCAGATTTTCTATTTTCAAATTAGCGAAATAAATTGGCCGTATTATTGAAAGTGAATGGGTACAAATTTCCCTCTAATTTCTGCAATCGAAGTGATGGACGAACGACCTCCGAGTTTTGGGTGTTCATGGGTGAAGATGGCCCGTGGATTTTTGAATATGTTTGTTAATACATAATATAAATATCTATATATATGTATATGTATATATATTTGTATATATATATATAGATATGAAGAATCAAATGAATGAATATCTTTACGGTCAAAGCTTGAATAACCTAAGATTAAATAATTTCAGCTGAGAACTGACGTTCTTATGGTCTCATTTAATTATTCATTCCATGGATTACTTTATTTATATAAATATCAAATTATAAATTTATATATATATAAATATATTTATATTTAATAATGCATTTATATGGTATCAAGACTGTGAATCATATTCAATATTCAAAGCTCAGTTTTGCCTTTGACTGCTTCAATTTAGAAGCCAAAATTTTGAACTGATGCTTGACCATCGCTCAAATTTTTTTGATTACTCATATCTCAGATAATACAAATTCATATATACATATATATATATATATATATATATATATATATATATATATATATATATATAAATTTATCTAATATAAAATATATTTATACATATAAAACACTCACAAGCCCTTAAATCTCCTTTACATCCTTACTAGGCTATTCACATTTCATTCGAAAACCACAAATGAATCCATTCAAATTTAAGTCTCAAAAACCCACGATATTTTCTGGATTTTTTTCTAAATTTATTATTGTCATTATCTATAAGTATTTCCATCCTATACTAACCCATGGAATTCCATAAATTTTAGCAAAGTGTTGACTATATTGAGGCAGGTGTCGGGCAGATGTCAAGGCACATATCACACTTCCATCTGCTGTCAGTTTCATGGAGGCTTCTCATCCATTCAGTTCTCAGTCAAAGTCTAGAGTTGTAGTTTTAGTTATTGTTGTTCTTGTTGTTGCTGTTGTTGGCGTGGCATCAACAACAATGATGAAGGAGCAGTGAATAAAGCGTACAACTTCGAACTGCAACATTCGGTGGCGGCTCTCACATCAATTTTGCGCATCGTCATCTAACGTGTGGACCACCAGCCAAGCCCATGCAACACCTACAACGACACCTCATAGACTAGGATGACTACCAGCCTGCGGTATCCCACGGCGAGTGCCTAGAATCAGGCATCGGGAATCGAGAGTTGAGAATTGAGAATCGAGAGTCAAGGAGCCCGGGCAGCTGTCGCAGCTCCAGCTCCACGTCTACGTCTACGTCCAAGTCTGAGTCGAACTTCAGCTCCATCTTCAGCTACAGCTTCAGCTTCAGCTCCAGCTTGAAGCCACGAGCAGGTATCAAGTGTGTAATTAATGTTTTATTAATACAAGCGACAAGCGATCGCTGCCAGTGACTGGGATGTGCGATGGGAGTGGTGCGGCAGTGGGGGCTTGGGGCTGCGGAAACGGACGACACAGCAGGCCGCTGGGCACTAGGGGAGTTGAAGCTCAGGTAACGACATTCGCGTAGCCAAGATGAACAGCAGTCGAATTGCAATCGATGCAGCAGCAGCTCCTCGAAAGATTCATATGCACAAAGCCCATAAAATATGTGGCCTGGTCCTGGTCCTGGTCCTGGTCTTGGTCTTGGTCCAGACTCTGGCCCTGGTCCAGTTGCTGGTGCAGTTGCTATGGTCGTTGTTGTTGTTGCTGTTGCTGTTGCTGTTACCTGGTCCCCACCGCGTCTGATTTGCATGTCCAGGATATGGGGAGCAGAGGTCCGGGGGCTGAGCTCGGCTCAGTTTCGTGCGCTTAAATGAATTACCAGATTAATGGACAGCATAAATCACATTATCGCTTCGGCTTGTGGCCCCAAAACACACGCAGTCCAGGCATTTAGATGGCAAGGATGAGGATGAGGTAGAGGATGTGAATGTAAATGTGACTCTAAGTGTGAGTGTGACTGTAGCTGTGCTTGTGAATGTGGATGTGGATGTGGATGCGGATAGGGATGGGGATGGGGATGGAGATGGAGATGGGCATGTGGATGAGGATGAAGATGAGGATGAGGCGGCCTTTGTGGGCGGCCGCGCTATGCGGACTGTTGTCCACTGTCTGGTGCCCAGTTAATGATGCTGAGCTGGAAGCTTGGGTAGAATTTATTGAACCATTGCCTAAAAGTCCACTGGCACTTCCACTGGCACCGCACAGTCACAGGCAAAGGCGCTGCTGATTCACTCAATCACAAAATAAATGCCAAGTGGCTGGATAAAGAGACAGAGAGAGTAAAAGAGAAAGAAGGACTGAGAGAGAGATAGAGAAAGAGGGAGAAATAGAAAGAGTGAGAATGAGAGTGAGACTAAGACTGAGAAAGCGGTATATCGACATTCAAGGAGAAAAAGTGACTAAGGGAGAGAAGAATCGAGGGGGCAGTCTTTGCCTGTGATCGGTACAAAGACAAATCACACCTTCTGCATTTGTTGAACAAAATAAATCTCGTAATGAGTTACGATAAGACGACGATTTCGACAGCTAAACAAATCACCTGCAATTGATCTTATGTACGCAAATCGCAACGGGAGTAAGAATGGGAGAGAAAAGGAGAGTGAAAGGGAGATAGAGCGAAAGATGGGGAGATGGTGAGATGGAGAGTGGGTGGAACAAGGGGAGAGGAGTTCAGGTCTGAGAATGGCAGCGGGTAACGGGGCAAACTTAAAATCGCGTCGTGCATAATGCGCTTTAAGAGGAATGCCTGCGATTTTGAATACTGGAGCAACAGACTAAAGTAGAGCAGAGGTAGAGCTGAGGTAGAGCTGAGGTAGAGCAGAGGTAGAGCTGAGGTAGAGCAGAGGTAGAGCTGAGGTAGAGCTGAGGTGGAGCAGAGGTAGGACAGAGATGGGCAGGGAGCTCGGGGGTAAGGTTGAACAGAGGTAGTGGTAGAGGTGGAGCAGCGAGGACGCAGTACCTGAGCAGAGAGAATCTAAAACTGGAGACCTCAGTGTTATGCCTTGTGGTGTGGACAATCAACAACCAAACATGACATTTATTGACTGCATTGCTTGAAAGTATAAATTACGAATGAGTGGACGATCGTGGCTGAGTGAGATATGGGGCGTTCGAGTAAGATGGTTCGAGTCCGATCGACGCTAACACCGCAGGACATTGGCCCACTATGGCACGCATATAACTCTTTCATTACAAACGACTTCAGCTAGCCATATCTGGCTTTCTCTGTCTATCCTTATAAACCTTCTCACTTACACTCAGTCAATCCCTTTGGCTGCTGGTATGTTCACGATCGGGTCGACAGGTAGCACCCAAAAGGTGGACCAACCACAGCGGCAGTCACATGGCTTACCTGTGCGTGCCGTTTCTTAGTAGAAGAATATAGTGGATTGTGATAATGATCATGACAGTCTATATAGTCGCTCGAATGCTGCCAAATGACATTTGTCTCGGACACACACATCCACGCGTACACGCACACGCACACACACACACACACTGCCAGACCGCTTGCTGTGTTTTTATGCCCGGCAAAATCAAAACCAGTGGCTAAATTGCAATAATAAGCCACCTTTATAAATCGACCAGGGAATGACCATAAGAAGCACCCGAAGGCCCAAAGGCAGCAAATACGATGGCGATGCGACTATTTGTCTATTGCGAGCCACTGACACACCCCGCACCGGACACCCTGCAACCCCCACCCCTGACTTTTCTGAGGCGTTGGAGTAGAGAGTATCGAGTTGAGTATGAGTATGTGTTTGTATATAAATGTGTGTGTGTATGTGTGTGTGTGTGTGTGTGTGTATGTATGCTATGCGAGAAACGCCCTCAGTAGGTGGGCGATGGCAACGGCAACGCCAACTCTACCGATGGCCACACTCTGATCAAGTGGCGCGTCGTGATGAGCGAATCGAACGTAACGCGGGTTATAGACAGACGCCCAAATGCGGGCCGCGAAACGAAATTTGAAAAATATTAACAATTTTTAATGTTATTTATTTATTAAAGTTATTTATTAATTAAATAATAACTTGATATTTGCTTCCTACTTTTATATATAGATATCTTCCCAATAAATAAATAAATAGTTTCAAATTATTTATTCACTTTTTATATTAATATAATTATATTAATTATTTTATATAATTATTTATTATTAATTTTATAATAGTGTATTCCCATATTTTTTATTAAATTTAAATAATAATTTTTATTTCATAAAAAATTTCATTTTTCTGCAATACCTTAAATATTAGTCTGAAACACACTTTTTCTTGACTGATTTAGGAACTTAACTAACTTTTAATTCAACATTTAATAAATTAATTTATTAAATTTGTTCTTTTAGTTTTAAATTTTATTTAAAAAGAATTCAATTTTATAAGGCTTGGCCTATAATTTTTTAAATGTTGTTTCCAAACTTATTAGCTACCCATATATGATTCTACAAGGGGAGTTTTATTGAGGCGCCTAACACCCGCAGCGGCTGGCAGCCGCTCCTGTAGCAGCTACTAGACATCGCGCTCGCATTATAAAATTTTGACAGTTTGAAAAAATTGCGATTCATTGTGACCCCTATTGTGTTCAGTGTGGCTGCCACTGTCCCTGATCAGCGATCATAGAGCAGACTGAGCTGAGACTGTGGCCAGTAGACTGAAGACTGAAGACTGAAGCCTGCAGACTGTGGACTGCAGACTGCGGACTGCGGACTGCAACAGGCTGTGGACTGTGGACTGTGTGTCCAGGTTGTGTAACACGAGCCAACGAGAGGCGCATATTCAAGCTCCTCCGTACTTGTATCCATAATGGAACTCTGGTGGGCTCTTTGCACGACGGCGACTTTGTTGGCATTGCTGTTGTTGTTGCTGTTGTTGTTGTTGTTGTGGTCGCTGCTGCTGCTGTTGTTGTTCAATAGAATTGTTTGCCAAGAATTATGCTTTATTGATGATGATAATGATGTCCTTGTAGCCGGCTTCTGACCATACAATAAGCACACACACACACACACGTTACCAAACACCATCCGTTGAATTCGCGTGTAAGCATGAAAAATTCCTGGAATGCAACGCGGGCCACAAAGCTTCGTGCCACTCGCGCCTCTGCATTGTGTCGCCATAATAAAAATGCCATAAGTCAATATCAGGAAAGTCACTTGCCCCCCCCCCAAAAGCAACGGCAGCAGCAACATTTGAACAGCAACCGCCCCCTCAACGCCAGCCCCTCCACCCACCCAACACTGGTGACTGACGCGCGACACTTGGCTGCTTAATGAGCGGAGCTGGCGAAGATGCCCATTGTCTCATCCACCGAGGGTCAACTTCATCAGCTTCGGATCGACTGCAGCTGCAGCTCCCGATGATAATATGCCAATGCGCAGACTTCATTTTGATATTAACAATTAATGCAAAGATCGTTGCTCTCGATGAGGGGCACTTCATCCGGAGTCGCGCTGCTGTGGTGCAGGGGGAGTGGCGTCTACGATTGTCCGACCATCCCAACGTCCGACCGTCCAACCGTCCGACCGTCCGATAGCCCGATCGGCGCATTAATTATGAGTGTGTAATGTTTGCTCAGCCGTTAGTTTTAATTGAATGTGACATTTCAATAAATTGATAAGTCCCGCTGAACTCACTGCTGTCCGCTGTCCGCTGTCCGCTGTCCGATGTCCGCTGTCCCATGTCTGATGTCAAATGTCCGCTGTCCGATGTCTGATGTGAAATATCTGATGTTCGATATTCGCCATTGGCTGTCTGCCCTCTACAGTTCCTCGTTCGATGACCGATAAATTGAGAAGGTGCGATGAATTCACTGGTGTTTGATTTCCGATGACCGATTAAAAATGTCTGATGTCTGATGTAAGATGTCCGATGTCTGATGTCTGATGTCCAATACACGATGTCTAATTTTTGATGTCCAATGTCTGATGTCATATGTGTGGTGTAAGATGTCTGATGTCAAATAATAAATGTCTGATGTTCAAAGTCTGATGGCTGATGTCTGATGTCTGATGCTTAAATTCTAATGTCTGATGTCTGATGTCTGATGTCTGATGTCTGATGTCTGATGTCTGATGTCTGATGTCTGATGTCTGATGTCAAATATCTGATATTCGAAGTCTGACGATTGAAGCCCAAGACTGAATGTCCGATATCTGACATTTGATATCAGATGTTCGATATTCGATGTTTATTGTAAGATGTCTGATGTCTGATGTCTGGTATAAGATGTCTAATGTCAAATGTCTGATGCCTGGTATAAGATGTTTGATGTCAAATGCCAAATGATGTTCAAAGTCTGATGGCTGATGTTTGATGTCTGATGCTCGAAGTCTGATGGCTGATGTCTGATGCGTGCTGTCCGATCTCTGATGTGCGATATTTAATGTCCGATATTCGATGTCTGTTGTTCAATATGATATGTTATATCATGTATGATCTCTCGTGTCTACCGCCTGTAGCAACAATATCTCGTGTCCAGCAGCAGATATTTCATCTCTTCATCTTCAACTTCACTTCCATCCACACGTTCATCTCCAGCTCCAACTCCGTCTTTATCTCCAACTCCAACTCCGTCTCCATCTTCAGCTCCGTCTCCATTTCCATATCCATCTCCATCTCCATCTCCATCATCGTCATCGTCATCGTCATCGTCATCTCCATCCGTTTTGGGTGTTAATATGATCAACGGCAGCTCATCAGCATCTCAACTTTGCTTCGCTTCGTTTTCAATTATCGTTTCTGTCTCCTTTCCCCTCTCCCACCCAATCACTCACCCTCCCCCCTGCCACTCCTCGCTTTTCACCACACTCCACTCATGTTAAGTCTTCTTTTTTATTTGTCGCTGTCAATGATCATTTCTGATCGTGTGGCAAAAGAGCGTGTGAATATTAATATGATTGTGCATGTAGTGTGTGTGTGTGTGCGTGTGTGTGTGTGTGTTTCAATTGCAGAGACAACAGCATTTAAGTTAATTGAATGCGCTGGGTTTTTAGTGATCATCATTTGAATTTCCGTTACAAGTGAAGTAAACGGACGAAAAGCATTTCCAATGAACAGTCGATCGTTAGGGGAACAACCATCGAGAGAGTTCGCAGATCAGATCTCAGTTATGAGGGCGTTAACTCAATTACTGGGCGGATATTGCATATAAAATTGATCAAATTGATTAAAAATATCCAAGCGACAATCTAGAGATCAATACCTTAACTCGATTAGATAATCAACGATCTGTCATATGGAGAGAGGCGTCGGAAATGATATATGAATTGATCTAACCCCAATAATTATCGATCATGATATGTCAGGTATATATACAACGCTTACCACAGATCCCGAGAAACCAAAAATTAGTAAAGATCGATAAAAACTTATAGATCAGTTAATAAATTTATTATTTGATCAGTAGGTTATTTAATCCCTTGATCAGGAAACCAGTTGATCCCTTCATAAATGAACCACCTGATCAGTCGATCAATCGATTAGTTGAACATATTTTAGTTAAACGAATAATTAATTGATGATTGAAGTTCCTTAGATCACAAATCAACTTTTCAATAATTTATATGATTATTGATTAATCATATCGATAATAATAATCGATATATTTATAATGGTTAATCGATGTAAAGAAGACTGGATCATATTTTGAACTGCAGAAAAAGAATCACATAATCTAATAATAAAATTCATCAATCAAATTAGTAGTCAATCTTTATTGAACTGAAATAAGTCCATCGATTAATACTTTGTGCATGAATCCCCTTCACCTTAATAAATTCGATCAATCCAATATTGAAAAAAAAGATTTTTAATTGAAAAGTGCAACCCCACAAAGGGAGATCACAAGATCATCATATCTGGAGCATTGGAGTAATGAAATTACCTGTTCGGCAATTGTTGCTGGCGCTAGACCCAAAAGTAGTACCAATCGGAAATCGAGGATCATAGATAAAAGATCGGGTATCGGGGAAGGGGTAACGGTTAACGGGTAACGGATAACAAGCAGAGGGTAGCGGGTAGCGGGTAAAGGAGAACGGTTCAGAGCTGATGCTCTGAGCTGTCAAGGTGGTCTTCAAGCTGGTACCGGGTGTGCCCTGTGGTTGTGTCGGCTGCAATTTTTATGATTTTTTTGGTTCATTTTTATTTTTATTTTTATATGTTTATTTGTTGCCTCACTTGCAGCCCGATGCACTTGTGCGACAGAGATGGACTGAGTAGAAGGGAAAACCTGAATGGGGAAGGAGAACCCATCATTAACCCATTAAACTTCCGATTTGCCGACAGCGATAAACGATGCCCTCGGAGTCGTCGATGTTGCCTTCCTTCCAAAACTGTTGTTGTTTGTTCTTTAGTAAATTTCATTCGGTTTTTTTTTTGTTTTTTTATTTTTGTTTTCTATTTTCTATTTTTTTATTTTTTGTCTATTTTCCCTCTTTTCTTAGTTTTTTTTTTCTCGTCAGCTTTTTTTCTGTATTTTGTTTTTTTTTTTTGTTTTTTTTTTTTAATGACATATCGTAAAGATTTGTTAAAAAGCCGACGCAAAGATCTTTGAAATGCGCTACGCTTCCTGCGATCAATGGGTACATGTTAAGTTGCTGGGCAATGGGGAGGGGGCGATGTATGGAGAGAGCAGAGTTGATATTGTAATTGAATTGAAAAATTCGACCACCCAAATGTGGGCAATGCAAATTGAGCAAATAATTTCGCTATAAATTATGGGCCGCAAAATGCGGAGACCTCAAAATATTGGAACGTGTTCGATGCTGCTGGCCCACCCGGGAGTAGATTTCGCGATTCTGGAAACCACAAAAAAAAAAAATATAATAATAATAAAAACCATTGTGAAATGCAAACAAAGGTAATCAATTTTTTGTTATGGCCACGACTTTTCCACAGCATCTTGCAACATTTTGCAGCATTTTGCAACATTTTGCGGCGTTCTGCGGCATTTTGCGGCTATGTGCGGCATTTTGCGGCGTTTTGCTCGCGTTTTTGATTGAAAATTGCAAATAAATTGTATAAGCGTCACTCTACTGGTAAATGCAAATATTTATGTTGGTCCGAAAACTAAAGCCGAAACTGAAATGCCCTTCAAGTTGTGGCATCTTGCAACTTGCAGCTGCCAGCAGCTTGCAACTGAAAAGCTGCAACTTCCACTGGCCATCGGTTCATCTGTTCATCAGTCCATTGGTCCATCAGATCATTGGGTGCATCTGTTCATCGGTCCAGCGGTCCATCGGTCCAGCGGTCCATCGGTCCAGCGGTCCATCGGTCCAGCGGTCCAGCGGTCCGTCAGTCCAGCCGTCCATCGGTCCATCAGTCCAGCGGGCAGACAATTGAGCAATTTGCAAGCTAAGACGACGCATAATTGTGCCACGTTCACGTTTAATGTTGCCTCCCCAAGGTGGAGCTTGCGGGATCCCCATCCGAGCCATCTGAGCCATCTGAGCTCTGGCTTATTTCGGAAGCCACTCCACAACCGCAGAGCATCGTGATCACAGGCAACCTTTCCGAACAGATTATATTTACTTACATAAATGTCTGTATGATCTTTGGGATTGAGTTTATGATTTACCCCCCTCTTGGGGGTCCCCACATCCATTGGATGCTTTGGCTGTGCTCCAGTCTCCAGATCTTGTCGTGATCGCTACCGGTCTTTGGAGCTTCACTCATAACGGGGCGTGGTCATGGGCGTTAGGTACACACATGTGTGTGTGTGTGTGTGTGTGTGTGTGTGTGTTACGGTAGTTCAAAGATCGTTACACTTTTGATACTTTTTGGCCAAGTCATGTTGCCATTTGGTCCAAATGTTTTGGCCATTCGCGTCAAGTTATTATTTATTTTATTGTTGAAAAGGTGAAAAGCTCTTAGCCAAAAACTAATTGTTTGGAGAAAGCATTAACCTAATGAGTTTGCACTTTGACCCCCAGAGTTTCTCCTACAATTATCTAGAATTTATAACTATCATTTTTCTATTCTTGTTTCTGACACGAAGTTCATCTTTAAAAAAAAAAAAGAACTTTAATTATAAAATAAATTTAATTTATTAAAAACAAATTATATGTGAGCAACATAATTTTTATATAATTAAAATATTAAATAAAAAATCGTATAATATTATATTATATTATTTGACCTTTAATATACATTTTTTATTAATATAATTATTTATTTATTTTAATATAAATTATCGAGCTGCTTACTTAAAATAATATTCCATTTTAATGTTTATTTTTATTTTAATTATTTTGAAATTTTAAATTCAACAGTAAATTTATTATAATTATTATATTATATATTTATATATTTTTTATTTATACAATATCATTGATTCTATTATTATTTTTAATATATCAGGAATAATTGAGTAACTCAATTAAGTCCTTTAAATAAAAAGCGATTAATTTAATATTTCAATTTTTTTTATATGAGTTTTATGCTTTTTTATTTAATTTTTCGTATAATAATTTAAGGAAAAAAAATTAAGGCTTTAACTTAATTTTTGAATTAATAATAATGTAATTAATATTTATAATGTGTTTATTTCCAAATACACCAAATATTAATATAAATATATATATATATATATATATATATATATATATATCATATAAATATATATATATATAAATATCTTAATTATAAATAAAATAAATATAATATTTAATATAATTATATTTTATATTATTTTTATATTAAATCAATAAATAGTAAATTAAGTAAATTACTCAGTAAATTATTTAATTATTCAATTGTATTTTTTTCTATATATAATTTAAGAATATTTATTATTATATGTAAATATTAAATAAATTAAATATTTTTCAAATTATGAAATCTGTCATTACATTTATTATTTGTTTTTAATAGTTTATATTCTAATGTGTATTGAATAATGACTCCGCATACAAAATATTGTTAGTTTTAAAATTATTAATTGTTATTCAAGTTTTATTCAAGTATAAGATATATATTATAATCCATTGAGTTGCCTATAAACAAATTATTCCCACTCTGAATTAATGGATCTACTTTCAAAATGCGATGCTCGGTCGATAGACCATGAGCTGAGGAGGCTCCTTCCCTGAACCCAAAGATCCCCAATACAATGCCGCATACCCAATATATCAAGTTGACTCTATCGGACGATCTGGCAACACTGCCGGCCACTATCTGTGGCCCGAAGGCGCCATTGAGGGTAAGTTTTATGTGATTTTTTACACAAAAGCCGCGATTGCGATTGCAAATGCGATGGCGATCGGTTGATCGTTGAAAAGCACAGAAATAGGAGAAAATAGGAGGGGAGAAAAGGTGGGGAGAAAGACGAGGAGTAGGGGAGGGTAGAAAAGGGGGAGAAAAGCAAACAAAATGCGAGCGAAAATTAAATTAAAATGCTTTTGAAATGCTGAAAATGGAAAATGAAAATGGGGAAAAACAAGAAAATGGGAAAATATAACACTGGCAGGTGATGGCGACGATGCAAATAACGATGACGATGACAATGATGGCAATGATGATGATGATGATGATCATCGTCATGATGAAGATGATGGCGATGGTGACGGGAAGGAAACATTCGCATGCGAAAACAAAAGACGTCGCCACCTTGTGCGATCATCAGTAGAAGGTGGAGTAGGAGTAGAAGGGGGAGTGGGAGTAGAAGGGGGAGTAGGAGTAGGAGTAGGAGTAGGAGTAGAAAAAAGAGAAAGAGATGAGGCAGGGAAGACAGCTCTCCATAGGTGTAAATAGTAGTTGGTACTACAAGTGGCCCAAAGGCATGGAGGTTGTTGTGTATCGCGTACTGTGGGGTTTGTTCGGTTTGTTTGGTTTGTTATGTGGAGTCAAGTGTGTTGAGGTCTTTTTGCAGAGCTTCAGTAGTTCCCTCATTTGATGTTGTCTATTGTGTGGGACCTTCCCCTATGCGTCTCTTCACACACACACACACACACACACACACACGCACACACACACTGGCATGTGTGCATATATTGCGTTGATAGCTCGTATGTAACAGGAGACATGCTCTACTGAACATGAGGTTCGATTAAATGTTAATGTTGGTTAACTTTGGGGTTTTTCTTTTGGCTTGTTTTTATTGTCCGTCCGTCGCATTTGACTCATTCGTCTCATACGTCTCATCCGTTCGACTAACTATAGTAGCCCCCCTCTCTCTCTCTCTCTCTCTCTTTCTGGCTGCACCCTATGCACCTCGACTTCTGTCCTGCGCTTGTGCAGTCTGCATCTATTTAACAGCCAAAACTTGTCTACGTTCACACATAAAAATCGCATACGGAATATCGGAAGGCCCCGCGACTCTTTGCCTCTTTGGCTCTTTGGGTTGAGGTTTGACTTTGGGTTTGGGTTTGGGTTTGGGTTTTGCTGCTTGACTTGCGCTTGACGCCAAAGCGTAATGACTGTGGCTTCTAGCTAACTGGGAATCCGTACAACGACTTGGATATCAACTTGGAATTCCAATTCCGATTGTCTGTCCCTCACTGTTCCGCGCGCAGTCGTAGGTGCACGCTTAGCTTAGCACTCTCAAGTATTGCCGTCTCTCTTTAACGCCCACGCACGCGCCTTCGAGTGCTTGGCGGCTGCGCTTTCGGGCCACAAAACTCACCTCTGCGCTGGCAGGTGTTTTGGGACGACTCTTGTCTTTCCTCTCTTCCTCTCTCTCTCTCTCTCCCACTCTCTCTCTCTTTTCTCTTCCCCCTCTTTTCTTCTCTGGTGTCTCTGCTCTTTTATTTTTTTTGTTGTTATTATCTTCATTTTTTTTTTTTTGGATTTTGAACTCCAAAGTCAAGTCATTGTTGTTGTTGTTGTTGTTGTTGTTACTGCTTCTGTTGTTGTTGTTGTTGTTGTTGTTGTTGTTGTTTGTCTTTTGCACTTCACTTCACTTGAATTTTGCATCGCTTGGATGCTTCGCTCGGCTCAGTTCAAGTTGGTTTACTCGGGGGGGTTTTGTGTTTTAGGTTTTTTGGCCAGGGGTGGGGATACGCCGAGTCGTAAATTTCTTTAGGCCTCGGCTGTTGTTATTGTTGTTGTTGTTGTTGTTGTTGCCTATTAAAGTGCGATTTGTTTAATGATTTTCTACAACTCGCTGTATAAATTTTCCATTTGAAATTACCTACATGCGAGACGAAACTGAGAAACTGAAACTGTGTTCCCGGCCCACAGATACGGACGCAGACGCAGACGCAGCCGCAGCCGCAGACGCAGACGCAGACGCAGACGCTTCAGTTGAGTTTTAGGAGTTTTGGAAATGCGCATGAAAATTAAGTGTTTTATTATGCAAAAATCACTCGGTGGCTAAGAAACAATACCAACAATAAGTGATTGCGCCTTGAGACCCCAAAAAAAAAAAAACGTAACCACAATCCGGCTCACCCCCTTCTGTGTAACAAAGCCCCCATCCCCTTCCCACCCCCAATGTTCAGCTTTTTCTATTAGGTCTTAAGCCGTTGGCTTCGAATTTGAACTTAGCTACGCTTTAAATTCCACTTGGTAGTCGCTTTAGATAGTTGCTAATATTAGTGGCTTTAATTAATGGTCCACTTGACTGCCCTCAACTGCACGTGTGTGTGTGTGTGTGTGTGTGTTAAGGTTGAGCAATGAACTGATTTGCATTAAGCGTACCTCAAGCTGAGCTCCATGAGAAATACTTTGAATTGGGAGCAAGTCGAGTTCCCAATTGCTGGGAAGTCTCTTTGTACCTTTGGGTATCACTTACGCCTTCAATTACCAAACACGAACCGCAAGATATCCATTTTTATGAGCTGCGAGAGATCATTGAGTGGGTTTTCCCAACAGCGAGAAATTATCACGGGGGAAATGGGAAGCAGAGAAAATTGATTCCTTTAAATAATCGCAGGAATTATTAGAGAGAATCAATGAGAGAGAGAGAAGAGGAGTACAAGAAGAGAGAAAAAGAAGAAAAGAGTCGATATTTTTATTCCGAGAGAATTTAAGAGTGAGAAAAAACCTTAAGATTTGAGAATATTGAAGAATTTAAGGAGTCAAAGAGAATCATTTTGAAAAAAAAAAGAGATTTTCCAATTATTGAGAAAGTGAGAATTAACTCTTAATATAAAAAAAAAAAGAAGAGACAAGAAATTATTGGAAAGTGGGAAATTTAGAACAAAGGTCTACGATCTGTAATTACAGGATCTTAAAGTGGGAATCCTGTGGGCGGTGCGAGAATCTCTCCTCTTTAAAAATTTCTCTTTCTATACCTTTCGATTTCTCTGCATTTATCTCTCTCTATCTCCTTCTGTCTCTTGATCTATTTCTTCTTTACTTTTTCTTAATTTCTCTATATCCCTCTCCCACTCTATCTCTTTCTTTTCTTTATCTCAATCTCTTCCTCTCGCTCTGAATTTCCTGTTCTCTCTCTTTCGCTTTCTCTTTATCTCCCTTTCTCTCAATCTCTGTCTCTCTATATATATTTTTCGATCTTTATTCTTTTCTATTCATCTATCTATATTTCACTCTCTCTCTATCTATCTCCCACCCTTTTACTTTCTTATTCTTTTTCTCAATCTCTCACTCTTTGTCTCTCTTTCTCTCTTTCTCTCTCTGAGACTATTCTCATTAAAAAAATAAAAATTTGATCATTTATGAACTCCAAAGTCCATCAACCTCCTGAAGGAGCTTTCGCAGAGTCCTTAGTTAAATTTCCCTACATGAAGTTCTTCTTTTTAAATTCTCCCCTTTTGCAATTTGGCAATCAGTCAAAGCCCCAAATCATGACCAAATGGCTGAAACCTCTGCCAATTGCAGCTATTTACCTCACGTATTACACGATGCGAGCAAACCAAACAACGCCAATCTATAAACCGGGAGTGGAAGTGGAAGAAGACGACAACTACGACGGCGACGACGACGACTTGGACGATATATGGCGCTAGAGCCAAAAGGTGGCAATCAAAGAGCCACCAGAACCACCAGCGAACCAACAAGAACAACAACCAGCGAACAAGAACCACTAATAATAATTCAAAATGTAACACATGCGACTCCCGGAGTCCATGAAGGAACGACTGAGATGGCGCTAAGTGAACCGAGTGGTTCGGGTACAGGCTAAGGTGTGGGTTTGTGTATAGGCACGGGTATAGGTATGGGTATGGGTATGGGTATAGGTATGGGTATAGGTATGGGCATGGCTTTGGGTATGGGTAGGGGTTTGGGTATGGACATGGCTTTAGAGTATGGATTGGGGGTCCGGAATAGGAGCCACTTCTTCAACACTTCAACAAGCGGCGCTGCCATTGCCGTCATCATTTTTTGCAACTGATTTATGCCCGGAGGCATAATGACTGGAAGCAATGGAGTATGCATTACATATGTACGAGTACACAAGTCCAAGGTAATGGGGATTGAAAATTGTGTTCAGGGTAGCGGGGGTAGGATGGGAGAGTGTAGGGTATAGGGAGGTATAGGGAGTAGGGCATAGGGAGTAGCGTATGGTGGGTAGAGTATGAAGTATGGGGAGTAGGGAGTATTAGGAGTAGGAAGTATGGGGAGTAGGGAGTATGGGAAGTAGGGAGTATGAGGAGTAGGGAGTATGGGGAGTAGGGAGTATGGTGAGTAGGGAGTATGGGGAGTAGGGAGTATGGAAAGTGGAGTATGGAGTATGGGGAGTAGGGTGTAGGGAGCATAACGATTGGGGGCCATACATCAAGGAAGCAAAAGAACGCGAACGGCGATTCGCGTGATAGAACAATGTAAAAATTATGAATGTGTAAAATATGGGCAAAACTTGCTGCCTTCTATGAATATGCATGGATGGTAGTTATCGACCTGGGTAGGGGGATGCGGGGGTGTTAACGGGGGAATAGGGCTTACTTTGACTTAATCTATGGCAATGGCTGACAGTGTAGAAAGAAAGTATAATTGATAAACTAAATCGTGGCATCGACCCAATACAGAATATCGTGATACCTGCATGTGTATGTGTGTATGGGTACGGATATGTGTGTATGGGTATGTATAGCTGACGATGTATGCACGTAATATCTATCTATGGATTATATTATGATTTGGCATGTGGCTTAGACTTTGACTTGCTTCAGTGGCTTGGCTTAATGGGCGCTTAAGGCGCCACAAGAAGAGGCGAGGAATGAAAGAGGAAACGAAGAGAAGCGCCCAGGGAAGTAACGATAAAGTTTTGAATAATAAATAAATTAAGTTAAACTATATAAATTCTTGTAGATGGGAATAAAATCTAAAAAAAATATTTACAAAAAAATATGATAAGAGCTCCAAGTGCTGAAAGTATCTTAAAGCGAGCTACGCGATTATCTGCCGGATTCAAAAAGTATCTATGAGGATGCTCCAAGGGAAGGAAGCAAATTTATAGATAAATAAATAATCAAATTTGAATATAAATAAATAATTTTAAATTAGTAAATTACTTTTTTATGTGTAGGGATTATTTTTCTGCTGTAGATACTTTTTAAGACAAGCGGAATTAATTTTAAAATACAAGTGATATTTTTTATATTTTTTAGATTTTTTTAAGATTATTTCAAAACTTAGTTTTAAACTTTAAACTTATAAATCTAAATAATAAAATAGCTAAAATTTTGAATGAATTTTAATTCTAAAAAACCTTATGAGTTTTCTATAAACACACATAAAATATCTAGTATATACATAATTATATAATTATAATTATATTATTAATTTTAATTGATTTATTTCATATTAAAATAAATCAATTGAAAAACAATTACATGTTGCAAAGTTACTAAATAACAAGCTTGTAGAAAAAAAGGGAACTTATTTAAAAAACATCTAAAATTTTTCTTCAAGTTTTGATTACATTTTAAATTAGAATTTTAAATAAAAAATAAACAATTTAAAAAATGTTCTATTATTAAAGTGCACATTTATAAATTATATCCAATAGAAAAATATTTAAATTTGTCCGCCTGTCTAAAGTCAAGAAAATTTAAAATTAATCAATATAATTATTTATTCTTAAATTTTCTTTTTTAATTTAACAGTTTGATTTTAAAAATAACTTTTCATAAAATGAAACTCGACCTCAAGTATCTTTACTAAATATCATATTGTTCATATATTCGCAAATAATTTCAATTAATTATTTATTTAATTTATTTATGATTGAAAAAAAGTATTATAAATATAATTATTTAAATAGGGAATATTACTTTATTTAGTAAAAAATTAATTTCCAGCTTAAAAATATTTGTACCTCTGCGACGCTTCAGAGTCTTGGACTTAAGAAAATTATTAAAAGTCTGTGAGGAGTCAAATCAGATCAAATATTATTTAATTTATAAGACCAAAAATATTAAATTAATTAATTTATTTTTAAAAATAACTTAAATTTAAATATAATAATTATTTAACTAGCGCACTCTTTTAAATTAGCTAAATTTTATGTTTATTTATTTATGCATAAAAATCAATTTATATTTCAGTAAGAGTGCCAAAAATTTTTTATAATTATATTTAAATTATAACTTTATAATATAATTATAATATATACATATTATATTATAAATTATATAATTTTAAAAAATAAAAAAAGGGATCACTTTATAGGCGAAAGTTTTTTTTCCATGAAATTTATTAAAGAAGAGAAATCGGGCTTAAAATTATATATATTTTTATGTAAATTCAAAAAATGATTTAAATGCGCATTGCGTTTGACTTTTTCACAAATATATCTATACTTTCTTTATTCAAGAGATCAGTCTATATATATATATATCCAGCCACTTTCCAAGAGTCACTTAGCCATCGACCAATCAGTGGGAGATCCGAAAAGAGACCCAATTTCCAACTTATTATCCACTTTAGGCTCCAACTTTATTTCCATTTCCATCTCTCTATTGCCTTCCCTCTCTTTCTGTCTATTGCGTTCTCGCATTGTTCTCCCCACCTTGCGAAGACCCAAATCCGCAAACAAATTCAAACCCAAAAAGACACCCAATGGCAGAGCGACTTCCGAAAACCCAGAAATGGCCAGAACAATGGGTCATAGATCAACTTTTAATGACGAACTCCAAAATAAAATATCATTTTACCGTACAATGAACTTTCAATACAACTTACAAGCCGCTCCCCAAAGCAACACCAACAACAACAACAACAACAACAGATTGTCAGTTCTTCGTCAGTTGAACATTCACCATCTTAGCCGAGGTTTTCGGGAAGCGTTACCCAATTTTTATATAAATTGTACATAAACATATTTCCCCATTTTGTGTCACACTCTCTGCCGCCTCACACACACACACACACACACACACATTTAAAAATATATTTATTTGTATATAAGTAAATTTTTTTTAATAATTTCATGTTGTTGCCGCCGCTTTTATGGCAACAACAGCAACAACAACAACGACAAAGACGACGACGTCGACGGCGCGTCTTTTGATTGGTTCAAGTTTTATTCATTTTTTTTTTTTTCTTTTAACGAGCTCTGATTTTGCCCTCTTCTTCTTCTTCTTCGACGACTTCTTGCTGTTTGTTGTTTGTCGTCTTCCTCTTCTTCTTAAAGTTATTATTGTTATTGTTGCTGTCGCTGCTGCTGCTGTCGCTGCCGCTGCTGCTGAGTGTGGCACGTTTATCGTCACCGCGATCAGCGAGTGGAGCCGCCGGTTGGCTATATTTTTTTTATAGCTTCTATATAATAATTCACCTATGTATACGCTGACGCGCTTGGCAATTAGCTTGCCTAGTTTCCATAGATTCATAGAAGAGGTAAGTAGCTGGGAGTGCGTGGTCGGGACTGTGGACGGGACGCCGCCTCGAAAATCGCTCGCAGACACCAAAAAGGCCAAGCAGCCGAACTGAGCAAGCTGGCGAGGCGAGGGCAACACCAACAGCAAGAGCAACAGCTACAACAGCACCAACAACAACATCGCTGACGACAACAACAACAACAACAACGCTGACAACGTGACTGTGATGCTTAGCGCAAGATTAGGTTAAGCATTGAAGTGGCAGAGCCCCGTATATCACTTGGTATGGGGCATGATATAGTTCGGTTGGGGCTATGGGTAGTGCTTAGTGCTGGGGCTGGGACTTGGGTTGGGAGTAGGACTGGGACTGGTGCGGGGACCGGGGCTAGGACTGGGACTGGGGCTAGGACTGCGGCTGGAACTGGGGCTGGGGCTGGGACTGAGACTGGGGCTGAGCAGGGCGGAGGGCTGGGTATGTGCGGGCAGGGTCGTTGTCCAAAGATGGCGAAAAAATCATATTTCTCTAAGGATGTCGCTGCGAATCTGTAGCCGTCTGATCCACCAGCTGATACCATGAGACGCACTAATGAAGATCTTTCCACTACTTCTTTTTGGGCCTGGGAAAGTTTGAGGTACTCGAACACGAGTCTAGTGAATGTGCCACATCATGATTGAGACCCACAACCATCGACTTGCTACCTCCTACCCCCCGCCCCAAATGACTGATCCGCTATACTTAACGGAGCAGCTGCTCGAATGACTTTATTCGCTAGACCAGCACCAGCAGCAGAGCTCCTCAGGTCGAGGGTGCATCATTTACATTCGAGACGATCCGATCCGATCCATTGATCGATTCGATTGACTCGCCGACGACCCTCACATAACTTCCTAATTACATGACACGACCGCAGTCGCTGTTGCAGCCGCAGTTACAGTTGCAGATGTAGAAGCAGCCACAGTCGCAGTCGCAGTCGGAGTCACAGGTCAGGAACTGCTGACAATCGCACCTGTAACTGGCGATCGATCGACCGCGCGCGCCATTTACAAGCAACACAAGGCGGGGGAGTGGAAGTGGTGTTAGTGTTGATGTTGATGTTGTTAGTGGTGGTGGCGGCTACTGCTGAGCTGGACACTCGAGCTGCAGCAGCGGCGGCGGCTACGCTGGCATTTTAATTGAAATTATTTGTGTTTTTGGCGTTTCTTGCGCTTGATTGATTTCGACCGAAGCCGATGATGAGGACCCGCACCAATGCGATGACCCTAACAACAACCACCGCAGCAGTACAGTAATACCAACATCACTACCACCACCACCACCACCACCACCAGTGGCCTGGTACACCTGCCTGCCCGCTGGCTAACTTCTGGTACGACTAACTGACAGTCGCTTAATGAAATTCCAAGCGGCGTGCGGCATGCAATGCGATGCAATGCGATCGCCCAGTCCCCCCTGCCCGCCAACTAGCCGTGACCCTCACCCTGACTGTTGCTTCTTGCTGAGCTCCCTTCCCCATTCCTCCCTCACATATAGAATCCCTATATATGCGCTGCATTCCCTTTAACTTCCCGCTGCCTTCGAGCTGCACCCAACGATCTTGTCCGTTGATCTTTTTGGTGCATTGGCTAAGTTAATTGGTTGTAAAACAATTTTTCGAATTAACATAAAAATGTTTCATTGGAAAAAATATTGCAGACACAATTAACATTTACGTAGCTGAGTGCGGTTTTCGGTTTCGATATGCGGGCAGAGAATCGTAAACAAGAGAATTACAAAGGGAGGGTGGGAAAGTAGGAGGGGGGGAAGGGAGAAGAGAATTACATTAGTGGGTGTCTTCGATTAACCAAATTTTGTAAGTGTAACACTCGACATCTCAATAGAAGCTTATTTTCATAATTGAATTTATCGATAAATTGATAATTATCGGTTGCATTATTTGCCAAGCGCTCGATAATTTTTTAAACGCAGCTTCCAGTTAAATTTAATAATTTTCTC
The DNA here is from genome assembly GCA_035044505.1 of Zaprionus lineosus. Lineage (NCBI taxonomy): Eukaryota > Metazoa > Arthropoda > Insecta > Diptera > Drosophilidae > Zaprionus > Zaprionus lineosus. The sequence continues at coordinate 99,065 of JAWNNX010000482.1, forward strand.
TAGCAAATAAGAAAAATCAACTAATATGATATTTATGTTCAATTTCAGATATCGGTAATCGCAAATGTTATCGTTATCGACACTCACCAAACAATGGAAAAGTATTCTATGTCATATACATATATGATAAAAGATGACTCAGTCAACTCCACAGCTCACGTGTTGACAGTTATGGTTTAGAAACTTAATCATTGTGGAAATAGATATCAGATATGTTATTGTTATCGACATGTATATCGATATTAACTAACCAAAAAATAAAATAAACTTATCGAGTTTACAAGTGATGACTCAAAACAAAAAATAATCTTTATTTATTTTTTTTTATTAAGAATCAATAAGTGCTTCCCGATTCAGTGAGAACTCAATTATCGCATTTCAATATTGTCATCGTTATCGTCATCGAATTCGTCACACCGCTAATGTGTGTGATGTGTGATATGCAATGTACCGCAACTGACAGCTACAAGGCAGCAACAGCACAAAGAACATAAAGAATACCAAAAAACCCAACCAGGCGGACAATTGAATTGTTTTGGTTGGCGGTACCAGCGGCACCAGCGGCACCCGCAATACCCGCAACACCCGCAAGCCCATTCAGCCATACACTGTCCGGTGTCGGGCGTCCGGTACCCGCGACCCGAGACACTACCAAATGCAAATTGAATGAAATGCTAATGGAAATGAGTGCGAGTTTGAGTACATTGGGTGCAGGCTGTGCACAGACGTGCGACCCGCGCAAATAAAGACAATGAAGGCAACTTTTATTGGTTCCATTCGATGATCAGACGCTGAGGGCCCCGACCCCCGATCACCGACCTACCGACAACCGACCATCGACCAAACGATCACTGACGACCACCGCGTCCGGTTGCCTCTGTTGTCTGCTGTACGCTGTCTTCTGTCCGCTGTCTGTTGGCTGTTTGCTGTTTGCGGCGTACTTAGTGACACCATTAACGCGGCAGCGTCTGGTCCGGATCAGTTGCCCCAGCTACCAACAGCAACTCTAACACCAACACCAACACCAACATCATCTCACACACACACACATTCACATCCGGCGTGCGCGCATGCGCACAGATGTCGGAGGTAGTTGGGCCCCTGGCGGGGGCGCGGGCGATCGCTCCTCAGTTTGATTGATTCTGTTTCAATGTAGCGCCTTTCTCTTTGCCGCTGCTCGTTGTTTATTGTTGGCCCCTTGAATTTTATTGCAATCGGTGTGAAATTTCACACCGCAATGCTTAAATGATTCCGTCCTCCCTTCGGGCCAGCGCGTTTTTGGCTCGCGAACAGAGCGCGCAGTCGATGGTGAGTGCCAGTCAAAGGGCACTGCGACTGGAGGGCATCGAGTGCCATGGCATATGGAAGGCTTTCAAACGGAAAAACTCTACTTTGTCAATCCTGAAATGAAGCAAAAAGATGAAGTAACACGAATTAAAATTATATCCAAAAATTACAATCGATTTCCATTTGAAGCTATGACATAAGATTAAAAATTTAAAAAAATGAGCTTTGATCAAGCTCCAAGCTACAATCTTCAGATTTGAATACTTAATGAAACTAAATCCCTAGGCTTAGCTGGTCACTACTCAAACCCAATTAGAACTTCGAATATCTTCCCTTATGTCTTTTTTGTATCGATATTTTATGTAGAAGATGATATATCGATTAATTGAGCATCCGAATGAAATGATTATATATCTGAATCTGACTCTTTAAATCTAAATCTGAAACTGACCCATGAAAATTATGGGATACCTTCGAGCCTTTCCTTCATTAAAAGCTATAGATAAACAATTCCTAACAAATTTTTATTAAAGTGACCGCGAAAATGTGACAGGATAACTATCGATATTTATCGATTGACACCGTTGAGAGCAGACATAGTTTTCAAAGTAATAAGTACAAAATATATAAGAAATGAAAACAATGTCTGATCCAAAGGTAGTCAATTAGCGCCAGAACGTGCTCCTCCGACTACGTGGACTGCGCGATCCAGCATTTTCCAGAAAAGCAAGAGTCATCTTCCGTTTAGCTTGTAACCCTGTGTTCTGGGTCTGGGTCTGTTTCAAGCCGGCAATGCTGCCCAGATCGCTGTTAACAATAATTTTGCGTCTGCGGCGACGAACTGATGATTTGATCTTCCTTAACTTTGGTTGACTTAAATTTGCAGAGATACAAGATTTCCTCATTTCCAATTGATTGCGTCGAAGGAGTGAGGGTTGCGCCAGCTCCTGGAGACGATTGCTAATTTTAAAATGTCTCTTCCGCTTGGGCTTACCGGCTATCGAGCGCCTCTTTTTTGTACGATGAACAAGGCCCGCCTCCAAGCGATCAGGCTCATCTATGGCCTCATCGCGTCTCATTTGCCTGGAAAGGCGCGCCTCCGATTGCTTTTTGCGTAGCCGGCGTAGATTGTACGAAGTCTTGGCCAACTTCATATTTGCATTCTCCAATTTCTTTGCACTTGACTTGCCCTTTGTCCTAATTTTGGACTTGAACTTTGAACTTAGCCCGTACATTTGCCTCTGTCCTGCAAACGGTTTGCTCGTAGCACCCGCGCCGCCTTGAAAATGATAAGGATTACGCCAGAGACGACAGGAATTAATCGGAGATGTGGCATGTCTTAGGGCATTTGTCACAAAGGCACCAGCGCTTAGACGCTTCAATCTCTTATTGACATCTTCCTGCAAGGCCTTTCTAGTCTTCTTATGTTGCTTCGGCTTGGAAAGGACCCTAATGCTAACCTTCTTCTTCAGCGACTTCTTCTTTGGGCTGTCAGCGGTGCTTGGTGAAATTTTTAAGGCACTTTTCCTCAGCGGCTTCGTTTTAGATTTTGAGGGTGAAACTATGGGATGAATACAAGTATCTACAGGCGCTGCAGCGATTAAGGGCTTAAGGACCTTAGAGAGACTTATTGCAGACAGTGGTCTTTTCTTTCTAGCATTAGCTTTGTCTCGATATGCAATAGACTTCTTGGGGGATAGAAGCTTGGACCTTGATTGACTTGGCGATCTGCTTGCCTCTTCTCCGTCCTGCATATTCGCTGCACTGGGCTTAATCGTGGATAAGGCCTTGCGTTTGGCTGGCGGCTTTGGCTTGTCTGAAACCAACTCCTTGGGCATCTGGACAACAATCTCAGTGGGCTTTGGCTTGCGATTCAAATTCTTGTTATCAATAATGACTCCGGTGAGATCCTTTTTCGGTGTATGCTTCATCGACATATTATAGGTAAGAAGGTGAGGGCTGCTTTGTGTTGAACGTTTTCCCATTTTCCTTTTATTCTTTTGATTCTCACGTGCGATACGCCTCTGATTGATCATTTCATCAATCGCCTCTTTCGATGCAGCTATTTGCTTGGCCAAATCAATCCTCTCCGCTTTCACAAAGAACATATGCCCATTATAGTTACCCACATCTCCATGCTTATTGCTCTCAGATATGACGCGGGCAACAACTCGCTTCATTTCTGATCGATTGAGCTTAAGTTTCTTGGCCAAATTTTTGGTCAACGCCTTCAATGCTCCTCCAGCCCCTGCCATTTGAGATAAATTCCATATATTCGTGTTCATCTTTCGGTTACTTGAAAATTTAGTTCTTTTCTCTGATCGTTACGCTGAAAATCCTAAAAATTCAAAAATTTTCGTTTATCTCCAAAAACACTATTAATTCTATTTCTTTACATATTCTAATATAACACAAATACTACTACAATTGCGACTCGGATATCAAAAATAATTTAAAATCCAAAAATAATGAATGTTCAGTAAAAGCCCCAAACTGAGTACTAAAAATGTAGACCCTTTCATTGGCTTCAAATGTCCTAAGAAAAAAAAATTCATATATCCTTGCAATCAATATCGATGAGAAGCGAGATTTTAAGTCATATATCCTTGAACAGGATTTTTGAACTACAACACCTTATGACATTTTCTTTTTTGTAAATAAATCGGAAGAATTTTATTTTCTTGTATTTTTGGTTATCCTTGAAAAGGATTTTAAATTCTTATGCTTTTCATTTTTAAATATATTTTCCATCCAGCTTTATTTTTATTTATAGAAGGTTTAAATTTTGAATATATATAAAATGTATAATTATATATATATCTCATATCTTCTGACGACTTTTAAATGCAGTTCAAAGTTCAAATGTCCTTTGAAACACATTTGATACTCTGGCAGGAGAAGAGCTCACAGCTCTGATGGAAGTTAATGTTGATTAATCAAATGGAAAGGTCATTAATTGCGATCGCAGACTTCATCTTCAGCTTCCCCTGTTTCCCATGCACTTCCCCCACTCCCATCAACCGCCCTTCCCCCTCTTCCCACCGACCTATCCCCCTGCCACTTGTATCTATCGGTTGTCGCAGGTTGTGCAGGTGCGCAGTAGCCACGTGCGATTCGGTTCGGTGTCTTATCAATGGGTCGCCGAGCTCGGACCGCAGGTTGATCAACTCAAAGGACCAAAGGACATAGGTCCTGGGGGCATAAATGACTTGAACTAAAGAAAACTACTTACAAATAGGGCCTGAGACGAACACACATAGAAAAAGAGACAGCACACATACACACACACACACATACACACACGCACACGCACTTGCATTCGAAATGAAGAAAAGTTATAAATGATTTCATTATGGCAATTGTGAGGGTCAGGCCATGTCCCGTCTTTGGGTCAGGGGTCTACGTTTTATACACACATCCCCGTCCCCGTCCCCGTTCCTGTCCCCCTCCATGTCCATGTCCATGCACCTGCGCAACCTGCACTGGCGGCACAGGCTGCACAACCTGTGGCACCTTGTCCAGCTGAAGGTAGTGTCTTTTAGGGGTGGGAAAAATGATTTACACAATAAGCAACACACACACAAACACACATACACACACACACGCACTCGTAGCACCTAAAATGATCACCAGCCTCGTTCTGATGATGGTCAGCGAGTGGCATGCAGGATAGTGGCACCCTTTACATTGAGTTCAATACGACTTCTTACGTCTATAGCCATAGCCATGCCACTGCCACTGCCACTGACACTCTGCCCCTGCCACCGACCGCTGGCATTGCCATTCCCTCTACCCATTCCCATAACCAAACCCAAACCCATACCCAAACCCATGCCCTTCCTTCCTTCCTTCCTTCTGCTCCCTGTGGCACGTATAAAGAGGAGTCCGTCCGTCGCTGACTTGTTTGGGCCACTTAACCGTAATTAGGGCTTTTCAATATTATTAATGATGATGGTCGCCCAGTCGCCCAGTCGCCTAGTCGCCCGTTCCCCCCACCCCCTCCCATGCCCTGCCCTTTACCCAATCCGCTGCCGTTCAGTCAGTCACTTGGCGCGACTTTCCAGCTGAAAATGTGGGAAATGCATTGCGAATTGATGACGACCCCAACGGCGTTGCCAGACATCAGCGAGTACGAGTAGTGGCAAGAGAGTAGATGAAGGGTGAAGGATGGTATGGGGTGGAAGGAGGGGAAGGGAGGGGAAGGGACAATGGACAGCGCAATGAATATATAAACTAAATGCAAAATGCAAACACGCAAACAGAAAGCGCAACAATTTTCGAACTGCAATTTTTGTGTTGCTCGACGTTGGCTTCGCTCTATTTGAGTTTTGTTTTTGTTCTTGGCGGTTCCAGTGGCACTGCTGGTGGTTCTGCTGATGATGGTGGTGATGGTGGTGGTGGTTGTGGTGGTGGTGGTGGTGGTGGTTTGTGGTCAACCATCCAACCATACGTTTTTAGCGTTATCAGTGCAAAATAATCTTTCAATCAGCCCTACAGAACGGAGTCGTCATCATCCTCACAGTTCTTGCCGCCGTTGCAGCCATTCAACGAAGCGTGACGCCAATTGTTGCAGCCATAACAGCAACAGCAACAACTACGGTTACAACAACAACGACAACAACAACAGAAGCAACTGCAATGACAGGATGAGTTAGCAATATTTTCACCGCCTACAAAACACATATTTGTATTACTCGAAGTACCCAAAACTATGAGAAGAGAGAAGAGACTCTTTGGTTGGTCAATTGAATTCACTGTCTATGCCAGGACAGCCAGACAAACAAGGATGAGTCCTGATCATATAGAGATAATAATATGATTCTAAAGTTGATAAGAATTATGATTAAATTAGCTAAAAATTCAACTCAAATAAAAAAAAAATATTCTCAGATATATTTCAAAGTTTCTAAAGGAAAATATATCAAAAAAATTGGACAGGATATCAGTGCTAAAAATGGATATATGATAGAGTGGAGAAATGGATACGAGAGGCTGGGATAAACAGGAACTAAATATGAGATACATTTTATAAAATAAATATATCATTTATTGGTCTCTTTTATTTGTAACTTCTTTTTCCAGAAAAGAATTGTAAGGATAGTAGCAAGGATATACTAGAACATCCTTTAACAATTTTCGAAATAAGGACTAAGAAAATGGATAATTTAATATTGATGTTGATTAAAGATATTCTGGGTATGGATAAATAAAGTACTCTGAGATACTTTTCATAGATATTTTCCTGGAAGAGCCCAACGAAAAAGAAGAAGAAGAAGAAAAAGATAAGGAGAAAGGCAAAATAAATTAAGATAAATACATAAATAATAATAAAATTAAGGACCTAAGTAAAATTGAAATAAAAAAAATGCGAGTGTTTCCAAAATTGTTGAGTAAACTTTAATATGAAAGTTGTCCTTATTAAGGACCTTTCAGCTTCCTTTCGTCGCGTTGCTCTCCACCTCATCCTTAACTGCTGTCACTGCTGCTTACAACAAACAGGGGCCAAAGCAGAGAAAGAAAAAATAATATTTTCATACATGCAACAAAACATCAGAGCGTTGAATTCCATGGGGAGTCAAAAGTCGGGAAAGTCAAGGAAAAGTCAGGCAGTCAATGGGAAAAACCAAATCGAAATACACAAAAAAAAAAAAAAAAACCGAAGAAAAAAATGAGGAAAATGAGGAAAATGAGAAAAAGAATGAAAAGAAATGTAAAGAAACAGAAACAACCTCATAATTTAACTCGGTAAACTTTTGCGCCTTTTGTTCGGAGTCCTTTCACTACAAGTTATTGAAAATCGCGAAAGGGTCCCGAGTCGACGGCCGAAAGGGTTCGAAATTGAAAAAGAAAGCGACCGCGTGCGCGTCAGGTGGTCCGCTGCTACTGGGTGAAGGCTGGAATTGGGGTTGGGGTTGAGATTGGGATTGGTGGTTGGGGGTGGGGGTGGGTTATGGAATGGCTTGGTGTCTCATTTGTGTGTGGGGTGTGGGTGATTTAGTGTTAAATAAAAACTTTTAAATTGCCATTTGATCGTTTGTTTAGCGGCAATAATGTCGTCGTTGTCGTTGTCATCGCTGTTCCATGGCATGTCCTCGCCCCTCGGCCTGCGCCCCTTTCTCTTTTCACCGTACCACCGTACCACCGTACAACCGTTCCACCGTACAACCGTTCCACCGTTTCCCCATTCACCCATTCACCCATGCCAACAGTCAGGCATGGCTTTCATATAACCGGTCGATCCACTCAGAGTCCTTGGTTCCTCCCCCACGCCGGTTGACAGGTTTATAGGTCGCTCACTCCGGCCGCCCGGACAAGGAGTCGTGACAATGACATTGTTTCGCCTGACATTTGTAGCAAATTTATTGAAAAGGTGTTCCTACGTTTTATAAAATTTACCTCACCCCCCTTCCGCAATCCACCCGACCCCACCCCCTCACCACACTCATCGTCTTTTATCCTCAGTTTTTGGCTGCTCTTCCTTGCAGGAATTGTCAAAAATTTATTGATATGTTGAAATTACTTCTCGACTGCCCCATAAAAGTCCTGACAGCTTGATTTTTTTCATCGAGTATTCATCGTCCCTCATATGCATCCTGTCTACCTTCCTCCTACCTTTTTATCCTCAGTCTATTTTTTATTTCCCATATTATTTGTCCTTTGCTGCTTTTCTCCATTGTAGTAAATTTGACAGCAATTGTTTTGTTTGACAGTTTGTCGTCTCGGCAAAATGATGATGTCAATATGCAAAGCAGTCGAAGTCGATGCCAGTGGCTGCCGCTTGCCGCCTGCCGCCTACCCCTTGTCACTTGCCGCTTGCCGCTTGCCGCTTGCCGCTTGCTGAGGCATGCCACGGCCCAGAGAGTTTGGCCACTGAATTTGCATTTGGTGTATGAGGAACCTCTGCAAAGGGGTGAACACGTTTAGATGAGTTATTGAAGCGTTGCCAACAGTTGGCAGTTGATGGGCCAGTTTTGACATGTGCCAAGCTCAGACACATTCCACAAGCGACACAATGGATCCACATGCAGTCCACGGATACATTAGGTCATACTTGAGAGACACACAACAAACTTGAATTAAGGAATCTTAAAAGTATTTTTAAATATGTTTATTACACATTCTTTTCAATGCGTTCCACATGAGCTCTACTTCAGTTAATCATAGATCAGTTGCACTTGGAATCCACATTCCACTGCTGCTGCGAGTAAAGGAGTGCCAAGACGTGCAAAAGCTGCTTAGACTAGATCCTAATGCAATCTTCAAATATTGTCAAGCTATCAATTTTAGCTTTCAACTGCAATCCACAAATTTCGTCAAGCTAACAAATTTAGCTTCCACTTGTAATCCACAAACTTTACTACAAATTTAATTCTAAAATCCATCGTACATAAGAGTGAATCACTTTATTTGTTAGGCCTATGGAAAAGGTGTGCTTACTCAACAGCATCCACATGCGATCCACAACATGATTTGCCATTGAACTCCCTTCAACTTGAATTTTACTTTGAGATTTGAACCCAAAACAAACGACATAAGGAAAAGCCGCTACCATTTTAATGCTTTATATGTGTTTGTTAAGCTTTAATTGTTATCCACACACACACACACATACATATATTTGTATGACTTTAGTGATATTTTTTATGAGAATGTTTCGTTTTTCGCTTAATCGGACTAGAAAATCTCTAGAAACGGCAGAAGGAAGCAGCAACGATGAGCGTTCAACTTGAAAATATGCCAAAAGACAATTGGCTGTCAGTTCTTCTTGTTGCCTGTTAGTTGTTTGTTGTTATTATTATTATTATTATTATTGTTGGTGTTGTTGTTGTTGTTATCGTAGTTGTAGCTCTGGGCTGTGGGTTGTCGGTCGCCACGTTAAGGGCATCTCCCAAGCTGTGGCATTGACTCAAGCCTTTTCAATGCCTCAGTTTAAGCCTCAGCTTTTGGCATTGGGCTCTCAGCTCTGAGCTCTCAGCTAAGAGCTCTTTGTCTTAGTCTTAGTTCTAGTTCCAGTTCCAGTTCCAGAGTCGCAGTCTTTAAGTTTTCTTCAATGTTTAGCGAAGCGTGAATATTATTAGAGCACAGTGACTGAGGAGCAGGGAAGAGCCAAAAGCAGCAACATTTATTAATAATTGCCAGACGGAGTTAACCAGAAAGAGAGAGGAGCCCAAGTGCCTCCTAGAGGGAAGGTGGCACTCAGGGCTCGACTCCCGATTCCCGACTATTCATTCTTGACTCTCGACTCTCGACTCTCGACTCTCAGAGCACCTTCATCCGTAGTAGAAAATTTATTTGTTATTTATCTTTTTGGCATTATGCATGAATAACAATAAAAATATAAGTGAATGTTGTTCATTTTTGTTGCTGTTGCTGCTTCACTTCTCCCCTTCTTATGCTCTTTCTTCTTCTTCTTCTTCTTCATCCTATTCTTATTCTTGTTCTTGTGGCATAAATAGTTAGCCAGAAATGCGGCAGCAAAAAGCGTCATAAAAATTATAACAAGCCATTCGCTTGTTGCCAGGTTCTCAGGTGGCAACCAGCCCTGGAGGCAGCACCACCACCAACTACGCCCCCACCTCCACCAAGTTTCCCTGATAGGGAGCGAGGCTTCCCTGGGAGTTCAGTCAATAGATTTAGATCACTTTTCGTAGACGCGCTGGGCACAAAGAGCCATAAAAATAATGAGCCAACCGCGATGATGGCGACAATCATAAAGTGAAGGAAGTAAGAATTTCTCAATTGAATATGCTTGACTCTGGGATACCCTTTTATCATATACAGATACAGATACAGATACAGATACAGATACAGATACAGATACAGATACAGATACAGATACAGATACAGATACAGATACAGATACAGATACAGATACAGATACAGATACAGATACAGATACAGATACAGATACAGATACAGATACAGATACAGATACAGATACAGATACAGATACAGATACAGATACAGATACAGATACAGATACAGATACAGATACAGATACAGATACAGATACAGATACAGATACAGATACAGATACAGATACAGATACAGATACAGATACAGATACAGATACAGATACAGATACAGATACAGATACAGATACAGATACAGATACAGATACAGATACAGATACAGATACAGATACAGATACAGATACAGATACAGATACAGATACAGATACAGATACAGATACAGATACAGATACAGATACAGATACAGATACAGATACAGATACAGATACAGATACAGATACAGATACAGATACAGATACAGATACAGATACAGATACAGATACAGATACAGATACAGATACAGATACAGATACAGATACAGATACAGATACAGATACAGATACAGATACAGATACAGATACAGATACAGATACAGATACAGATACAGATACAGATACAGATACAGATACAGATACAGATACAGATACAGATACAGATACAGATACAGATACAGATACAGATACAGATACAGATACAGATACAGATACAGATACAGATACAGATACAGATACAGATACAGATACAGATACAGATACAGATACAGATACAGATACAGATACAGATACAGATACAGATACAGATACAGATACAGATACAGATACAGATACAGATACAGATACAGATACAGATACAGATACAGATACAGATACAGATACAGATACAGATACAGATACAGATACAGATACAGATACAGATACAGATACAGATACAGATACAGATACAGATACAGATACAGATACAGATACAGATACAGATACAGATACAGATACAGATACAGATACAGATACAGATACAGATACAGATACAGATACAGATACAGATACAGATACAGATACAGATACAGATACAGATACAGATACAGATACAGATACAGATACAGATACAGATACAGATACAGATACAGATACAGATACAGATACAGATACAGATACAGATACAGATACAGATACAGATACAGATACAGATACAGATACAGATACAGATACAGATACAGATACAGATACAGATACAGATACAGATACAGATACAGATACAGATACAGATACAGATACAGATACAGATACAGATACAGATACAGATACAGATACAGATACAGATACAGATACAGATACAGATACAGATACAGATACAGATACAGATACAGATACAGATACAGATACAGATACAGATACAGATACAGATACAGATACAGATACAGATACAGATACAGATACAGATACAGATACAGATACAGATACAGATACAGATACAGATACAGATACAGATACAGATACAGATACAGATACAGATACAGATACAGATACAGATACAGATACAGATACAGATACAGATACAGATACAGATACAGATACAGATACAGATACAGATACAGATACAGATACAGATACAGATACAGATACAGATACAGATACAGATACAGATACAGATACAGATACAGATACAGATACAGATACAGATACAGATACAGATACAGATACAGATACAGATACAGATACAGATACAGATACAGATACAGATACAGATACAGATACAGATACAGATACAGATACAGATACAGATACAGATACAGATACAGATACAGATACAGATACAGATACAGATACAGATACAGATACAGATACAGATACAGATACAGATACAGATACAGATACAGATACAGATACAGATACAGATACAGATACAGATACAGATACAGATACAGATACAGATACAGATACAGATACAGATACAGATACAGATACAGATACAGATACAGATACAGATACAGATACAGATACAGATACAGATACAGATACAGATACAGATACAGATACAGATACAGATACAGATACAGATACAGATACAGATACAGATACAGATACAGATACAGATACAGATACAGATACAGATACAGATACAGATACAGATACAGATACAGATACAGATACAGATACAGATACAGATACAGATACAGATACAGATACAGATACAGATACAGATACAGATACAGATACAGATACAGATACAGATACAGATACAGATACAGATACAGATACAGATGCAGGTATGAATGACAGGTAAATACACATTATCAGCGACAATTGAGGCTGCAGATACATATGTCGAGATACAGATACATCGCAGTATAAATCATATCTGATGCTGCCCCATTATTGACTTTGGTGGATGCCACATCGCGATGCTTTTGGTGGCTTCTGTCAAACTGCATTATCAGCGGTTGAGTGGAGTATCTTTTGGATTGTTTGCTCTGCGTGTATCTGGATATTTGTTATTTGCTATTTCAGGGGAAGAGGGTGAAAGGTGTGCGGTTGTCGTGGCAGGGGTGGGGGTGGGGCTGACTATTTTAGTATTTGGATGAAGAAATCAGAATCCATTCTTGGAAATTAGCGTCATGGCTTTGCAATGTACAGAGGCTGCGTCTAGACCTTTTACTTCTTCACACTAAATTATCTTATCATCACACCCACACACAGAACACACACACACACACACATACATCAAAGGTATAAATCTGACAGAACACAAACATCACCTGAAGTCTTCTGATAAATTTCAAACAAATAATAGTTAGAAACAATAAAAATATGTAACACACACACACACACACACACACACACACGCATCCATTGGCTTATCAATGATGTGTGTGTGTGTGTGTGTGTGTTGTAAGGGATCTCATTGTTCAGCGCTCAGGTATTTGAATATTTGCCTGAGATCAACAGGTGCCCCTTGACGAACAAGTGAAGCGTTTGAGAAATGCGACAGCCTCAGCTGCCTGATCCGAGGGGCGGTTGCGCAGTCTCTATAAGAATAACAGTCCACAGTAACTTGGACAGCTTATCTTAGACTATATCTACATTATATCATTTATTGTAATCATAGAACTGGAAGCACTTCCCCCAAAGGTCATTAAAGTCAACGTTGAATCTCAAATTATTTTAACTTTAATCATCAAAAATTCCATGTCTGCTTTAAGGGCATCTTTGAAGTGAATAATTTATTATAATTTAAAAATATTAAATTCAAAATTAAGAAAATAAATATATTTGCATTTCTCAAAAAATTTTTTACTGAATTGGAAATTATTTATTTTAAAGTTTATAAAATGTTAATTCTCTTTAAAAAAATAAAATCAAATAAGTCATTAATAAAACAAATGGAAAATTTAATAAATAATAAATTAAATAAATATAAATATATAAAAAAGAAAATAAATTAATAATAAAATACCTTTAATTTTATCACTTCAATTTGAAATAAAAATAATATATATAAAAATATAAAATGAATAAAAAAAGATTTTTAGCTCAAAAATCTTAAAACTTAAATAAAACTTAAAAAAAATAAAAATTTCTTATTCAAATAATACTTCCGTTGCAAATAAAATTAGTTAATTACATATATAAAATAAAATTGATCAAAGAATTTTTAATATATAAAAAAGTTAAAAAATAAATAAATAAAAATTATAAGCCATTTTAAATTCCTATCGAATGTTCAGTTTTTTTACGCCTAGGATTTTTACCTTCATTTACAGATCTCGTCAAGCTTGAGGTACAGTTGCCTCCTTCTTTGAATAAAAGCTTCTCGAAATCTGGCAGCACTATAAAAGCAATAAAAAAAAAATAAAAAATAAAATACGAAGTCTTGAAAAAGTTTGATTTTTTAAGGAACAACGATATTTATTTTAATTTTAAAATAATTTTATTAATTGTAATTTAATAATAAAATTAAAAAATTCATTTTAATGTGAAATACTTTTATTTTATTCATTTTTTAATATACGTGTTTGTTCAAATGTAATGCATAATTTTGTTTATATTAATTTATTTTTTTATTTAATTATAATTTTTTTTATACTTTACATATCAAAAAAACAACCTGAGCTCTACAAACTTTTAAAATCTCCTTCAATATTTAAGACAAAGTTAAAGAAAGTCATTAAATAAAAATAATATTTTCGTTAATAAATTAATTAAGTTTTCTTTTTTCTTCTTCTTCTTCTACTCTTGCTTCTTCTTCTTCATTTTCCCAAGCAATTGAAATTTAAATCGCAATTCGAAATGAAATAAAAGTTTTTTAAGGAAGTTCGTTTTTTGATGCCGTCGCTGCATTTGAAAGACTTCAATGATTAAGGCTCATTAAAAGTAGTTGGTAATGGCAGTCGAAATGGTAAAGAGAAATAAACACACACACACACATATATCAATATATGTATGATAGGCAGCTTACACACACACACACACACACACACACACACACACAGGGAGCTGAAGTAACACTTCCGATTATGAAATTTCTTTGACAAAATGCCAGAAATGTGTCTTTAGTTGCGTTCGTTGTTTGGTGAAGTTATTGTTGTTTTTATTTTATTATTATTGTTGTTGTAGTTGTTGCTGTTTTTGTTGGGATTAATGCAGTTGTTGTTGGTGGCAAGCAACGGTAATCATAACATGGAAATACGTACTCGTATCTATAATGTAATTACTGGCAGATCGAGGTGACTGCGGGTAAAAAAATTAACTGAACATCGTAAGTCGTCAGTTGTTGTTGTTGTCAAAGATGTTGTTGTTTTTAAAAAAAATCAGGTAAAAATCCAAAACGATCACAAGCAACGATGAAGACAACAACGAAGTCAACGATGGCGACGACTCATTAAAACAATTTTAAAAAATAATACAAAATAATTACAATAAATTATGATTACGCTTGACAGTGACAGTGGCCACGAATGCTGATGGCTGTTGGCTGTTGGCTGTTGGTGTTGCCATTGACTGGGATGGTATGGTATTATATGGCATGGTATGGCATGGTATGGCAGTGTATGGCATGGTATGGCAGTGTATGGCATGGCATTAGATGGTGGAAAAGTGAAGTTGGGCATAGCAACAGCCACAAGCAGCGACTGGGAAAGATACTTAGGCGGCGACAATGACGAAGATGTAGGCCGAACAGTATCGAGAGGGGGTAGAGGAGAATGTAAGAGAGAGCGAGAGGGAGAGAGAGATAGCGAGAGACAGACGATAAAGACGAAGACTTTGTCTCGGGCATTGAGCGTCATCGTCATCGTCATTGTGCAGGTGCAAGTGAGCCGCGGCGTCACTGGCTAGTGACGATGAGCACAACAAAAACAACAAACACCTCAACAACAACAACAACCACAACAACAACGAGCAAAAGAAAAGGAAGAAGAGGAAGAAGAAGCAAGATAACAACAACACGAAGAAGACAGCGACGACAACGACACCCAAGAATCGCTCAACTGTGGCCAAAAAGTTCGTTGTTCATTTGTGCGCTGCTTTGGCTTCGTCTTCTGCTGCGGCTTCTGCCGCTGCCGCTGCCGCTGCCGCTGCTGCTGCTGCTGCCTTTTTTTTTTATACAACTTCTGTTGCTTCTTGTGCTTCAATTTAATTCAATTCAATTTGGCCACAAAACCAACACACACACACACACACATACATACATACAAACTCAGTAGTAATTACGACCTGTCCATGCTGACGCGCAGCGTGTGAGCCGACGCCACGGCGACTACTTGCAGCGCCACCCAGCGACGTTGACATGTACTAAAGTCAAGTGTAAGTAATGTGTGCGTGTTGAGCATAGGTATCTGCATGTGTGCATGTGTGTGTGTGTGTGTGCTGTGGGCGTTCTCATTGACAAACTCGCATAAAAACCTTTTCGAATTGAATGCGTTAAAAGCAAGAGCCACGTTAAGGGAATTTATCAAAAGGTCATCAAAATCAAAGTGAAGCAGCAGCAGCAGAGGAACAACAACAACAATAAGAGGAACAACAACAAATTTGTTATTATTGCCGAAACCAATGGATCATCGGGCAATACGTCAGTCGAATGGATGCTGTCGAATCTTGTCATAAAATTCTTGTCGAATCGTTAAAAATGCATCATCATCAATTTTGTTGGAGTGGCGCATCTTGCAACGTGACAGAGAGGCGGCAGCGATGCCTGCCCCATGCCACATGCGGCCGGCGCTCCACATTAACTGCAAAGTGCGGCATAAAAATTGATTCAGACATTGCAGGTCGGCAAATGCCAAAGCAATGCGGCAAATGGAGCCGCTGATATTTCTCAATTAGGGACATCAAAAGGCCACACGGAACAAAATGTGAACGGAGGGTGGGGAGGGGGGCAGTGGTAACATTGGTAGGAGGGATGAGGGAATGCGAGAAGAGTGGCGGAGTAGAGCTGAGTGCGATTCAAGGAATAGATGTGGGTGCAGGAGAACAGGATATCCTGGAACACGGGATTTTGTCGGCACACGCCCCTGCCCAAACCTTAGCACTGCCACAAAATTCACTGATTAGCGTCCTGGTTAGCCGCCAACAAACAAACAAACAAACACTCACACACACAGACACAAACACACATATGCAAAGCTGCAAGCCAGGTAAGAAGTGACGTGCAACGCGCAACCTGCAACGTGCAACAAGTGAGTGCGAAATTTCACATATCAACATGAAAATTGAATTGTGTGCAACCGACAAACCGCAGATAAGAACTTCCAACTTCCCGGAAAGGTCCTTCGGGCGGCAACTTAAGAGATTCCTTTCGTTTCTGTTTTTTTATTTTGTTGGAATTTTCTTCTTGATAGCGTTCACTGTAAGAAGTTTCTATCTGGTACACAAATGATCCCCTCTCTCCACTAAGTCACTAGACCCCAACAGATCGGTACATTTTGTGGGTGGTGCGGGGAAGTCCTCAGCTTCTGGGATATTATAAACTTCCGGCCAGCCTAACTTTCAAAAATTAATCATTAGTTTCGAGAGATCCCTCAAAATAAAAAACAACTCAATGAATGTTCATAATAATAATAATAATAATAATAATAATAATAATAATAATAATATAAAGAATTACAAATAATTTCCAATGCAAGCCAAAGCTTTAAACAATTTGCAGCCATTTTATGCTTACATTTTTTTGAGTCATGCCCTACACCTGACACCACAGGGTACATCAATTAAATGATTCGGAATATCAATAATGTTATGCAAATATTCATATATATTATAAGTAGAAATGAAAAAAAAAAATATTGAAAAATATTAATTATAATAATAAATAAAATATATTTATTTAATAATCATCAAGAATTTTATTATGTCTTCTTCTATAATGAAATGCCCTGCAAAAATGTAGGAGCAAGACTTCAATATGACTCCTCTTATTCTCTTTCGCTTGATCAATGCACAGCGAACACATGTAAATGCCTGTAAAAAAGAAATACGAAAATTTACCGTTTATTTTCGGCTAAATATTTATTTATTTATTTATAACGAGCTTGCAACTGCTGAGGTCTTTTTATAACTAGATTTCTTATTGCACAGTAAAAAGCAAAAACGAAAATATAGAAGCAAGTAAAAAGGATTGTGATATTAGTGCAAATGAAAGGGAATCATTGTTTTTCTCTCTCACACCTATTCACTGAATGGGTGGCCATCAATATGATGCCGGCTTGTGTCCAAAAGCAATATGAAAATTTACCGTTTATTCGCAGTAAGCAAAGTAAAACGAAGAAGAATATTTTCAAACGACAGCTGCGGTCCTGTATTTTTTCATCAGTCTTGCATCAAGTGGTTAAGTGATCGCGTCGGTATAATCGAAGTTGCAGTTGATCTTCATTTTGCATGAAAATTATGGCAAATTTAATCTTATAAATCATTGAAGAAGATTGCTAAACCATTTAAACATCGAAAAACCATAAACGCGTGTGAGCAAATATTAAATAAAGCATTTAATGCGACGATCAAAGATCGTAGAAAATATATTGCGTGCTTTGTCTCTCCTATTTGCATGCATACGGCAACAACAACTTTACGAATAACTTGAGGCAATCCATCCTATTGCGCATCAGAAAATGAAGAGATAACAAAAACAACAACAACAACGCAACAGCCGAATTTCGTCAATGTGTTTGTGCGCGATTTTCGAAGCTGCAGCTTAAATACAAAGGAAAGATCGAGAATTCGTTTAAATTTGTTTTTTTTTTTTATTTTTTTTAAAGTGTTTTATTTGTGAAAATTAAATATAACAAATTAAAGTGCCAATATATAAAATTTGTAAAATGGAAAAGTAAAGTTCATTTCGCAAGTGTTTTTTTTTTATTTTTTTTTTGTGCTTATGTGATGTGACATAAAAGTGTGAATGAAAAATGAAAAAAATGATTTGGCTGGTAAGTCAATTTTATTTTATTACTTTTAAAAAAAGACCTACATTATTTTCTCGAATATTGAGCAATTACTTTCAGTTATATTACTTTATTTCAATTTTAAATACATTCATTCATTATAAATATAAATAAAAACAATATTCTTAAATTTCTACATACGTTGGGAAGTCAACAATTTTTATACACATACACACAAACACATGTACCACAATGTTAACTGTAAATGCATTGCTAAATACGTTGCTCGGCTTTGCTTGTTGCTGCAGCCGAGTTGACACGACATGTGTGTCCCCTTTAAGTAGTTCTTTGCGAATCTGTAACCAAACAACTGAAGATGCTGTGGGATTTGATGGACTTCTTCGTTTTGCTGTAGCGCACAGTGGGAGAAGTCGACTGGGAAATAACCTTGAATATTTTTGAATGTTAGACTTATTGGTGGGCTGAAGTACAGATAGATCACCATTTTTTTATGCTATGAATACATTTTATATTATTAATTTAAATCGATATTTATTCCTATATTGTTATTATTATATAACAATAATATTTATAAAATTTATTAAGCTTTAATTAAATTCTTCGAAATTTATTTTTATATTTTTATGATAAAGACTCGACTTACATGAAAAATAGTTCATAGTTCAGTTTAAACGAATATTTCAACGTAGAGTTTCCCAAGCTTCCCCTTACTTTAGATACAATAACTAACTAATTTCGAAAGCGGTTACAGCTTTTAAGTTCGACTTCAAGCCTAATCATATCTCCGCACACAACAAAGCCAAAAACCAAAATTTAATTTATGCAAAAATAAGACAAAAAGCTAACAAAAAAAAAAGAGGAAAATAAAAAAATAATACTTAATACAAAAATAAAGGAAAAAATTTGAATACTCGACATCGCATTATAAATGCTTCAACAGAAATTCAGGTTATGGGCTGTGCGGGTGGACATGGGGGCCTTCTATCAAGAGCATTTCCCCATGTGTTTCCCATGAGCTACGCTAATTAGTCAGAAACAAAAAGCAACAAAAACAAATACAGAAACAAATACTAAAACCCAAAACTCGTACACCCAAAAACCAAACAATGAGCATAACATTTGAAATTTCAAATTTGAAATTTTTATGTTTATTTTTTTTTTTTTTTTTTATTTTGTTTTTCTTTTTATTTTTTTTTGGCTTTTTGTTAATTCATATTAGAGGCATTCGTCCAGAAAACGAAATTCCAAAATGGCGAAAATATACACAAACACATACATGTACACAAACGCATGTTGTGCCCAAAAGCAGGTGGAATGTGGCATTCGAGCACACACTTGAGAACCACCGAACCACCGAACCGCCGAACCACCGAATCACCGAATCACCGAACCAACATTACCTAGATAAGACCCGAAAAACTTAAGACTCGTGCGCGTTAACTGCCTTTATAAGTCGATTGTATAAACGTTGGTATGACAGGGTGAGTGAAAGAGAGAGGGAGTGCAGGAGCCGTAGGTGAAGAGAAAGAGTCAGGAAAGGGCGAGAGAGAGAAAGGAAGAGGAAGACAGTTAACGGAGGGGCATGAGGCAAGAGGCTCTACGCGGTTCGTTGGCTGACTGACTGACTGACTATCTGAACGGCTGAGTCAGCTTATCCGAGCTACGAGGCAACTGTACATACAAATACATATATATAAATAGATATATATATATATATATATTATATATATCTACTGTACATATTCAAATTCGAAGACAACCCAACCAAAATTCAACTTAACTCAACTCAACTGAACTGAACTAAGTGGAACCTCTCTGTGGGCTGTGATCCATGACCATCTATGAGACGGCGTTGGCGGCAGAGGTGGAGGTGGCGTTGGCGTTCGCCTTTGCGTTTGCGTTGGTGGCGCCATTTTTGATAGTCTCATTTATGATTTGCCAAAACTTTCTAAAGACGACCCCCCGAATCTCTTCGACTCTCTCATATATCATGTTTAAAGAGTCCAAAGTCAAAGATCGAGTGGAAGCAAAGACCAGAAGATACAAGAGTTGCAATCAAATCAGATTTATTAAATTTGCCTAGACACTTTAATGATATGCACAAGTGTTGCCAGATCAGCGAAATTTTCTCCCTATAAGATGTGTAACTTTCGAGATTTCATAATTCATAAAAATATAACCAAAAGATTGGTTATCAATGGTGTCTGCCTAGGAAATCGAGATACACGAATTAAAAATAAATATTCGTTTATTATACAAATTTATAAAAATTCGGTATTTTTTTTTTATTGGATTAAACCAATTTTTTTTTTTCAAATTGTAAAAATAAATTTAAGACAGAGAAAGTCAATATCAAATATTTTGGGAAAGGGTTTAAAAAAAAC
Organism: Zaprionus lineosus; assembly: GCA_035044505.1. Lineage (NCBI taxonomy): Eukaryota > Metazoa > Arthropoda > Insecta > Diptera > Drosophilidae > Zaprionus > Zaprionus lineosus. The sequence continues at coordinate 119,917 of JAWNNX010000482.1, forward strand.
AAGCTGAGTATAGAATTAAAAATATCAATTTTTCTATTTTATATAAACTTTATACTACTTTAAAATAATTTTATTTATTATTTTTAATCAATTAATTCAATTTTCTTTGAACTCATTGCCTTATTTCATGGACTCTATAAAAACCCTTCATAAAAGTCGAACCAAAATAAATCCTATTCGATTCTGCAAGACAGTGTTTAATTTAATTGGTGCTATTTTTATTATATCAGACATATTAAATACCCTACCCTACCCTATGCGTAACTTAATCTACGTGATACTCTATAAATTCACAGGATGTCATCAATAAGCAATGCGATCAGCGTTTTATTCGCAATCCCAACTACATCATCATGATCATGATTATGATAAGCTATATATTTGAGATGAGTGTGTGTGTGTGTGTGTGTATGTGTATGTGTATTTTTTTCTGTTTGTATGTGTTCGCAGCGCATTTTAGTGTAAGCAATAAAATTTAGTTTTATTAAAGAAAAACGATGCAAATTCAAAAGAATTTTTCGCGACTTGTTTTGGCGTCGGCGACAGCAACGACATAAATTTAAAACCACCTACACATAAATTTTTCTAGATACTTGTACACAAAAAAAGAAATACTAATAATAAAAGAAACCAAAAAACAAATGCAAAATAATGAACTGCAATAATCACAACAACAACCACAATAACAACAACACGAAAAGCACGAAGAACAAACAACAAGTGCAACTGTCAACTATTAAATGACATTTAACATGCCTACCAAGGGGGCAGGGATATAGTCAGTGGAGAGAGGGAGATGAAGAGAGAGAGAGAGACAGAGAGAAAGAGATTGAACGCTAAGATTTGCCGGGTTTGGGGTGGGGGAGTGTGAGTGGGAGGAGGAGGAGGAAGGTATAAATGCAGCTCTGCATTCATCGGGTCTGTCGTCGAGCTATGGCGGCATTAGTTTCTTAAAATATCATTTCGGATTTGAAATCAAGTCATCAACGACACGCCAGGCAGCCCCATGGATCCAGCCCAAGACATCAGACACAAACAGCAGCAGCAGCAGAAGCAGTGACAGAGACAGAGAAGGCGACAGGGGCAAAGGCAGCGACAGAGGTAGAGGCAGAGGCAGAGGCAGAGGCAGGGACCAGGCAACATTCCCGGAGTCGAAATAAAAGGGGGCAGCGGTAATTGAGGTGTAGGAGGAAGATAAGATGACAACGGCACTAACATCATCACCGATACCCTGAGCTTTACAGAGGGGGTATATCAGACTATATCATTTAAACATAGATCAGGGCAAAGTAGTGGGAGAAAAATCTAAGAATAATTTTTAAAAACTTCGGTATAAAATATATATATAAAAAAAATATATAAAATAAAAAGTTGACTGCATCTTTTGAGTATGTAGGAAAAATAAATTATAATTAATATTATAATTATTATATGAAAAATAAAATATCGACCAACTGAAATCAAAAAAAATTTAAATTGAGAATAAATGTTCGTGCTGTGAAAAATAAATAAATAAATAAATAATATAGAAATATTTATTCATATATTAAGGTATTATCGGTTCATCATATATCATATTTTTTTCTATTATGTTTTTATTATTATTTTATTTGACACTCATTATTATTATTTGTCTACATTAGAAATGGGAAAATGTATTAAAATAAAATAATTTTCCAGACTCTAATTTTGAAATTTTCTCAATTAGTTTTAAAGTTAAATTAAAATTAATCTATTAATTTAAGGAACCACACGATTAAAATAACAGAAAACGTAGATAAAAATCTGTCAGTTAACTGGGAGGATATTATTTTTTATTTATAAAAAAAAATTTTATTTATAAAAAGAAATTTTTATTTATAAAAAAAAATTGTATTTCATTTATTTTATATTCTTCATTTAAATCTGGGTATTTGACTAGTCCATCAGTATTCGAAATTAGGGGAAGTTCCATGCTTGTTATCAGTTTCGTCTGGCAGATTGGATGTTGGATGTACAAGTCCATTTGATGGATATTTTCAATTATAATTTAAATGCGATCATCTAGTATTTTTAGATCTGCGCATATCTAAAAAAGCGAAGAGCACGTCAAAATAAGAAGAAGCATTGTGTTTAATAAAAATTTAAAATCTTTGTAATTTTTAAGTAACATTTCTGGACTTACATAACTTATTAACATTTTACTATATTTTTTTTCTTTAACAATGTAACTAAAAAAACAAATTATTTTAAGAACATGATTTTAAATTTATGAACACTTCCAAAGGATATTTTTATACTGAACTGGCTTATAATTTACTTCACTTTGCTCGTTTTCTCTTTGTGAGTCAGTTAAAAGCGATTTTGGTTAATCCTTGATTTCTGGTTTACACCTCCGAATCATATTCAAATTTTAATAGCAAAGACCAAATTTTAAAACATCTTAGATATTTGTTTTAAGCATTTTTCGTTGATCTTAAAACGAACATTTTTCTTTTGCTTCGACGAGTCCTGTGCTGTTCTATAACTACGTAATCCTACCGGATGAGGAGGAGCTTGATATCCGGCGGTTACGATATGAGCAGTATCTTCTCCAAAGGAGTGAGCTGGCATGAGCTTTGAGTCCTTAAACATGTGATGCACAGTTAGGCAAAGGTTTAAGATTTTCTTAAAAACCATCGTCTCAAACAGTGAATTTTAAAAAAAACCTAAACAAAATAATCATTATTTAATTTTGTTTTTTTTTTTTGTGGCTTAAAAATTTTTAATTTTGTAAGTTTACTGAAATTCAATCAAAAAAAATTATTTGCTATATGAGTCGAAGTCTACTAAAGACAGAATAGATTTTCGACAGATTGAAATATTGTAAGTTGTTCCGATTATTTAAATTTTAACAAATTTCGTACTTAAAGATTTTATATTATTAAAAATTCTAAGTATCCTTGCTTTTAAACTCCTTTTATTGACATACAATTAAACCCAATTAACTTGGCTCCTTAATGGAGATGATTTGATGTGATCTTGAAAAAAATAATTCCATGTTGATGGCACCATCTTTTAGTCCTTATAGAATTATTCTATTCGATTTAGAACTCATGAAGGGTACTTAAGTCCTTTTAGTCCTTTTGATATATATTAATCTAAACTTAAAAGAAATTCAAAATTTAAATAAATCCTTTAACATTTTATAAAGTTCTTTAAAAATTTAAATAAATTTGCTATAAAGCCCGATCCTTGAAAATAATAAAATATATTGAAATGGGACTAACATTTGAGACTTCATAGGCTCGTTTCTTTATCTAATCCTTGGCAAAGTCCTTTGACCAAAAATGTATTCGGTAGAAAATTTCTCTAATTTCCAAAGTGTTGAAAAGATTCTGAAATATTATTATTGAACATTAGGCAAAAGTTGGTGCTATTGGTGCAGGACATTTCGTGTCTGAAATTCAGGCACGCCATATGAACATTACCCCCACTCCCCCTCCTGCTGATGCACAGCCAACGACCCTGCACATTATTTATCATACATCAGCGGCAGATGGTGGGTGGATAGGCGGCTGGTGTGGTGAACTGAATGAAGGAGGGTGTGGGGTAAGCAAGGAGATCCTGTGGCTCAACAACTTCATCAGCATGCACCACATTTTCGCTATTTCCACACATTCGATGAAAAATTATTTATACGTTTTGTTCTTTTATTATTTATTTTCCTTTTCCCTAACAAATTTTTTCTCTCATTTTTTTTTTTTTTTTTTTTTGACTTTGCATATGGCGTTGGTGTGGGCAGAAGCATTTGCTTGGCTGCGCTGCCAATTCGTTTTAACAGTTAGAAGTCGTCCTCGTCGTCGTCGTCGTCGTCGTTGTATTTTGATTGATTTGAATGTTACGTTGAGTGCGCGACGTTGGCAGCGACGCTGCTGCGCAGCCCGAAATGTGACTGATGATTGATGGACTTAAGACCCAGTCATTGCCTAGTCCCCTACCCCAGTTTGGCAACCCCCTCTCCGCTACCAGTAGGAACACTTTCCCGCACCCCTGGTGCCCTGCACCCTGTTAGAGTTTCTTCTCTTGTTCCGGTGGGCGGCCAGCGCGACTTTCCCCCACCCTCTTGCAATTCGCACCCAAACGAACAGAAATAACCGAAAGAACAAAATAAAAAAAAAATAAAACAAAAAGTGGGAGAAAATATACACAAAAAATGTTACATAAGCAGTGCGAAAAAAAGAACTTCTCCTACACAAGTATCATTATTAGCCGCGGACTAATAGAACCGGGATTCGGGCTATGGGCTACGGGAATACAGGGTGTCGGGGGTACTAGGCATAAAAAAAATGTAATTTCCAGCGCCTGACAGGCATGTGTCAAATTCGACGACATGCGAATTTTAATAAGAGCACATATAAAGACATTCTGGAGCCAGGGAATTGTGCAATGCGATACCCTACATCTGAATTTGAGGGCTCTTCGCTTACACAGAAAGTTGAGGGACAAAAAATAGTAGAAATAAAGGAAGCGAATGTTAATTTAAATGGATAACCTTACGTCTTAGACTGTTCTGAATTTGAAATGATTGAACGTACTTTTTAGAGGGTATATGAAATTCTATCGGACTTAACCGAAGTTCACTCGAAATCGGACTGAGGTGAGTTACACACAGGAAAATACAGTTAAACGCTGAGGTTATTCTTGAACAGGAGGTGCAGGGTGGACTAAGGACAATTTGATGTCAACGAGAATAAATTTGAGAATTAGAAATATCCTTCATACTGCAGTATCTTTTACATTTCCAGGGTATTTAAAAGTTAATAGAATCGAAATTAATGGGAACGACCCAAAATATCGTCTGATCGACTGAGGCTTGTGGTTAAAGTTTAGATGATATTTAAAACCTAGATTTATTTCCAGGCTTAAAGCGTCAGTTTGAATTACTCCTGCACAGCCTACGGTACGGCGTATGAAAGTTGAAAGCTTCAACCACCAGAGCCACCGATGTTGACCCACTGAACTTTCACGCACTCTCTCAGAGTCGGTGGTTGCCTCGGTCAAAGTCAGAGGCAGAGTTGAAGTCAAAGCATTTTTCACGTGTGGGAGCATAAATCTAGCACTCACACAAATGCCGGATGTGGTTGCGTAGAAAGGTGGCTTCAAGTTGCCTCTTGCTATGCCACAACGCTTCGCACCAGACCCTGCCCCGTTTCCCCCCTTTCCCTTCCTTCCTACCCATCGCACTCTACTCCAATGCCATACAACGAAGCGTGCAACTTTCTGTTTGTTTAAATGCCGCCAACAGCAGCAGCGACATTAACTAAATAATAATAACAATAATAGTAGATAATACTAAGTAAAAATGCCAACTTCCGAAAGGTAAAGTTGAGCCTGAAACCAAACCCCAGCTTTTGCCCCCTCAGCCACCAGCCACCAGCTACCAGTCTTCAACCGACAGCCGCTTGGCTATCCAATGTTGCCCATCATTACTCCATTTTTACCACAATTAAAAGGGCGTGAGGTCTATGAGGGATATCATACAAGTCGAGAGTTGGAATTGTGCGGTGAATGTCTTTTCCATTTACCAGTGTATACCCTGTAAAATGGGAAAAGGGCAGATTAGTTAGAAAATGATCAATTGTAGAATGATGACTGATTAAAATGGGAAGAAAATTGATAAAAGGCCGAATTATTGATTTGATTTGAAATAAGTAATTTATTAATTGAATTAATTAATTTAAATTTCATATTCTTTTACATGAAATGAGAAAATATTTATTTAAATAAATCTTAACTCAAGCTTAGACGAATTATAGGATATTCTCGAGTCGATCAGTTGTTTCTTTGAAGTTTCTATTGCTTCGACTTTCTTGTTGCTGCTAAAGTTGTTTTTCCGCACTTTATTTAATTTTATTTATTTTTATTTTGTTATTGTTTTTGTAATTTTCCATGTTTCTTTGTATGTCATCGTTTGTTTCTTTTAAGTTTTTTTTTTTTTTATTTTTGATTTTTATTTATTTTCCTTTCTCGACTATTCCGTCAACTTCCGCAGTGGCCGAAGATCAGAGTTTGTTGTCTTACGAGTTGAAGAAATTCAGAAGGGAAAGAAGTGTAAAGAAGTCAAATAATTTTTATTGTATTAATTTTCCGATTGAAAAAGAAAATTATTCGGCGTATTTAAAATCGTCAATTTTCTCATGGAAAATCTCCATGGGAATTCGTCGTCCAACTAAATATTTGGAAAATCAAAAATCCCAATCAAGTGAAGAAAAAAAGAATATCCAAAACACGCAATGGAATGAAATTTATTTTTTTCACTATACCATTTTCTCCATTCCCACACCGCCCCTTGAGGGTGGGAGGACCACCCACTGATGGTCGACGATATGGCAGACAGAACCGGGAAATGAAAGAAACGCCAAGGAATGAATGGGAAATACAGTCGAAAATTTAGCAGCTGACGGATAAAAAACTCGCTGGGCCACGGACTCCATAAAAGGATTCAATATCGAAATTAATGCCGACCGCCTTGAAGGATATGCAAAGGCGTCCACAACAACAATAGCAGCAAAAAATATAATAATAAAAACAAAGGAATTAAAAGGAAAAACCAAAAAGAAAAACAACGCCAAATGAATTACGATAAGCTGCAGGCAGCAACAACAATAAACAAAGACAACAACAACTGGGAGTTTGTTGGGTGTAGGATGGGGAATGTGGTTAGGGGAGGTGGGAGAAGGCAAAGTGCCCAAGAAAAAGGAGCGAAAAATTGCACCAAATTTAATAAGGAAAAAATGCAAAACGTAAGTAACGAAATCTAAGACACGTTTCTATCAGAAATCGTAGGGTGTAGATGACCTGACGATGCGCTACAGAAAAATTAATTAAAATTTAAATAAATAATAAATAACAAATAATAAATAATAAATAATAAATAATAAATAATAAATAATAAATAATAAATAATAAATAATAAATAATAAATAATAAATAATAAATAATAAATAATAAATAATAAATAATAAATAATAAATAATAAATAATAAATAATAAATAATAAATAATAAATAATAAATAATAAATAATAAATAATAAATAATAAATAATAAATAATAAATAATAAATAATAAATAATAAATAATAAATAATAAATAATAAATAATAAATAATAAATAATAAATAATAAATAATAAATAATAAATAATAAATAATAAATAATAAATAATAAATAATAAATAATAAATAATAAATAATAAATAATAAATAATAAATAATAAATAATAAATAATAAATAATAAATAATAAATAATAAATAATAAATAATAAATAATAAATAATAAATAATAAATAATAAATAATAAATAATAAATAATAAATAATAAATAATAAATAATAAATAATAAATAATAAATAATAAATAATAAATAATAAATAATAAATAATAAATAATAAATAATAAATAATAAATAATAAATAATAAATAATAAATAATAAATAATAAATAATAAATAATAAATAATAAATAATAAATAATAAATAATAAATAATAAATAATAAATAATAAATAATAAATAATAAATAATAAATAATAAATAATAAATAATAAATAATAAATAATAAATAATAAATAATAAATAATAAATAATAAATAATAAATAATAAATAATAAATAATATATAATATATAATATATAATAAATAATAAATAATAATTAATAATTAATAATTAATAATTAATAATTAATAATTAATAATAATAATAATAATAATAATAATAATAATAATAATAATAATAATAATTAGCCAATTTAAATGCCCCTCGATTTAAAACGTAACGCATTAGAAAATGGTTAAGAGTTAAGAATTATTGAAAGTTTATGAAAATTCAGAAAAAAATGGGGAAAAATGAAACGAAACACGAAAACAGCAACAACGAAAGGAACTATGGCAAGTGGTGGCCGGTGTTTGGATGCGGTCGCAGTTTTCGGGAAACGGGTAACGCCTGAGGAGATTCCGTTTGTGTGGAGGCAGGAGTTGGGGTGCTATAACAGGACGACGGGCGGCATATTGCAGCCTTTGATTTTTCTACGTCTTGAAGGAAAACAAACCGTAATAAATGAAGAAAGGATACAAATTTTTTATTGTTACACCAGAAAAATAACAACAATCCTTTGATAAGGGGCATGAGGGGGGATCGACGAGCGGTAAGCAAGGAAGGATATTGAGGAGGGGAGCAACGGCGATGACGGCTGCAGAGCGTCGCATTTTGGCTACGTTTCCGTTTCCGTCGAACTCGAAGTCAAACCCGTAGCCGAAGCTGAAGTCGACGGCGTATCGAAGGCGATTACCCGGCCAAGTGAAAGGCGTGAGTTGTGGGTGGGAGAAAGGCTGGAAGGTGAGGTTACAGCGCGGTCTAGAAACACAAAGGAGACGAAGAAGAAGTTAAGGCAACAGAAAACGGGTAACAGCCAGAAGGGAATTATAATAATTTTTGCGTGCCGGACAGCAGCAGCTGCCATCGTGCGAAGGAGGGGGAAGGGGGCTAAATCGCGGCTGGGGTGGGGGGCAGTCTGGCGACAGAGTTACTTCAGGCACTTGCCTTGTTTAAAAATTAATAAAAAACAGAAAAAAAAAATGTTTCGGTGTTTACTTTTTTTCTTTGTTTTTTTTTTTAATTTTTTTTTTGTTAATTTTTTTTTTGTTAATAATTCAAAACAACAACCAAAAAAATTGCCAAAGCAAGAAAATCGGAAAAGCGAAACGAAAAAAAATTTAAATTAAACATTGAACAGTTAAGAAAAGAGATGCAGCTAAAGAGTGTATATAAGTGGGCTGGTTGTGCGTGTGCATGAGAGTGTATGTGTGAATATATATGTGTGTGTGTGTATGTGGCAAAAGGGTGCAAAAGGCAAAGTCAAACAAAGGCGCCAACAGATTTTTTTCTTTCTTTTCTTGGCTTTTCTTTGCCTTGTGGCTGACCAACAGGGAAACGTGGAGGTGAAATGGGGAGGGATTGGGCGGCGAGCTGCTGCCTACAATTTACAATTTTTATTACCCAATTTCTTCGACTCAAATTAAAAATTAATTATATACACGAAAAGCAACCAGAAAAATAACTAAAGAAAACACAAAAAAAAAAATTACAAAAATTGAGCAAAAAAATCTTTTGATTTCTTGATGACTTTTTCGTTGATTATTTTTGTTGTCGTTGTTGTTGTTGTTGACGACGTGGTTGTCGTTGTCGATGTTGTTATTATTATAGTCGTTCGAAATAATTCAATTAAATGACGCCACACAGAGTGGGCGGGTCGGGCGGAGAAGGCGAAGCCTGGCTATGGACTTCAAGCCTCGTGTTTAGTTAGCATAAGTATGTGGGATGGGAAGGAGGGAGGGGCTTTCGACCGAAGGCCAGGACGGTGGTGGGGATTGGAAATTGGACTTGGAATGGGCATGGGGGTGGGAAGCTCTGGTACGTGCGGTTGGGGGAATATTCTTGACGATATGGTTAGCTGCCAGTTAAAATATACGACGCAATTAAAAACTTCCTGATTAAAACGCAAAAACAAACAGAGAAGTGAACATCGGGGGGATGAGTCGTTGGGGAGGAGGTAAGAGCCAAAAGTGATGAGGGGAGTGATGAATAGAATGACATGGTGCGGGGAGGGCAGGGGAAGGAACTAAATTGTATGGAATATACATATACGATGGTTTCTTATTTTGGTTTTGTTGTTATTATTATTTTTTTTTTATTTTTTTTTTGTTTTCGAAAGGCAAGATCACAAAATTTCAATTAAGATCAGACTCGCGGTTCAAGATGAATAAGTGAATGTGTTTTCAACTTTATTTGAATTGAATTTATGATGCAATTCAAAAGTGCCAAACCCCGCGCACAATCCCCTCCCCTACCCAACATTCGTTGGCAAGCTCTCTTTTAGTTTCTATCTCTCTCTTTCACTCCCTTGCCATCCCTCTTTCATCTTGCGAAGGAAAATATAAAATTAATAGAATCCCAAAAATAAATAAACACATAAAAGACACTCGAAAATTAAGATGAGAATCCCGCATTTCTCTAATTGAAATTACAGGAAATTTCTTCTTCGTAATAAACAATATTAAATGATATTATCAGAGATGATCCATTGAGTAGCCTAGATCCACATAGATAGATATATGTATGCCTGTGTATGGATAGTTAATGGACGGCTAATGAAGCGTTACTAAATGGAATCTGAAGAGAATCTATAGACACAGAAGAAGAAATAGACGTAAATGGAAAAGGGGAAGAAGTGAAAAAGACAGTCTGAGAATAGTTTCAGATATTCTATGAATATATATGTATATATATCATATAGTACAAATAGTTCATCAACTCAACATATGAATCATAATTTGTACCCAATGTGAATACAAGTTTAAACATGATTTCACATGGAAGTTTCAACATTTGAATAAAAATCGTACCCTATTGTTGTCTCTTTTCTCCTCTTATATTATTTTCATTCGATCTCTTTCTTACTCCTGCTCATACTTGCTTTGTCTCTTTCTCTCTCTACTTCCTTCTCGTTCCCCTTGTAGCCAAATGTGAAACTGAAGCAAGCCTCAAAATAAATCATTACCAAGTAATGCAATAACAATAAAATATTATTATTAACAACCAGTTTTCAGTTATTATTATGATTACTGTTTTGTTAGCTGTCAACTTTAGTGTTATTATTTTAGTGACTGTTGTTGTTGTTGTTGTTGTTGTTGTTGTTGTTGTTGTTGTTACTTTTATTTTCTTACTCTTTCTCTGTGAACTTCAGTGTTTAACATGAAGGCACAGCTTGTCGCAAAAGTTAAGCCTCTTCGATATGAAGCATTTTCATATAAACCGAACTATTAAAAATAAGAGATTAAGAGATTATTTAGTTATTCTGAAATAATATACTATAATATATATTTAATAAAAATAAAATAAAAAAATATATTTAAAAGTATTCAAGTTGAGTTTTAGAAATATTTTTTTGGAAAGTTAAGCATTTCTAGAGAGTGGATGTTTCGGATCAAAGTAGATTACAATTGTTTAAGAAATTACTTCCATTTTTTTTGCTATATATAATTTTAATTAATGACAAAAAATTTATTAAATATAAAATTTATTTATTAAAATTAATAATTAGAATGAGAAACTTACTTCCTTGAACTTTCTTAATATTATTTACATATTTTTAATGGCTAGAAATGTCTGATAAATTAATATACAAATAAAAAATATTTTCAAGGCTCGAATCAGTCAGGGTCAGTTAAATAAATAAATTTTCGTTTGTGTGGAAAGTTGAGTTTTTAATTGGGCTGCTTTTTGCACACCTCAGTTATATTTATTCCAATAAATATATAATCCTTACTAAAAATATACCTAAATATAGGTATCAAAATTTTGTTTATGCTGAAACTCATTAAAAATTCTTAAATTATAAATTATTATTTTAAACTTTAAAATTTCCTCCCAATTTGGCTGCCTGCACACTTTTAGCAGCGACTGTGCGAATATGCGCTTAGGCACTTTAACTTCAAACTTGGTTGTCGTCGACAGTTTATGACAACAATTAAGTAATTTTTAAATACTCGTCGAGTTGCTGGACTGACTAACACTTGGCAACACGAGGTAGAAACCAAATATGAATCTTATATACAAAAAAAAATATATATTTACCTGTCTTATTATTACTCAACCAAGGCGAAAGAGGAAGCAAGACCAGGAAGGAGAGAAAGGGATAGCGAGTGGCTGGGGGAGCGATGAAGTGAGACTGAGCAAGAGAAAGAGAGAGCTAGTGAGTAGGGCAGAGGCACATGCAATAAAAGTGCCAAAAATATACGTTAATTACCTTTAAAGGTTTTTCAAATTAAACTCGTTAAATTATTAATGTTGTGTGTTGAAGCGGGACGGCAATAGTCGAAATGCCGACCAGATCATTGCGGATGAAAGGCAGACGACTGTTTGAATGGGTCGAAGCAGCATTAGTGCAATGGTGAAGGGTGACAGGGGGATAGGCAATGAATGGGGGATCAAGACTGGGGGCCGGCGACGACAGTTGAAAGCACACACCATAGGGCCTGGATTTTGGTATTTCTTTTGCCTTATTTTTGGAGCCATTGCATATATAACGTGTGAAGTTAATTAAACCTCGTGTACATGTTTATTACAAAATATAATAATTGTTCACACACTGCCAGAGGTGGACGAACCGAAGAGTCCGAAAACTATAACCGAATGCCCATTTCCCGCTCCCAACACAACACAACACAACCACCCCCCACCTCTGCCATATTTAATATGTCGGCTATACTAAAATAAAAATAACAAAAAAAAAAAATGTTATAAACTATGCAATTCTTGAGAATTGAGTTTATGAGAAACACCCAATTGGAGTGTCCAAAATGAGCCCCATTTATAAGTAATATTATAGCTCCTGGAATTATCTAGAACTTGTCTTAAGAGAATTGGGTACTCCCTCTTTGATGGGAGTCGAAGCCACTTTTACGACTTGAACCCTTCATTTCAGAAAATTACATAAATCATATTCCCACTAATCGGAGACTTTCGGACTCTTTAAGCAAGTTTAATATATAAAAATTTTTATTATTATTTTTTTTTTTTTATTTTTATCTATTGTCCAACCTTCAACTTTCGTACAGTAAAAAACCGAGAAATAATAAAATTAAATTTAGAGGAAAATTAATTTTAAAAAATCCTGGGAATTCTTATAAGAATTTTTGATAGTTGAGACTTCTACATATATATATATGTATATATAGATAGACATGTATATATATTTAATTATTGGGTAATTATAACGAGCTCTTTGATTGTATTTAATCAATATTAAATAAAGTCTTGCTTAAAGGAAAAAGTCGTCTATTTATATGATCATATATCCTGCTCGCTTTCCGTTATACCGTGTCCCTCTTAGCTCGTTTATCTTTTGCCCTTTAACCAATAGGAAGTCAAAAGCTGACCCAAAGGTTACACTTACAATAAAACTTACACACGCACACACACTACACACACACCAACGAGGATAAATGCAGTGGAGTTTGCAGTGTCGATTTGTGGTGGAAATTTGTTGGCAGTGTGGGGAGGGGAGTGGGGGTCGTTACAGTTACACATGCACCACTGACATATGAATATTATTAATAAATGAATTGCATGTTAACAATAAAAGTTAAGAGTCCTAAATGAAAGGGCCAAAACAAAAGGTAGAACTGAGAAAAGGCCGTGCCATGTAAATGAAAAGCAGCTGAAAAGTCGTGAAAATGACGAAGGCTGACTCCTCGTACTCTACGAGTCTGTGTGTGTATGTATGTGTGCGAATGGTTGGGGTTCAGTTCAGTTTTTGGTTATGGTATCAGGTTAAGGCAATAACAACAACAACAACAACAACCGCGAATAGTTGGTAATAATGAAACGGTTTTTGGGCTTTGGCTTTGAATGTTCGCTGGCGCGTACCAAAGGAAAGAAAGGAAAAAACTAGATTAATATCTCCCTCGAGTCCTTTTAGTCAAGTTTATACCATATACAAAGTTATACATGCAAATGTATATGTGCACACACACATTCACATATTTACTTAAACTCTCGCACACACACACATACATTTGCATATGTTCTACATATGTCCCATGAGTGTCTGTGTAGCTTAGCATTTGAATTGTATGCGTTTTACATGCCGTTGCCCCAGTGTTGCACAGTGGGGCAAATTCTTTTTTAAATGTTTAAAAGTCGAATTCATTAATTGCAGATCGATAGGTGTATTTTGATCAGAGGAAAATAACAGAAATTTATTAGAAAATAGGTGAAGGGGAGACAAACCAGTTTAAATACCGAAATAAATAAATAAATGAAGGAAAATAAATTGAATTTTTATATTTTAATTATTATTTATATTACAAAAATTAATATTAAATGGCGCTTAGAGTTATTCATAAATTATTTATAAAATAGTTGCTGATTTTTTTTTGAGAAGTTATCAATAAAATGGCGAATGCATTATTTTCCGACTCAAATAATATTTAATTATTTTTTACATTAAATTTTTTTAATTTTTCCAATTATTTCGTATCAATAAATTAAGAATTTTCTTAGTAGTTATCGATCAACTGACATTGCTTTTAAATGGATCACATGATGAACTTGTCAATAATTAAATCCACATAACATTTCTCCTCTCTATTGTATCATCTAAAATTCCTATCAATCTTGGTAATTAATTTTAATTTTAATTAATCGATAACTATTCAACAGGCTTTATTTGAAAAAAGGCGAGAATAAATGATGTCTTTTAATCAGTCTCCAAGACTAGGAGCTGCTGACAGTCTTTTATTTGTTTTTCTGTTAATCGATCAGACTTATTAGGCGATCAACATACTATCGATAACATTTGTACTTGATGAAGTGATTGCATACATCAAATAAAAATATTATAATAACAATTTTTCACTTTCTTTAAGTTTTCATAGACATTCTGTAGGTTTTTTAATTTAAGCTGAATTTCAGGTGGCAAATCCACTGTAGCAGCAGCTTCGCTATCGCTGCCCATTGTCGTTTGCCCGTCGCCGCAAAATTTGGCCTTTTTCACAAAGGTAACGAATGGTTTTTCACATGCAATGCGCGGCGACGAAGGCAACGGCACTTTCGTCATATATCGGCAATACATATGTACATATACATATATATATATATATATATATAAGTATGTATATATGTGTAGCTATGTACCTGCCCATTATCGTAAGTATTTGTTATTGTTGTTGTTGTTGTTAGTATGTAAAAATGCCAAACAGCCGTCGTTGACTTTATTCGTTGTATTCGTTGTATTCGCATTCGTTATTCGTTTTAAATGAAAATTAATTTATGCGAATCGATAAGCCTTCGCATTCGGCTTAGAGCTCAGGGAGTACACTCACATCTGATACACACACACACACACACACTAATTTATTTGAAGTATGAGTATTTATTGCTTAGCTGCCCCTTAAGGCCGTTAGGTGGCGCCGTCACTTCGATTTGGTTACCTTTGTCAACCCTTGAAGCGATCAACTCGCCTCGCCTCGCCTCGTCCTCCCTCCTCCCACCATTGTGATGTGTGTTCCCTAAGCTCGACCTGGGACCGCTTGTCGTGCGTGTCCTGTGTCCGAGCTGCCAACCATTTTGGGTTAGTCACTGGTCAGCCGAACAGTTAATTGAAGTCATTTTTCTAGCGCTCGTTTGGGCCAACTACTTGACTTGACTTGGCCAACTCCATGAGCAGTTACCACCAATTGGTCATGTGCATTTTATTATTGAAAGGTGATAACAAGCAACCCCTCCAAGGAAGGGCTGCAACGAGGGGTCCGTTGCGGGGATGGGCCCAAACTCAAGCCTAGTCTTGGGTTTGGGCTTGGGCTCGGTTGGTCATAAGTGTTAAATGGGGTTAAGTTGACTTTTGCGTTGTTCATGTTTTCAGTTATTGTATATTGTTGTTGTTGTTGTTGTTATTGTTGCTTCTGCTGCTGCAGTTGTTGTTGTTTAATTCTAAAAGTCGTTCAGTTCATGTCAAGGACTTAAAGCGATAAAAGGAGTGGAGCTTGGCTATTCAGGGACTTAAGTGTCAATGGATTAATTGGGGATCAATCGATTGTCAAATATTTTAGTTGTTGCTATTAAATTTAATCTACTGAGCTTAGATTTATGGTTAGGTGAGTTTCCTAGTTCTATGAACATACATCTGATAGAGGACATGGCTGGGAAGCAAGACCAGATTGCAGCCTAAGAGTTTTGCTACTATTCAGGAACTTTGACCATTGCACCCACACAGACTCACACTCATATATTCATACACACACACATACAGCTACCCAGTGGCTAAACAACAATTTTCAAAACTAAAACAAGTTTAAGTTTATCGCAATCACGTCGATCGCTGCTTTGAAGTCGTCCAATCGATAGTCGAACAATCGTCCAGATCGAGATGCCGACACGTGTCGTCGGGGTCTTGATGGGTTTATATGTGTATTCCCAGTTGTGGTTGTGGCTGTCGCCAAAGCTCGTAGAGCAAACAGTACAAACAGCATTATCAAGGGGTTAAGCCTGGGGCTGTGAACGATGTTCAGGCTGAGTCTCAGACTGAGACTGAGACTGAGGCTGAAGTTGAAGATGATGTCGACTAAAGTCACAAATTCTGCGTAAAGATTCTCATCATCAACTGTACAAATGCAGCGCACGCATAAGTCATAAGGCGTACGAGCGGGGATAGCAAGAAAAAAAGATAAATAATGGTATAGGGAAGAGTGTGGAGGGAGGGAAGGGAAGAGAAGGCAAAGGGATTGGTACGGAATCGGGGACTGGGGCAGCAATAAAGTGAACTTAATAAAAATTATTACACCTTTATGGGTGATCACGTAGCTGGCGAACAAGCAGTCGGAGCAGTCGAGCGGCCAATAAATTTCACTAGAAGACGCTCAGCAAATGATCTGATGACAACAACAACAGCAATAACAACAACAACGACAACAGCAGCAACAACAACGATGCACAAAGGCAGCTGGAAAGATGACAAAGATGAGAGTCGAATGATAAGCGCCTCCAGAGTCGCCTTTGGGTAAATGGGATATATAAAGAAGATCAGGAGTTTAAAGGATCGGTACATCGGAAGGTGGGAAATGATTATGGAAGATCGGGACTTGGAAGTAAAAACAGAAAAATAAAAGTTCCAATGCTATTAATCGAGTGATACTTACAAATTATCGAAAATCGATTAATTAATTAATCGGAATCAAAACTTCACTTTAAAGGCCACAATCCTAGCTTAGCTTGGGGGATAATGTTTTCCGGTCACAAAGTGAAGTTCATGTTTCTCGAAGACTGCCAGAGGAGTCGTCAAATGATCCCTGGGAGTGGGAGATTGTAGAGAGGAGTCCTTTCTAAGGATATCTGCCACATGGTGGGGCATCATAGGTTAATCCACGATTGGCAAAATGGCCAACATCCCAACTCAGTTATCCACAGTCTGGTCAATGGCCGAGAGTCGATCTGGAATTGAATTGTGAAACTCAATGAAGAATTGTCAGGGCTTGTCCGTTGTCCCTGGCGTATGTGATGGTTGGGGGAGACGGGAGCGGAGACCCGTAAATGGGGAATAGAAATGTGCGCTAATAATGTAATAAATATTCAAATTACGGTTCTTTATGTGCCGTCGCGAGTGGCTGGCATTTCCATTTCCATATCCATTTGTGTATTTTCCTCCTTCCCATTTTTCCTTTGACCATTTCCATAGCCATTTCAATTCCTATTGGCATTTTCCCCTGGCCATTGGCCAGTGACCAGTGGCTAGTAGCCGATGACTGGTAACTGGTAACTGGTGGCCGATGGCTGATGGCTGGTGGCTGGTAGCTGTTGGCTAGTGGCTAGTGGCTAGTGGCTGGTGGCCAGTGGAGCGACCAGTTCATGGCTTAAACAAATAACCGAACGTCAACATTTACACTAATAAAATACCCTTAATGTGTATATCAGGCGATGTCAACTTGGTCAAAAAAGCGGCAATGGGCCAACTCAAGCGAGTCGCCTGAACCGCTCTCACCCCCACCGCCAGCACCTCCCTGATCACCTGGCCACCTCCCGCACACATCCCTCTCCACAATAGACTCGCTATTGGTAAAAAAAAAAATAAGCTATGGCACGTTTATAGTTGCATTATGCTAATCAAATGACACCCAATGGTGGCATATACGATACATATAGAGAGTATATATAGGACCAAGCCCGCCAATTGCCTAGAAACTCTCCGACTCCGACTACTTCTCCGTCTCCATCTCCGTTTCTTTCTCCCTTACTTCCCTGGCGTAATTCGGTCCTTGCTCCTCTGGACTGTGGCTAAGCTCCCAACAGGCCGAAGTTGGCCATGAATTCGGTTCACGAGGGTTGTTCGCGTTATTTTGACATTCAAGTTAATAGATCGGTTTTAGTTATAAATTAGCATTTTATATGACCAGAGAGGTGTGCGTGTGTATGTGTGTGTGTGTGTGTGTCCATGTGTGTATTAGCCCTCGAGTAACGTTGACATGGTCAAGTGTGACTCGGTGGCTTTTGTTCTTTTATTCCCATTCCAAAAACTAAGAGGCTTGCGCTTTTGGGGTGACTAAAATTAAATAATTTCATCGACTTAACAAACTTTTATATTAACTTAGGATTCAGTATAAGGATTTCATTTAAGGATGTCCAAAGGTTACATTGAAAACTTCTCAGTAAATGTCGAATTTTTTGTTTTCTCCACAATTGACCTAAAAATATTTTAAAATATATTTTTATATTTTTTTATTTAATCATATATTTTTTAATATAGTTTAATACAAATGATTAAAATAAATTAAGTATTGTCTGTGGTTCATCTTTAAAAAAAATACGAAGCAAATACACTGAAACTCGAAAACTCAAATAATTTTCTCAATTTCTATGAAATTAAAAAAAAAAATTATAATAAAAATTATTTATAAATTTTTAAATAAAACTTGAATTAATAAATCGATCCTTCGTGAAATGTCAAAAAATAAAAAAAAAGTCCTTTAAATTTGTTTTTAATTTTATTTAATAATTAAATTAGCTTATTTATTTTTTACACAGTTTTATTTTTTTAATGAAATAATTATATAAATAATATATATATAATATAAATAATATATATATAATATAAATAATATATATATAATATAAATAATATATATATAATATAAATAATATATATATAATATAAATAATATATATATAATATAAATAATATATATATAATATAAATAATAATAAATAATAATAAATATTTTTTTATATTATAATTATAATTAAATAAAATCTTCCATCAAATGAGAGATAATATATTTTCACTGAACTAAAAACAATACTAAGAGTTCAAAATATAAAAGTTCTGGTCCCCCTTCCAAGTTCCAACTTCAAGGTACAGATGTTGAAAATCTTTTCAAAAATTGCTTCAAACTGAATTTGAGATTGTTTTGGATTCGCACAAAGGATAATATTGCAAAATATTGAAGTAATTGAACCGCTGATCCTTTCTCCATTACAAGCACGCGATGTGCAGTTGCTCCTTTGATCCTGGTCCTTAGCTCGCCCATCGCCCCTTCATTCCATTGGTAGCCAGAGTTTACGAGGATTACAGAATGGAAAAGTCTATTACAATCTTGTTGTTTAGCCAACTTTTCATTCTGCTGCCTGGCAAATTTTCGCACAATTCATTGAGAGTGACAATGGGTGGAAAAACCCTTTGCCATTTATATGAAACACTCACAGGACTCACAAGTAATCGATCGGTGGCAAATCGATGTGGAATTCGCAATTGGGACATGGGATGGGTGTTTGTGATGAGACAGGGGGAGGGAAGGGATTTTCGGAATGTAACTCCTATCAATTACCGCAAAATGGCACTTCAAATGTCGCAAATCGAACAATGCGAACAATCGAAACGATTTTTGGCAAATTTGGACCAAAGGATTCACAAGGATGAACAACCCTTTCGATTTATTGCGACAATCTTTTGATTCGAATAGCAAAGAGAGAGGGGACGATGTCAATGGGCTGAGAGGGAGAGGGAAGATCGTGCAGCCGCCGACGTTTCATATAGTTCGATATTTGCATAATCCGAGTCTCTGATTGTCTGAGGGTTGATTTCCTTTACCTACGCCGTCGCCCTTGCCTTTACCTACGCCGTCGCCTTTGCCCTTGCCTTTGCCTTTGCCTTTGCCTTTGCCTTTGCCTTTGCCTTGGTTTGCCCTCACCTTTGCCTCAGCGAATTCCTCACCTTAACTCACCTTTTGCTTTTGCTTTCAATAGATTTCCTCCGTGTGTGTGTGTGTGTGTGTGTGTGTGTGTGTGTGTGTGTGTGTGCCTTCACCTTGCCGCGACCGATGAAAAATTTGCATATCAATGCAACGGATATTATTTATTTTCATTATTTTCGTTCATTTCAAATGAAACGAAAATTTCATGCAAAGCTGCAGCATCGACCTAATGGGTGCAGATGGTGCCTTGAGGTATGTCATGTGTGTGCGAGTGTGTGTGTGAGTGTGTGTGTGAGTGTGTGTGTGTGTCTGCCCCCTTTGGCCAGCAGTTTTCTCATAATTATAAATGCAGACGAACTGGGCGAATCTGAGTTACTTTTCATAACTCTAAAAAGTCTCAATAACCCACTGACAGGCTCTGGGATTGAGGTTGTGATCGGTTGAGATTTCAGGATCTTAACTCTCATCATTAACATACGAAGCCCAAAACAAATGTCTATTGATTGATCTTCAGTAATGCGAAATATTTTGAGAAATGGGCGAGTCGATTGTTTCCTCTGTTCTTCTTCTTCTTCTTGTTGTTGTTGTTTCTACTGCTGCTACTGCTGCTGCTGCTGCTGCTGCTGTTCATCTTATATTAGAATAAGAAATTGTTACTTGTTATTGTTATACTCGTCCTTGCCGCTCTTGTTGCTCCTTGGAGCAGTTTCATCAACTCGCTTTCATATGGTAATCCTGACCAACGGCAGCTGAAGATTCGACCCAACAATCGAAATGAATGCCTTAAGATGATGCACCAAGCATTGATTATGATTATGAAAATGGAATCGCTTCCCAAAGCTGTGAAAATCCTGTCAAAGAAAACAAAGTACAAGGTACTGTCGATATGTCCTTTCTCTGGGTAAATGCAGATGGAAACGGAAGTAGAAAAGGAGTTGAAGTCGAGGATAAAGATGAAGATGGGAAGATTGAAAATGTACTTAAGATAATTTAAGCTTTTTGGTTAGATTACAAAATTAAAAGGATTTAATAAATGAAGGAGGAAAAGTAGAGAAACGTAGGGAAGCTGATAAACAAGGAAGAAAAAGGACACAGAAAAGTGATCAATGCGAAGAAGTGAAAATTTAGAGAAGAAATGAGTAAATTTTGAGATAAATTGGAAAACTTTCTTTACTTTATCTTACCATCAATTGCACTCGCCATAAACCAGATATAATATTTTTATAGGAAGATCATAGGTTGAAATTTAACCCGAAAGAAGTTCAGGCCGCGGGCAAAGCCTCAACTTCATTCAGAGATGAAAATACGGAATGGCGCAGATTGAGGTTGAGATTAAGATCGTAGCGGGAAAGGAAAAACCTTTGCTATTTATTTGACTAACGAAAAAAAAATAAGACAAGCCAAGAAAAGAGAAAAAACTAAATCTAAAAAAAAAAAATTAAAAAAAATTAAAGAAGTAAAAAATAGAAATACAAAAGCCACAAGCAACGAGCACGCGCACTTGAAAAACGTGTGTGAATTTTGCATTGAGTTTTATTGAGTACCAAGTGTGGGTATTTGATTGTGTGTGTGTGAGTGTGTGTATGTGTGTGTGAGTACGCCCCAAAAACTATGCATTGGATTGCCCTATGCCAGTGGCACTTATGGCAAAGCATTGTAGGGATGGTGGGGCGGTAAGGTTGCGGGGCATGCAACTTATCTACAAGTTGTAGTCGGCGGCTGTTTGTCTATTGTTCTGAGCTGCGGCTGTTGCACGAAAATTAATTTCCAACAGCAAGTGCAATGGCAAAATGCAAAGTGCCACAGCGGCAGTGGTGGAAGTGCGGGATGGGGTGCTAGAGGGACAGGGGAAGCATGCAGCCAGCCAGGCATTGGCCGCTGGCGTGGCGGGGGGTCGAAGGCGGCCGGTGGTGCAACGGCTACAGATTTGCCAAGCGCTGATAAAACGAGGCGCTTCGAGGCTTGCAAAAGGTCGACATTGTTGTTTTTGTTGCTGTTGTTGTTGTTGTTGTTGCTGTTAGACAAAAGTTTGCGCGCTGCATAGCAAAATGCACCGTTAGTCGAGCTACCAATGCCCCTACTTTTCGCCACTCCCCGTCGCGGCAACAACATTTTACTGGCCTACGTGTGCTGCCGTTGCGTATCTATGAGATACAAATGCTGAAGCGTGTGCATATGCCGGCCGTTTGCAACAGTTGCCAGCAACTTTGTACCCCCAAAGACCTCGTCCCCTCCCCTCCCCTTCCTCCCACTCAACGAACCGCCTATATTCCCAATTTCAGCTTCAACTTTAACTGCAACTCTGGCCGCCTCACCCCCGCCACCAACTTCATCGCCAGCTCCGGTTCTGACTCCGACTCCAACTCCAGCTCCAACTTCAGCTCAAACTCCAACTCCAACTCCGACTCCAGCTCCAGCTCCAGTTCCGACTCTATTTGCCTCTGTTATTTAGTAGTTAATAATGAGCATGTTGAACCTGTCGCTGTTTGTTTTTGCGATACCCTGGAAACGCATTCTGCTCAAGGGGTATCCCTGCACACAGTTCATACCTTAATGAAAAAGAAAGTTCATTTTTCACTCATTTCTTTACTTTTTGAAGCGCATTTGTCGCATCTCAAAGTTCAAGTATCTCAACTTGCAATTTGTATCTTTAAAATGTATCTTAATAATTAAAAGCGAATTTAATGGTGGTTCGTCCTTAAAATGTGGCTAGAAATATTATTAAAATAATTTTTAATATCTTTAAATATACATTTTATTTAATTTATATTTTATATATTTTATTTAATTTAAATTTATTTTATTTTATTTTATTTAATTAATATTTAATTTTATTCATAATTAAATTACGATTATTTTTTATAAATTATTGTATATCAAGAACCATAGACATTTTTTTACTTAGACTGCAAAAATCATGAAGATCTTCTGTGCCCTTTTTTATTTATTCATAATGTGGAAATTTTAATAATATTATTAGTCAGAATTATTTTTTAACTTACAATAGTAATGACATTAATAATTTAAATTAGAAATACAAAGAAAACCCTTTTTTATTTTAAAAATCGAAGAGTCGATTTGTAATAAGAAAAATATTAAATGAAATTAAATAAATATTTTTATATATTTATATTAATATTATATGAATATTTAATTAATTTATATATAAATATTTATTTGTGTTTCAAGTAAATTTAATAATTATTTCGAATTAATTAAATCAAGTAAAAAAAATGTTAAATTCAGAAATAAATTTAATAAGGACTCAAGTTCGCAGTTGCGAGGCATCTGTAAGTCGATCAGAGGTGGCAAGTGTTTGGCTGTTGCATCGCATTTGTGGAACGTTGCACGGTGTTGCACTATGTGGCACGACTATGCGTTGCGGTGCCTCGCACTTGTTGCCCCTATCGAAGGCGATGCGTAGCTGCGCATAAACAGTCCCTAGGACGATATTCCTGGAGGGGAAGCCATGCATAATGCGATATTATCGAGCGCTTCAAGGACACGGACACGGACGCGGACACTTCTCACGCGGCCTGCCTGCCTTCCAGCCTGCCTTCCAGCCTGCCTGCCTGCCTGAGTCCTTTTTGAATGTAATACATATGCAAATGTGCCACAAAAGGGGGCACGCAGACAATGCGGTGCATTGGGTACGCGTTAGTTTTTGTATCTGTTGCATGGGAATGGCATTAAGGACGAACGACAATGAAACGTAAGGCACCTACACACTTTGGGCTGCCCCTCACGCAGTACTTGTTGCTGCCCCCAAATACCGGGGAATGCGTGCAACTGCCACACAGTCGATGCATTAATCAATATTACAAATTGTGTTGCCAAATGGAACGACTTTGGTTTTATGCTAATCTTCAGCTAAAGCCTGAAGCCTGAAGCCTGAAGCCTGAATCCTGAAGGCTGAATCCTGAAAACTGAATGCTGAAGGTTGTGCGGCAACGCACGTTGAATGCTTCAAATGCCAATAAATCACATGCAACAAAGTGGCACGAAGGGAACTTCAGTTCCGTCTATGGCTGGGAATGTGACTAGAACTTCCTTTAACATTTTTTCCACGAGTGTGTGTGTGTGTATGTGTGCGTGTGTTGGTTTTTTCTGGGCTCTTGCCACTTCACTTGTCAGCGGCATCATTAATAATCCTTTACTTTTCCATAGCATACTTTATAGAGTCCCGAATCGCTCCAGATTTAACCATATATATACACACATATATAGTAATATATGTATGTGTGTGTGTGTGTGTAGAGATATATGTGCTAGGCAAATGATGCAAATAAACAAATGTCATATGCGTTTTTGGGCTGAGAATGGAAAACCCTTTGCTGTCAACCTCAAAAATGTCATTAGGCAGCGGTTGACAAGACGTGCTCCTTTTTGCCTTTGGAAATCGAGTTCCTTGTTACTTGCTAGTCCTGTCACACATATGCTCGATCCTTTCGCTCTTCCGCTCACTTTCTCTCCCCTCCCCCTCCCGCAATCCTCATCGCTGTCAGTATTTCTGCTTAGATTCGACAATCCTTGATTTGGAATTAATGCAAATTAATGATCCCGAAAACCGGCGACGCCTGAAGTAGGCAGGCGGCTGCCTCTTTCCATCGACAGGACTTGTTTCTAATCGCACAGAGCTAGAAAGAAATTTTGTACAAAAAGGGAAAGGAAATGAAATACAAAACTAGAAACTGGCAAATAGTTTTTTAATGCTTTTCCCCAGAAAAGTGAAAGGCTCGGGAAATGTTTGCATTTAATCCATTTCCCTCACAAATCTCGTCGGTTTTTTCTCTTCTTTAAAAAACGCGTTTTTTTTCTGTGTGAAACGATTTTTTTTATATACGTGATTTATTATATCATATATATAACCTAGATTCTTATATATTTATTTTATTTATTTTTTTATTTTTTATATTCATTTATTTATTTTTATTTGGTATTGATTTGAATATTTTAAAAAATCTAATACATTTTCTTTAATTATTTTAAATTTTACTTTTATTATTTTTTTTATTTATTTTAACTTTTTATTATTATAATTTATTTGTTTTATTTGTTGTGTGTACTTATTTATTTGTTTAATTAATTTATTGGCTTTTTAATTTTAAATTTATTTATTTTCTTTTACATTTATTGCAGGGAATTAAACTTTTATTATTTGATCTATTTTTTATTTTTGAAAGTTTACTGCTTTATGTAATTGTTTATTTTTGTATATTTTTTATTTATTTATTTTTTATTTATTTATTTTTTACTTATTTATTATATATTTATTTTTTATTTATTTATCTTTTATTTACTTATTTGTTATTTTTTTATTACTTTATTTTTTTATTTATTTTTTATTTATTTATTAATTTTTATTTATAAATTTTTACATTTTGTTTCGGCTTATATGTTAGTTTTTTTCATTATTCTTTAATTCAATTTACTCTGTCTGAGTTCTGATTTTGTTTTTAACTTTGTTCTGAAAAAACTAACTCAGTTTTCTATAAAATTATAGTATTTTTTGAAATACACTTTGTTTAAAAAAAAGTTACATAAATTATAATTTACATATATGGAAAAGTTTCTCTTAAAGTCATTTATTCCATTTTATCTTTCACTTCATGGGTAAAATTGTCCATCAATTACAATCAATTTGACTGGATGCAAATTTGAGTTTGGGTTTAAAAGTTTTTAAAATCATATTTAGATTTAATTATTTCGAATATAAAAAAAGAGACGAGTCGTAAAAATACTGAACAGAGAAGATGCCAAAACACACATTAATATAAAGTTCCTATTATTGCAATTATTATGATAAGTATTATTGTTTTTTTTTGGTGAGTGAGCGTATCAAAGTCTAACTAACAAATTATACGAGTGGATTTGGAGAGCCTTGTGCTTTGGGCCATGCGGGCAAACGTGGCCCGAACGATTTCAAGAAAACCCCATTAACCTCAATTAGTGACTTGTGTATAAACAATGCGGCCGAATCCCAAAAGAGACTCTCAAACTCTCAGACTCTCAGGCAAACTCGACAAACTGCTAATTAAAATAATGTCAATAAAATTGTGGTCCATTATACGCTACCGAAAATTGCAGTCAAAATACGAAACCAGAAAAGAAAAAATCACAAAAATATACCAACAACAACAACCACAAACAATAACAAAAACAAAAACAACAACAACAAATAATAACAACAAACGACGAGCGACGAACGACGAGCGACGAGCGATTGCCAAACGTGTAATTTAATAGACCTGCGAGTGGGGCCAAAGTTGAGATACTCGTAATACGTACGAGCGACGATAAATCTGAATCGATCAACGGGCAGATACCCTACAAAAGGCAGACACCCTACAAAAGGCAGACACCCTACAAAATGCAGACACCCTACAAAAGGCAGATACCCTAGAAGTAAGCAGTAGGTCGGCACCTCAAGCAGCGCTGCTTAGAGCCATCAACTGCAGTACTGGTTGAGCGTGGGAGTAAGATTGAAAATTGCATGGAGTTAAACCGAATGACAGATACCCTGTAAAAGATTTAAGCAGCTGCAGCAGCGCTTCTCGAGGCCCAAACCGTTACTCAGTCAAGTCAGGGAAATAAAAATTTGATTTGATTTGATTTTTAAAATCAATTATAGTGCGACCCTCAAGGATCAGTTAAAGTTTAGAAAAACATCCCAGCTTTGCATAGATTTTTGAAGACCATCGATTTTTAATCGACTTATAGATGAAGTGTGTCCATACCTATGACTGATCTATATATATACATTCATTCCATATTATTAAAACCTCAATAAATTTGATTTGAATTGAATGAATTTGATTTGACATAAAATGACATAAAATATTGATTGATATAGAGGAATATTATTTCGATATATTAAGAAATCAATAAATATTTATTATATTATATTATTATTATTTTTATTATTATATTATATATAATAATAATAATAATATTCATCAGATTATCAACCATCATATGATTATTCATATTTCTATTCAGACTTTCAATGCATTTTAGAAATTGAGATTATACTTTTATAAATTTAATATTAATAATATTATATAATATTAATAATATTTTTTTTTTACTTTCAAGAATTAAGTATTTGATATAGATATATATAAAATTTATAGAATATATATTATTTATATTTTTTTATCGATCTGATAAATAGAAGGATGTATGTAAGAAAATACTTCCTGCCTAACAAAAATGTCATCCATATTAAAAACTGAGGATATATGCATAGAAATAATACTATAATAATAATAATAATAGTCTGGCATACCCATTACGCAGCTAAGATGTAATTACAGGGTATCAAATAACAAAAATCACAGGCTGGCAATAAATGCCGAAAAACAAACTTAAAAACTCAAAGTACAAAGCAACCATAAACGAAAATGAAAATACGAATACAAATGAAAAATGGGGAAAAACGAAAACGAAAACTTAAAACTAAATATATATATCTATGAATATCCATACATATATATATATATATCTGTATATATATATATATAGAGTTGGCTATAACTATGACTATGGCAATGTCCATATAACCGAACAATCGAATTCAATGCAAAGCGAAATTCCCAGGCAACAACAAACAATTACACGCACACGAGTAACACACACACACACACAAATATATACATATACATATACACATACCAATGACACACACTCATACAGGCACATTTCGTAACGACCAAAAAGAGGCTGCAATTTTGCCAGCCAGCTAATTATTAGTTAACTTGTATCTTTAAGATACGCGACGCGGCAGAGCGCATTGCTTAATAGACCAGAACACAAAGAATGCCGAGTCGCAGAACAGGTGAGGAGGGCAGCAGGTAACAGGGGAGGGGGTGAGAAGATGGAGTCGAAGTCAGAGTCAAAGTCGTGGAGTTAAGAGTCGAGGAGTCGGGGAGTCGGGGAGTCGGAGAGTCGGGGAGTTGAGGAGTCGAAGAGACGGAGAGTCGGGGAGTCGAGGAGCCGGGGAGTCAGGGAGTCGAAGAGTCGGGGAGTCGGGGAGTCGGGGAGTCGGAGTTGAGAGTTTGTGTCCATTGTCATAAGCACGTAGGAAACGCTCATGTGGCGGCTGTTGACTGTTTGTATCTCATGGATGCACCGCCAATCGCACAATTCATTGACTTTTCCCATCGTCGCAGTCAAATGCGTGATTTTCACATGTATCTATTAGATACGTTTGTATCTTTTGGCATGCAGTGGCTTGTCAATGCGTAGCAAATGACACAGCTTACTATAGTATACAGTATACTAATGACATATATATATATATTTATGCACTCATATAGATTGTCATGTAGGCGTATAGGTACGCCCAATATTGTGGGCGTTTACCGCCCCCCATTCACCACATTTACCTCCCGCCCTTCACCTGTCAAACAACTGCCCCAGAAATTATAGTTTCAGCCATAACAATTTTCCAGCTGCGTCTTGCCTCGCATTTTCCCATCCTTCCTCTTTACCTCTCACTTTATCTCTCTATTCCCCTCTCTTTCTCGCTCTTCTATGTCATTGTATCTCTTTCTTCTAGTTAAGACTTAGAAAGCTGTGGGAATTTTTGCTAATTGCCCCTCACTCGCCGCACATTTGACAGACTGCAAAAAGCCAATAGTTTCTTTCGATCGTGAGTTCAATTTCAAAATAAGTGCCAGTTAATACGACAAGTCCTTTAGGCATGTCCTTTAGGGACTACATAACGCATTCATTTAGTCCCAAGTTTTGTTGGGAAATTTTTAAGTCAAGAGCAAAGTTTTTCTTATTGAGGATTGACTTTTTATGAGTTCAGAGCTATTATCCTTAAAAAAGTCCCCTTAACAGTTGCTCCTTAAGGATACCTTTCAATCATATATAAAATATTACGTAAAGGACGCCTAAATTTTCTTTCCAGTTTCACAATTCCATAGAAACTCTCGAGGTAAGTCAAGCAAACGTAATTGTCCTTAAAGTGACCATGGAGAAGTGAAAGGACATGGGAAAACGATAGCTAAACACAAGTGTGAAATAAAAAAGGGTTGCAAACGTCAAAAATAAATAGAGGATATTTTTTTTTTTTTTGTATTAATTTCAAAAGTATCTTTAAATAATACGATTTCAAATATCTAATAAAGCCTTAATTAAAGTGAACATGGAGGACAGACTGAAGTTAATCTGCGGCATTTGTGCATTTTCATCGAATCAAAAATACAATTTTCAATACATTCTCATCTCATCAAGGACTCTTCATGCAACATTTGCATGCCAACTGTCAAAATTGATGCACCCTTTGCCTTGCCTCAAAGTATCTTCAACTCTCCCTCGCCATCTCCCTCGCACCCTATCTTTTTCTCTCTCTCTCACACACACACACACACACATACTTTTCATTGGGTGGTGTGTAATTATAAAAGGTCAAAACTAGTTGGCAAAAGTAAACATTTGGCATTTGTGCTCCCGCAGGACATAAGCAACGTAATTGCACTTTAAAAATGTATCTACAATTTTGTATCTTAAGCTGTGTATCTATAGCTCTAGCTGTGTATCTGCATCTGTATCTGTATCTGTATCTCTTTCTATTTTTGTATCTGTATCTGTTATTGGTAACTATATCGCTCGACGCGCTTGGCTGTGGCATATGCAATGCCCATAAATCTGAATGTTGTATTTTGCCTACCCCCTCCCTTGGTACCCCTACCACCACACCATTTCCTTGGCCATCGCCATCTCCACCTCCACCTCCGCCGCTGAACCCTGTAATGCTATCAACTATCGCTACCTCAGCAGGCGTCGAGATTCGACACTCGCCCTGATGATGAGCTATGAGATTTCTATGCAAATTGTTTTTGTTGTTGTTGTTGTTGGTTGTTGTTGCTGTAAATGTTATATTTTATTATTGTTGTTGTTGTTGTTCTCTCACTTTAATTGAAATGCAAATTCAAAACTCAAGGCATTTGCCGTCCAATGTCCATCTGTCCAATGGATCACGCGCTTCTGTATCTCCCTTAGAAAGCCAAAACACGATCGGAACGAATGGCCGGGATGTAATCCAATACCAAGCCAAAGCCTCACCTCGCCTCGGACTGACGTCTGTGCGACGAACGGAAAGCTCCTCTGGCCATTGGCTATACTCGCAGATCTTTTACGTATCAGTATCTGTATCTGAATCTGTATCTATATCTATATCTGTACCTGTATCTGTATCTGTATCTGTATCTGTATCTGTATTTGTTTCTGTATTTGTTTCTGTATCTGTATCTGTATCTGTATCTGTTTCTGTATCTGTATCTGTACCTGTATCTGCTTTTGTATCTGTATCTTCGGTCATGGGCGCTTGGCATGGATATCCAATAACCCAATGACAGCAACAATACTTCAGATATATATGTATATATATATATATATATATATATATATGTATGTGTGTGTGTGTGCATATGTTGGGTTATATATCGCGTAATTGGAACACAAGCAACTGAAATTTATCTCATGAATTCCAATTAAAGTGGCAAATGCAAAACTTGCAACGTGCAACAAATCCGAGGCGTTTACCCATCCGTTAAGGCGAAATCTGATTCTATGGCGGGCAGAGAACTTTTGGGTGCAGGAGGCGTTTCAGCGCCTTCTGCAGCGTTGCCAAGTTTCATGATCAAGCGGCAGCAGCTGCTCGGCGCAGGAGAGAGCGAGAGGTGCGATTGTGCATTGTGATGGAGTAATTGAGGGAAAGAGAGCGCGATAGCAAAGGAGAGATGAGGGAGAGTGAGAGGGGGGAGGGTGAGGAGAAGTAGTCACTTCCTTACCTTTCCTGATTATAATAATTTGCGTCTAGGAAATTTTCTTTGTTGGCTTCACCTTCACCTCTTGCCATACGAAGGGTTGGCCGAGGAGGGGTGGGGTGGGGTGGGGTGGAACGGCACCCAATTTCAATTTCAATTTTAATTTCAATTCTTTGCGTTTCTTCAGTTTCAGTTTCGGTTTCAGTTCTTATTTTTAAATTCAAGCATTGATCCTGTTGCAATATGCAAATGAGCACGAGCCTGTGGCAGCCGGCAGCAGGACAACCCTCTCAACCATCGCATGCCATCTCGCTCTCGCTCTCTCCCCCTTGCTGGCTCTCCCTTATACGCATTCTTAAGAAACTGTAATGAGCAAAGGTGTTTAATTGTCCTTCGGCTATTGAGGATCTGAACCCTCGCCCCGAGCAACTTTTCAACCGGCAGCTGCAGAAGTCCAAAACTTTCGTATCGCGAGACACAACTTGAATTTTTTAAAGCTGATCGAACATAGAAATCGAAGTGCCTGAAATATTCTCCCAATGTATCTGTGTTTTATAATTTTAAAATTTAATATTTTTAAACTCAACTTCATTAAGAGATCTAAAAATATTACATTTTTTAAATGACTAAGAGATACTTCAGCTTCCTAAAGTATCTGAAAGATGTTTATTCTATATTTTTATAAGGGCATTCGATGCTTTAAAAGGATAGGAGAGCAATGAAAATCCTGGACAAATCAAGTAAAAGATACAAATTTCAAAATAAAAGATACATATTTTGGCTGCAAAGAAGGTGCAGCTGAGAAGGGGCCGAAGATGCAACCTTTTCCTGTGAAAGATACTTTTTAGCTTGCCAGAAGATACATGTTTATTACGAAGGATACATGTACTCATGCATACATATATAACACATACATACATACATATATACATTAATAATATTTTCAATCCAAATTCTTACCCAGAAATTAATTCCATTCAAAAGATACATTTACTCCAAATAAAAGATGCAATTGTACTTGGCATAAGATACATATTAGCCAAGTAAAATTAAATATATTTTATTTTATTTATTATTTATTTTTTTATATTCAGTTATTCTGTCAGCTTTAAAAGTAATAATTTTGTTAATTTAATTAATTATTCTTTTAATTTTCAAAATTTCCAAAAATCTAAAATTCCAACGTTTTCTCAAATATCTTACGGAAATAAAAATAAATTACCAAGTCTGTCCCTTATAAATCAAAATTCATAATTTTTTTGAAATTTAAATATTTATATACATTTAAGATAAATTTCAATTTTTGAGAATTCCATAACTTTAAAAATCCTTTAAGCTAAGAACCTTTCAAAATGAACAAAATAAAAGATTTAAGAATAAAAATATTTATTCTCCATATTACTTTTATTTATTTTTTAAAGTTGTTAAGTTTTTAAATGTTAAATATTTTACAACATTTTAACTGTGGAACATATTTTAAAGCTTCGTATTATTTTTTTTTAAATTAAATTGTATATTTAAAAATATTTGAACAACTCCTTTGACAAGCTTTAAATAATTATTTAATTAAGTTATTAAAAATTAATATTTTATATTATTTCTTAAATATTTGACAACAAATATAATCATTTTTATAATATTCAATATTTGTATAATTTTTAATATTTTTATAATTTTTAATATTTTTAAAATTTTCAATACTTTTATAATTTTCAATATTTTTATAATTTGCAACATTTTTGCCATAAATCAAATTTGAAAATTAATTTCTAACATCAGTCCCGCTCTTTTTTCCGGTAAATTTTCCTCAATTGCGTTAAACCTCTGCAATTTGAAGCACGCCTGCCACACCCACCTAAGCCGCCGCACTCCACCTCCCTGTCTGCCCCTCCCGCTCGCCAGCTCAACCTCTCACCAGCTTTCACTTCATTGTTGGTTACCCTTTTTGCAGTTGCATTTTGGCCTGTGGCCGTGTAAGCCACTCGAAACTCCAATCATTTATCTATTACGCAATTACCGACACACACACTTCCATACACACACACACACACATACATATATAAGAGCGCCGCCTGTTGCGCTTAGAACCCTTACCTCTGCCTTTTCGGCTTTAGTGCAAATTTTCACCACAACAACAACAACAACAAAAACAAAATGCGGCAACATTTTTCCTTCATTTTTCGCTTGTGCAAAAAAAATAAAGGGAAAAATCAACGCAACAACAACAACAACAACAACAACAGCAACAATTGGCAGAGCGCACGCACTGCTACGCCGGCCACAACCCTCGGCGCCCCACCAACAGCAGCAGCAACATCAACACCGCCCTACCCCGCCCCGCCCCTTGCTTCTAATAAGCAACCCTTTGCTGCTGCCGTTGCCACCGTCGTCGTCGTCGTCGTCATCGTCGCTGTTGATGCCGTGCAACCCTTTGGCTGACTTCGGGGAATCTCCTTGCACTTGGCGCCTGCCACAGCCAACACCTTTGCCGTGTGTGTTCTGTGTGTGTGTGTGTGTGTGAATGTGTATAAGTGTGTGTATGTGAGTGAGTTGTATCTAAGCCTCTATTTATGCGTGTGTGTCTGTCTTTCTCTATGTGTGTGTGTGTTGTGTATTTGCAATTATCACGCGTTTATTGCAAAACAATGCAAATATTGTAATAGCAACAACAACAACAACAACAACAGCAGCAACATCAACAGCTGCAACAACAAGAAGCTTTGTTGCGCGTGTGAGTGTTTCATCTGTTGCTTTTGTTGTTGTTGTTGTTGTTGCTTTTGTTGTTTTTATGCAATTTGTTGCTGTTGTTGCCGTCGTTTTTTGGGCAAAAGGTCAAAAGGTTGCCGCTTGTATTGTTGTTGTTGTTGTCACTGTTGCGGCTGCTGTTGCCAGGATTCCTCAAGGATTGCCTTCTGATGTCCTGCGGCGCCGTCAGCGGCTGCGTTGTAATTGCTGTCAATCTTTTTGCTGCGTTTTTCGAAAGGGAAAGTGATTTTTTTTATTTTGTTTTTGTTTTTGTTTTTATTTTTTATTGTGTTTATTTTTTGGCTATTTTTTTTTGTCTTGTTTTGTTTTTGGAAGACAGGCAAAAATTTATTTGTTGTGCGTGTGTGTGTGTGTGTGTGTAGGTTTTTTCTTTCTTTTATTTTGCTCTCATGTTCACGTCTAATTAACGGTAATTAACGCATTAAAGGGGCGTGTACCTGTATGTGTGTATGTGTGTATGTGTGTATGTGTGTGTGTGAGTGTGTGAGTGTGAGTGTTGAGAGTTGAGTGTGTGTGTTGAAGTGAAAGTGCGTTTTTGGGCAATTTAAACGTTTGACTGTCCCATGGCTTTCAGAAGAGTTGCCTTTGTAATGCGAATGAAATTATATTTTTCGATATTTTATCGATTTATATATCGATCGATAGATGCGTTAATCTATTTTTCTGACTCAAGTAATTGCCTCTTATTGCTTGAGGCTCCTTGAATTAGAGATTGATGGAGACTCGCCGAAGGAACTAATGTGATAATATATTGATATCGATTTATAATCGAAAAGTTTATCGATTACATATACATTTAATATACAAGAAGATTTAAACGCTGAAAAGAAACTTAAATTTACTTTTGATATGAAGCACATGGAGAATTAAGTCAATAGATAGAACTAAGACATCAGAGGATATAAATCCTTGCGTATCCTTGCTTTAAAAATGATGAAAATTATATTAAAATAATGTATTACATTTATTTATAAACTTTAAAACATTTCCTTAAATGAGTTCAATTGTTTTGAAACATTTCCCACACATTGTCCAATCCGGACGCTGGTGTAGATGAGCTGATGGAAGTGCAGCTACACTGGCGTCCCAAAGTGTGCATAGTGTAAATATGGGCAAACCTCCACCTGTTTTGATGCGCGCAAAAAGAGATATTTAATTAAAGAATAATTCAAATATAACTATAATACATAATATAATTATAATATATAATTATACAATATATAATTATACAATATATAATTATACAATATATAATTATAAAATATATAATTATATTATATTATGGACATATTTAAAATTATAAGAGGAAGCATAAGTAGAAAGGTGCCAAAGTTTTTAAATTAAAAACTCATATTTAAATCAAGTGGAAATTTCCTTTTATAGAAGTATTGGAAGAAGAAGCATTTTTAATTTGCATTTTTAATTCTATATTTGTATATATAAAAATATTTATTACCTTATATAAGAAATTAAAGTTTGTGTTTTATAAATTGATTTTCGTTCGTAAATACAATTAAATCTTTTATAATTATAAATGAATATAATTGCAAATGTCGCTAATAATGTAAATAAGTCAATTAAAACTGAACAATCAGTCACATTCGACTAGTCATATTCGTGGGAATTATCGATGTTATCGATTGGGCAATTGCCATTATTTTTTCTATTTGTTGCTATTTTTTTACGTTGTGTGCGCGTTTGGTAATTAAAATAACTTGAAAGTTTCACAGTTATAACTTAATTACCAACTGTTGTAATTGCCAATTGTTATTGTTGTTGTTGTTGTAGTTGTTGTAGTTGTTACCGCCTCATCAAGCAGCGCAAAAATGCCACACAAATCAAATCAATTTGCTGCATGCACACACACGCATATTACATGTACATGGCACGCACACAAACGCATTGCCGATGCCGAATCAACCAACCAAAAAACAACACTAATATGACACTTTAACAGTTAGGCCAACACACACACACACACACACACACACACACATGCATACGTGTATATAATAAGAGCATAGGCATTGACACGCACACGATTCGAGTCGACTCACTCACACTTAACTCGGACAAGCGCACACATGCAAGAGGCCATAGCTACACGCACACAACTAATAATAAAAAATCATAATTTCAATCAAAGGCAACAGCAACAATGGCAAGAGAAACAACAACTACAACTACAACTACAACAATATCAGCAAATACGGCAATAGGCAGTCTAAGCAGACGACAGCAGCCGCAGCGACAGTAGCAGACGACGACTACAGCAACGACAACGACAACGACGACGATTCCGACTACGAGTACGCATCGGCACCTGCATAGCGCGCGCTCTTTTACACCTATGCAATCGGTACCGGGCAGTCGGCAGTCGGCAGTCGGACAACAGCAGTAGAAGTAGTAGAAAAAAGAACATATTCAAAAAGAAGTGGAAGAGCAAAAATAACATACAAAATAACAACAAAAAAATAAAATCAAGCTGAGCAAAAATCAAGCGCCGCACTCAATGGCATAAACGAGCTCAGCCACAGTTTCAGGTCTCGGTCTCGGTCTCAGACTCGGACTCGGACTCGGACTCAGTAGTAGCTCAAGTCATTGGGTTGAGCGCGTGCGCAGCGGAGAGCGGTCCAGAGAGTAAGTAACAGAAAAGTGAATAAAAAACCGACTTGAAGGCAAAAGAAATCAAAGCCAAAAGCTGTTGAAAAAAGGCAACGT
This sequence comes from Zaprionus lineosus, assembly GCA_035044505.1. Lineage (NCBI taxonomy): Eukaryota > Metazoa > Arthropoda > Insecta > Diptera > Drosophilidae > Zaprionus > Zaprionus lineosus. Next base: position 155,942 of record JAWNNX010000482.1, read on the forward strand.
ACATGCACACACATATGCATGGAGAGCCACTATACATACGCACACACAACACACACACACACACATGCATAAAGAGACTTAAGCTCAATTCAATGGCGTTTGGTGCGAGCGAGCGAGCTGCCATAAAATAAAATGCCACTGCTGCCCATTGCTGCTGCTGCTGCTGCTGATGTTATTGTTGTTGTTGCTGTACATATATATATGTATATTTTTTTTCTTTCTTAACTTATTACAACAACAAGAAGAACAAGAGCAGAGGAGCACAAATTTGTTGGCGCTGCGATGCTGCCACTGCTACTGCTACTACTTCAGCGTCTACTACTGCTTCTACTGCCTGCTGCTGGTGCTGCTGCTGGTGCTGCTTTTGCTTTTGCTTTTGCTGTTGCTGTTGCTCTTGCTGCCATCGTCGTTGTCTTCGTTCGATGAATGATGTTGGCGCTGCCGCTGCCGCTGCCCGCTGCTACCTGCGCAGCACAACGAGCACATACATATACAAGAAAACGAACACGCACACATGTCTCACGTGTGTGTCCATTGACGACGTCGTCGTTTTCGTCGTCTGCTTTGGCTCGCCAATCAAATGGGGCGGGGCTTAAATGGTAGATTTTTTTTTTGTTTTTTTTTCTGTTTTGGTTTTTTGTATGTTTTGCTTCTTTTTTCCTGATGCTGCCGTGTGACACTTGCGCTTGTGTTGGTGTCACTCGTCGACTGTGCATGAATTGGTAGTCTTGTGCATGTGTGTGCGACTATGTATGTGTGTAATTTAGGTTTTGGTTTTTATTATGCGAATTATCGAAAATTGAGCGACGTTCGCGTCATACGTAAAACTGAGTAACTTTTTTGAGTCGCCCTCCATTCCCACCTCTCACTACCCACTACCCAGCACCCAGCACCCACTGAGTGAGTCTTCTTTCATCCAATTACAACTTTCAGCTTGTTGCATGAGAACTAAGTTAATTTGCTCCTCAATTATTCGCTACAATTATAATTTTAATTTAATTACTTTTATATTGATTTTCTTTTCATCCGACAAGTGAATAAAATAAAAATTTTATATTAAAATTTATTTTTTTAATCGAAGGGAAATTAAATTGAAAGTATTTTATTTTTTAAATAAATTTTGGGGATTTTCTCGCAGGATAGAAATTTATATTATACAAAAATATCACAATAAAATGTAATTAAATTAATTACATTTTTTGGTCATCAAATTAAATACATTTTTAGAAATTAAATTGGTTTTTAAATAAAAGCTAGTTAGGTACTTTGTATTAACTGAAATTGATCTGAATTAAATCGAAAATTAATAAAATGAATGAAATGAAATTAATAAAATTATTTTCTTAATTTTTTAAGCCATTTTCGTGTTAATTATTCCTTAAGTAAAGTATTAAGAAAATTCAAAGAACGAATGAAATTCCTGGTACGCGGGAGCTCAATTTGTGTTCCTTGAAATTTCGAACTAATTTCGAATGAGTTTTCGAACTTGACTGCCAGCCCCTGCGCTCGATTGCAACTGCAACTCAAACTTCTCCGACGCGGCACACAGAGAGAGAGAAAGAGAGAGAGTGTGAGTGCGCGAGTGAGTGTGGATTCCACTCAAACGAGTGAGTGGGTGATTCGTGGAGTGCACAGAGCATTTCACTTAATGTTGTGACTGTGTGTTTGGTTGTTGTTGTAGCAAACACTTGTTTGTTTTCTTTGTTGTCTCCTGCTGCCTGCCATTTCCCCGCCGCCAACAGAGGCGCCGCTCAACCACAACACACGCTTTGAGTGACTGTCGATGCTGTGGCGCTTTTTTTTCGCGCTCAAAGCTTAACCATTCATCCATCGATTGTCAATCAGCGTTTGACTCACATGTGCAGAACTGAGAGGGAACGAGTTAAAGAAAGCATCGCCTCACACACACACACACACACACACGCACACATGACCAACTGTAAAGAAATGGTTGGTTGAAAGCAAGCAAAAAAAAAAAGAAAAATAAATAAAAATAAAAATAAAAAAAATAAATTGAAACAAAATTCGTAAAATAAAAGCGAAGCGTCGAGGAAGGAAAAAAATCTAACGGCAATGAAATGAAATGAAATGAGTTTCGGCAGCGGCAGCTGCAGTCGCAGCAGTAACGACAGCGACGCCAGCGTAAGCCCGAATAACGGCACCGAAGGCATCGTGTAGGTGGCCGTTCCTTCGCCCCTCCATTCCCCCCCTCTTCGCCGCGACGACGCCTCATCGACTTTGCCTGAACTCGACGCGTCTCTCGCAGCGAGCGCTGCTGCTGCTGCTGCCACCACTGTTGCTGCTGCTGCCGCTGGTGCGGCTGCTGCTGCTGCTGCAGTTAATGCTGCTTCTCGGTTTTGCATTAGGTGCAAGTTGACCCTCCTCTCCATTTGACAAGCGCCTCTTTTGCTGCTGTTGCTGCTGCTGCCGCCTCCACACGCTCATTGGACGCTGGGTTAAGGTTGCTACTGCCTTTGGCTTTGGCTTTGCCTCTGTTTCTTTCTTTGCCTCTGCCTCTGCCTCTGCCCCTGCCTCTTCCTCTGCCTCTGCCTCTGCCTCTTCCTCTGTCTTTGCCTCTGCCTTTGTTTCTGCCACTGCTACTGCACTGCACTTGACGCTTCAATACAATTCAAACTTTTTCTTTCTTCAGTTTCAAGTCCAAGCGATTCCAGCCATTGGGCATAGTGGGCGGTGGGGCATAAAGATTTTTCCGGGATTCTTGGTTTCAGATAAAAAAAAAAAAAGAATCCCAAGTTTCATGGCTTAGAGGAAAGAACCGTTAGCTTTAAAAGAACATCCAATGTATTGTGGGAAATCTCCAAGATTTCCAGATGAAAAAGAAAATTCTCTAAAAATCTCATTACGTTTCTATTAATCTTTTAATATTAAAAATTGTCAATATTATAAATATTTTTATTTACTTTTTTTATAGTCAATTTAGTTTTATTTATTTCTGTTTTATTTTAATTATTTTATTTTATAGAAATAAAAAGGGAAAGGATTAAAAATAATTTCTAAAAATAAATTTATTCTTAAAATAATTAAAATCTTGACTTTTGTATCGTTTCTTGTGTCTCTTTTCCGTTTGATTCCTTTGTTCTTCTCTTAAGTGATTCTTAAGTCGGACCCAACATAAAATTTTCCAATTTTAATACCCGGGCGATTTTTATCCTTGCCACATTCTAAATAAAAATCAAGGGTTTTTGTTACTCGTGTTTCGAGTTGCCGCAAGTCGCCTGATTAGCCACCAACCCACCTAACGAACCACCCACTGAGTTGACCTTTGGCCGGCCACTTGAAACTGCAAACAGAAGGAGGGACCTTAAGACGACACACACACACACACACACACACACACACACACACACACACACACACACACACACACACACACACACTGTGATAGAGGAGAGACACTGGCAGACATATAGACGGGTGGGGGATAGGAACAAACCAGACACAATAATAATTTGAGCTACCAAACAAAATCCGTAAGGAAATGCCCGCCTTCGCATCCTGCTCCCCCGCACCACCACCCACTTAACTAACTGCACACTCGCACCTTGGGCCATATGTTTGAGGCAAAACAAAAGCAAAATCAGAAGGAGGGACATAAATAAAGCGAAATGAAGAGAAATGGTGGGTAAAGTTTGGGAGGAGAAGAGATGCAGCAGCAAAAACCGAAAGATAAAGATAAAGATAAAGATAAAGATAAAGATAGAGATAAAGATACAAAAAAAAGTAAAGTAAGAAATAGCAACTTAATTCATAAACAAGAATAAGAAAAATAACCGCGAAACCGGCAAAAGCAAAGAAGCATTTCCCCTGCATCGCGTGCAATGCGCTCATTCGCTTGCTCTATCCCCATCTCTCTTTCTCTCCCTCTCCCTCTCTCTCTCGCTCCCTGTGTGTCGTTTACATTTATCTACTCACTCATAATTATTTTCACTCAATGTGCGGCTCAATAAACAAAAAAATAGATGAGCAAATGGCAAAATGTGAGCGCAACATTTTCCTATAAGTTTTTCCCAATCAGAAAAAAGGCGACAGAGGCACAAGCAGCAGGAGCAGAAGCAGAAGCAGAAGCAACAGCAACAGCAATAGCAGCGACGTCAACGTCGCAGCTACAAATTGAATGCCAAGCCACAGCGACATATGTATGTAGAGCGAGAGAGTGAGAGTGACTGTCAGCTGGCAGGCGAGTGAGCGAGAGAGAGCGAGACAAACGGGACGTTGGTTTGAATGAATGAATTTCAATACATGCAACTGACAGCGTTATCAGAAGGCAAGGCAAAGCACAAAAACAAAAAATATAGAAAAAAACAAAAAAAAAAAACAAAAAAAAACAAAAAAATAACACAAGCTCACACATACGACACACTGAGGCACACATACACACCAGCCAGCCAGCAGCGTAAAGATGTAAAGCAAAAAGTAAACAGAACACTGGCTGAGCACAAGCTGTAATTCGTATGTGAGCGACGGCAGCGACGTCGGCGACGGCGCACAAAAATTGCTCAGCCCCAAAAGCAAAACAAACGAATATCAAAAACCTATTGAAAGAAATCAGAAGCATCGTCGTGTAGTGGCGGCGGCGGTCGTCACCAATTGAGTGACTCGTGTGCCCGTAATCGTCTCGCACTCGCACTACCACTCGCAATCGCTCTCTCTCTCGCACTCTCGCACTCTTGCACTCTTGCACTCTCTGCAATCCACCACTCACACTGCTCTCACACTATGGTCGCTCTTGAGTGCAAATCGATGCGGCCTGCTCGTTCATCTCGACAAGTTCGTGTGTGTTCGTGTTCGTATCACAAAAACGAAACGAGCCTCGGCTCTCTCTCCATTTGTGTGTTTGCGCTACTGTGTATCTGTGTGCGTGCGGGTTTAATTGTGTGTGTTCTTTTTTTTCGGGCTTCTCGACGCTGCGACTTCTTCAATGTGGTTCAGTCATCAACTGAATTCGTGACTGGCAACGTCGCCTGTGTGTGCCGCCGCCAGACTCAAATTGTGTGTGTGTGTGTGTGCGGTCTGACTGTGTGTTGACTGTTGTAACTGTTCAAATGATGTCTCTCCGTTCCTCGATGGAGTTCAACGTATAGCAACGAATCACGTAGCATCCACAGTAGCCGCAGTCGCAGCAACACCGAACAACGATCACAACAGTTGCACAAATCAAAGTTGATTAATAAGAAAGATAAAAAATATATACACAAATTATAAACAAATGCAATTTTAACTGTTTTTTGAGTTGCCCAAGAAGAAAGAAGAAGATAAATATAAATTGTTTGTTTTTTTTTTTTGAAATTGCCAAAATACAAGGAAGATTCAAATCAATTTGAATGATATAAATAAATGCAAGAAGTGCGCGTGTGACAAGTGTAAACAACAACAACCAAAATAATAACAACACAATCAGTGCAACAATTAACAACATCAAAAGCAACAAGAATATCCATTATCAACAACAACAACAACAACAACCAACAATCAAAACAACAAATGGCTCTAACATCACGGCCAAAACAAATTCCAATCAGAATATTTTCTTGGCTTTAACTTTTAACACAAATGGCAAGAAAACTTAAAGCCGACGCTTTTGTTGCAATTCGATCAACAACAATAACAACAACAACAACAGCAGCAACATCGCCACCTACAATAGGAGCAACAACAACAACAACGACAACAACGACGACAACGCCCGCTGTAAACAAATACAAAGCGTGTGTTTAAAGTTTGTTGTGCCTCGTGTCGCGTTAAGAAGAAGTGAGTGCGTGTATTACAGTGTTTGTGTGTGTGCGCCTGTGTGTATGTGTGTGTGTGTTGTTTGTATGTGTGTGCCAGTTAATGTGCGTGTACATCAAGTTAATGTGCGTGTGTGACAAATCAAAAGTTAAACAACAAATGCAACAAATCAATCAGCAGCACCAACAACAACAAAATTGGCACAACTGCAGCAGCAGCAACAACAACAACAACAACAACAACAACCACAAACAACAAACAACAAATAACGAATATAATAACAAAACAAAAGTGAGAATAGAATAGAAGGAAAAAAAAATTGTTGACGAATTTTTTTGAGCACGAAATGAAAATCTAAAACAAAACAAGAAGAAAGAGGAAGCAGCAACAACAACAACAACAAGAAGAGCAAAAATATTTCCTCCATATGTGTTCTGTGTTTGTGTGCGTGTCCCCTAACTAAACTAACAACAGTTACTAAAACTAAAACAATAACTTAAAAAAAAGGAATTAAATAAAAGAAGAGAAGAGAAGAAAAAGAAGAAGTAGGAGAAGAAGAAGAAGAAGAGGAAACTTTTGTTTGTCATTTTTGTTATTTTTTCGGCTGTTCCATCAGATGCCGCAGCGTGTGGCATTGCAATTGCTGCAGCAGCAGCAGCGATAAAATACTATAGCATCAATTGCAACACAAATAAATAATAACAAACAAGCAACAACAAACAAACAAACAAACAACAACAACAACAACAACTAACAACCAACTACCAAAAATACAGCCCACGAATGCAGCCAACATTGCCACAAGCCGCTGGGACAGCCGATATGGATCTGACGGCTGTTCAATCAATCAACGATTGGTTTTTCAAAAAGGAGCAAATTTATTTATTGGCACAATTTTGGCAACAGGTAAGCAATTGTCACGCCCACTTTACAAACCGCCCCCTACTCCGCGCAGCGATCTTTGTGCCAAGTGTAAAATTTCCAATCAAGAAAATTTTGAAGCAATCAACCGGCTTTTCCTTCGCTTGTGTTTTTTGTGCTCAGTTCTGGAAAATCGAATAAAAAAAATAAATATATAAATAAATAAAAAATTGGAAAATTTTATTTCAATTTTATTTTCATTTAAAGAACTTGAAATATTTCAAATATTAAAAGTTTCCAGGAAGCTCTTCACCTTTCGGAGCTCTGAAATAATTTGTTGGGAAATAATTGAATAAATATTAATTAATTGATTTATTCAAGTAATCAATTAATAAATAAATTAATAAAATAACAAATAATAATTTAATTAATTGAAAATAAAAAACAATAATTTAATTAATAAATAATAGACACATGAATTTTAAAATTATGTCAAGTGAGGAGCATTTAGGGAACTTTGAAGTTAGACAATTTTATTTAAATTTATTGAATATTTTTTATTATTATAAATAATAAATTTAATTTCAATAAATTATTTAAATTTTGTTTAAATTGAAGGGATGTAAAATTTGGAAAATCATTCAATAATTTTTCAAAAGTTTTATATTTTAGAAAAATGAATTTTTATTAAATAATATGAATATATTTAATTAAATATATTTATTTATGAAATTTAATAAAATTTGAATATATTACAATATTTTGAATTATTAGAATAATTTTAATATTTTGAATAATTTGAAAAATTTAAATATTTTGAATAATTTGAATATTTTTAATAACTTGAATATTTGGAATATTTCGAATATTATAAATATTTAAATATAAAAAGAAATTAAGTTTTTCATAAATAAAAAGAAACAAATTTCAAATAATTTTCAAACTTATAAAATTTAATTGATTATTTAATTTAGTTAAAAATATTGAAATTAATTTTTGAATATTGAATATCGAGTTTTTCCCAGAAGATTCTTATGGGACATGTGTTTTTCCCTATATATTATTTATTTTATTTTTTTATTATTATAATTAATTCTATTTGGGAAATTTGAAAAATTTATGCAATTGTGGAAAAAACTTTAGGTAAATACAAATTGTTTATAAATAGTTAATAAACTATTAGAATTTGAATATTCGGGTTTTGATATTGAAAATGAAATGCATAACATTTTGTGACACGAATTTCAAATTGTTTAAACAATGAGGAAAAAATCAAAAAGTAAATAAAGAGAGGAAAAATTTAAATAAAATTTTAAATTAATTCCCACACTTAGGAGCTAAAAGCACAAAATGAAAAACTAAAAACTAAAAACTAAAAACTGAAAAATGCAATGTAATTTTTTTCTGTATTAATGATTATTGTTTTTGTTGTTGTTTTTATTACTATTGTTGTTGTTGTTGATTTTTGTATTTGTTATTCGCTTGCAACTAATTGAGTTTGCGTGTCTGTGCCAATTGTTTTTATTGATTTCTCGAAATTTGTTTACAAAATGCAACACCAACAAGAGCAGCAATAATAATAGCAACAACAACAATAACAACTATAACAACAATAATAACAATAACTAAAAGCTAAGCGATTTTCGGCTTGAATTGCTTGCAAATTGCAACAAGTTTTTCCGACTCTTCCCAGCGATTGTCGATCTTTAGAGCTGATCAGCAGCCACAGCAGCAGCAGCAGCAGGAACAGCAGCAACAATAATAACAACAACAACAACAAGAACAACAATTTCTATAGCTCTCATTAACATCATAATTATCATAATCATTATCATTATCATCATAATGAACTAAACAGAACTGCGCCACGCCGCGTCGCGTCGCGCAGCCAGACGACAAATTTTGGCCAAGTGCCAAAGCTGAAACTCTTACTGAAAAGCAACAACAAACAGACTAGACAAATATATAGATATATATATATATATGTGCGCAGGATCATATATGTATAGCATATATCTATAAAGATGTATACTCTGTATATATCCAGATATCTTTTGCTCCTGCTTCGATTCCTCACAGACAGCAACTCCCTCATGATGAAGTGTGCCAAATTAATTGGTTTAACTTTTTGCCAGCTAATTGGATATTCAAAATAATACATACAAATATACAAATATATATATATATATATATATATATGAATGTGTATATATGTATGTGTAGAGTCAGCTGCATGTCTGAGAAGTCCACCTTTTGAAAAGGGCGAGATGAAAACTCCCTTCGCAGAATTTAGAAAAAATAATAAAATTGAGAAATTCCCAGAAATTTGGCATTGCAATTGATTTACATTTAAAGTACAACTCACAGTCAGTATATCAAATATATATCTTTTTATATATATATATATATATATAATTTCGATCTAGTCATCTCTTTATTTACATGTGCAGCATTTTCATAGTTTTTGCCGTCGGGAAAATTTTTTGCATGCTTGCATGAAATTCAATACAAATGCAAATATTTTTATACCGTCTGCATCTGAGTTTGAGGGGGGTGGTGGGGTATTGCAAGACACAGATTAAGATCCACAATCAGAAACAGAAAGAAACATAGAGAGACAGATAGTGAGAGAGAGGGAGAGGGGGGAAGACAGAGGGAGAGGCATTGATCGATGGGCAGAGTTCTTTTTGTTTTGTTTTTCTGTCTGCGTGAAAATCAATAAAACTTAAATAAGCGAATCAAATTGGCGGCCACGCCCCAAAGCAAATAACTAGAAAATTTTGCAATAATATAAATCAGATTTGATTTTTTTTTTCTTTCTCTGAACTGAGCGAAGCAAAAAACAAAGCAAAAAAAAAAGAAGGGAGAGAAACAAAGAAAAAACGCAAATAAAAAAGAAAAGCGCGGATAAAAACGCATTATAAAAGTGTCAAGATATCAGAGAGAAAAAAAGGGATATAAAAAAGGCGTAATCGTAGCTATAAGAAAGAAAACTTAACACTAATTAAGTACCACTTAGAAAAATAAAAAAAAAAACCTATAAACAACTCACATCGTATTATAAATCGTATTCAGGGGGAGAAAATGGAAAAATCTATAAAAAAAAAAAAAATAATAAGTGAAGAAAATTTTAGCTCAGCTCTTGCAATAAATCATAAGGTTAATTAATGTTAATTAATTAATGTTAATTAACTAAGAGAGATGCATGTGTTTAGCAGCAGATTTAACGGCCCTAGAATTATTAACTATATAAAGATATATCCATCCATCCAACTATCTATGACTATCCATCCATCCATCTATCGACCCATCCATCCATCTATCCATTTGAGGCCTTTGCCTGAGTTTTGAATAGTTGGAAAATTTGAAGATCATATTGAAATCCGTTTTAAGTACGCTAAATATCACATGTGTCATATATGTCTGCCATATCAGGCCATATCACGTCATATCATATCATGTTTCATGTCTTTCGAAGTTAAAAGAATTTTCTCCATTTCCTTGTAATTGAAAACACTTTGAATCTATTTGAGGCGAAGACTTCTAAGTGAATAAAAAATGACTCGAAATTTTTTACATCTTATTTTTCTTATTTCACTTATTTTATTTTAATTTATTTTATTTTATTTTTAATTTTTTTAAATATATATTTCTTAATTTTATTTCCCCGATTCGCAGAATTTTAGAGCGAAACGCGCTCCTAACGAGCATTTGATTTGTTATTAATGAGAGGCGAGTGAAAAAGTTAAAAAAAAGCAACATAAAACTTAGAAGTGCCAATGGCACGACCCACAGATACCCTGTAGATAAATGAGAGGGTGTCAATTGGAAATAAATAAAATTAATTTTGGAAAAAATAAAAAAGAGTCCGAATATTGAGTACAGGACGGGAGTGAAAAAGTAGGAAGTGGGAAATACTGGGAAATAGAAAAATGAAGAGATTTTAAATTAAAAAAAAAAAATAAATAATAATTATAATATTTAAAACAAATACAAATTAAATTATAATATAAAATAAATTATAACAAAAAATAAAAAGTAAATAATAATAAAAAATAAGTCATAACAGAAAAATAATAAATTATAATATTAAAATTCTAAGATTAGATATTCCTTCCACTGTTACGTATTTAATCACAATTTTGATATAACCCAATAGCCATTTTTTATAGGGTATCGGCAACAAGCAACTAAGTAACTTGGCAAATTGTCTACTTCGTCTTTATCTTCGACATTGTCTTCGTCTTCGTCTTTGTCTCTGTCTTCATCTTCATCTTCGTCTTCATCCTTCTCTGACATTTGAGTTCACTTTTTTCTTATTGCTTTGGATCCATTTTTGGATATTTCAGTTTTGGCTACGGTGTCGATTTCGGTTTCGATTTCGATTTCGATATCGACTTGAAGATCACTCAAATAAACTAATCGCGTCGGTAATTAAGGAGCGTGAGGGGGAGGGACGGAAGTAGAGGGGAAAAAAAAATTATTATTGTAGATCTCCGGAGATTGGCTTCAAAGTGAGCTCATCGGGGGATTTTCAATTGGGCTTATCGGCGATAAGAGTTGCCAAAAATAGATCTCAAAATCTGACCTATAATAAAAAACATAAGTGGAGCTCCATAACATTCTCGATGATTATCATAAATTAGGCAAATACACGAAGACTTAAATGACAACAACAACAACAACAAACAAAAACAAATGAAGTAAAACACACACAAAACACAAAATTCACTTTGTAATTCCAAAAATAGAAGTTTATTATATAATTAATAAACACACACACACACATACACTTAAACAATAACCACAGAAGTTAAATGCTGTCTACCAGCTGTCCAAATTGTCTACTCTCACTCCCCCACATACACACAAAATCCCCCCCACCACACCCCCAGACATCTGGCCCCTTTTCAACGCTGTAACTTCTTGTTTTTACTTAATTTGTTTGTTAAATTTTCAAGAAAATAAACCTCCACAAGTTGGCACCAATTTGAAAAGAGCCAACAAATTGCCAGATTAACAAATTTATCAGATATACATATATATATATATATATCCAGTAGAGCTCTATAAGTGCCGAAGTAGCGCAGTGGCACCAAAAATTCATTTCCGTATTTTCTTCGATTGCAAATCAAAAGGCAAAAAAAGAAGAAGCCAAGAAAATAAAGAACCCAAAAAATTGGATGGCCAAAAGACCCAAAAAAGACATGAATTATAATATCATATAATATATGGAAACCCGGTCGCAATGCAATCTATAAACTTGACCCATTAACATGGCAAATGCTGAAGCGAAGGGAGAAGTAAATAGTGTAAATGGTGCTGGGATCGGGGGGCGGGGGGTGGTGAAGTGACATTTGACTAAGCGAAAAATATCATTGATTTTCGCTGAGTTGTTTTCAAAAAAAAAAACAGAAAAAAAATCTAAAAAAGCGCTTCTAAACTTATAGAAAAAATAGAAAAGAACAAAGACTTTTAATTGCCAAAATGCAACGCAAATAAAAAAAATACTAAAAAAATACAAGGAAAATGATACTCGAAACAAGCGCACTCCCTATGTATATACCCTGTAAACGGAAGAAATGGACAAAGGGGACTGACACATTCTTAAGTATTTTAAATCCGATTTGCAGTATTTAAATACCTTATTACCATATCTATGAATATACCAAATTTGGGTAAAATTTGACTTAAGAAGCCAGAGTTACGATAGGTCAATGAGATGATCAGATGGGTTGCCTGCGACTAAGGGCTAAGATCTTAGTTGAGATGGGAAGATTTCAGGCTCTTCAGTTGGAGGGGGTTTTATAAATTTATATGAAATACCAGAGAGACAGGGAAGAAGAGAAGAGGAGGAAAAGAAAAGCAAAGATGGGAATGTAGGGAAAAGCGTGCGGAAATGAAGGCTGTTTATTTTCCAGGGTAACTGAAGGTCATGCACACTTAATTACAAATTTTCTGACTTGAGTTAAAACGAACTCTACTTTTAATTTTATTTTTTCAGTATTTATTTTTTTTTATTTGATGTATTTTTTTTTTGGGTTTTTGATTTTTATTGGGGTACTCACGGCATTAATCAAATTGAAACCGGTTCGTTGAGGTTCCTGTGAGGCAGTTACCACCACCACCGATGGTAGCAGCAGCCACCACTACCACCGCTACCATCACCACGACCACCACCACCACCAGCAGCAGCAGCAGCGATAGCCTCATCAACACCACCGACGTATCGCTTGATAGTTTAAAAGTTTATTTCAAATATGGCGGTCCCTGGGATATTAGTTAAAAATCTAACCATTTGCATATGCCGAAAAGAGCAGCAGCCGCCCTCCGGCCCGGGGGTTGTCTACGGCCGCTAAGCTCATACACACACAGGCACACACGCACACACGCACACTCCAAAAAGATACAAATACAGATACAGATGTGCAGATACAGATACAGATACTAAGATACTAAGATACTCATACAAATGCAGACATAGATACATTTACACACACACACACACACACACACACGCACAGATACAAGGACTCAGAGATCAGCGGCGTGTGTCATATAATTTTTAGCGTTTTAAGTGCAATTTACCCAAGGGTTGGGGATGAGCTCGGGCTTGGGCATTGGCTTGAGGGTGTAGCTGGTATGGCTAATGAGTCAGCTCAAGGGTTAAAAATCAGACAAACTCACCCACCCATACAATACCACACACTCACACACATGCACAAATCGAAATATGAAAAACGAAAACGAATTTGAAATTATTTTTTTTTTATTTTTTTATGCCGAAACGTTCGATCGTCCGATCGCTCGATTGCTGGAGATATGTTAATATAATTAAATTAATTTGTCAGCACGGAAATTAAAACCACGCACAGCCTCAAAATAATATACAATATATATATATGTATATATATCTGTATCTATATCTATCTATATATCTTTAATGGGGGCCCCCAAAGCGACACAAAAACTGAAACTGAAAATCGAACAATTAAAACTTGTGGAAGACATGGGCGTAGGCGTTAGCCAGCGGATGGAAGTTGTTGTTGGTGGTGGGGGAAGGGGATGGGAAGTTGAAGGGGGTTGTCATGCTAGAGAGGGGTATGGGAAGGGGGTTAGTGGGGGCTTTGGCATGCCACTAATAATGTGAAATAAAAAATCATTTGAAAAAATTATTATTAAAAATTGAGTTCATGAACTGTGCGGTTGTGTGTGTGTGCTGTGTGTGTGTGTGTGAGTGTGAGCGATAACTTGCCTGACTCTTGATCAATTTTTATTATTATTATTATTATTATTATGATTATTACCATTATTGTCATTGTTGTTGTTGTTGTTGTTGTTGTTGTTGGTTTTCCGGTTAGCTAGACACTATGCCATTAATTATTACTGCGCCGGGTAATTGAAGCATTTTATATGCGATGTTCCATACGAACTCGACCTATCGATGAGGGAATTTGATCATTTTGAGCTCTACACTCGCACGTCATTTCAATAGAAGGTAAACTTTTAAATGGAGCATCGAAAATGAACTGCAAGTGGATTATAATTTGGAACAAACAACAAATGTTCTATGGGAACTCAGCCTATAGATCGCATAGAGTGTTGAGGCTCGGTTCGTCTTTCAATTTATTAAAAGTAGAACCTAAATTTTTAGTCTCTCTTTAATTGCCGCGTTTGGAGTCTGTTAAATAAGTCCAAATTGCTTGATGTTCTATGGGAACTCTGCTTGGGGACGACATCCTGGGTTTTGCCTTAACTCTGCCCGTAGCTGCTTTAAAGTTGAAGCTTAACACTTCATTTCAATCAAAAGTTCACCAATAAAAAAAGAACTTTTTAAAAATATTTAAAATATGATCTATCAGATCTCGAGATCACATGCAATGAAAATTGAAAGACAAAATCCATGATTCACCCCAAAATTGGCCAAAATGATGTTCTATGCCAACTCGACCTTCCATGATCCTCACCCATGATCATGATCGGTTCCATGGTAGCTGATAACAGAGACTGGCAGTCTATGTGGCAGCTCGAGTCGCAGACTCACGTGGCAAGAGCGCGGCTAAAGGGCAACTTAAATGCTTGGCGTCATTATTTTCACATCTATTGCCGAGGGGCCACCGAAAAGTAAAGGCAATTCTCAAAAGCACAAAGCCTCATCTCAAAAATGAATCGACGAACCAAACAAAACAAAAAAAAAAACACCAAAAACAACAAAAGCAACAAAAACAACAAAAGCAACAAAAACAACAAAAGCAACAAAAAGAACAAAAAAAATAAAGTAAAATAAAAAGGAGAAAAAAAAACTGCTTACTTATTTTTATGAAAAGGAGATCCAACGGCTTTTGTGTGTACAACTTAATAACGACTAATTGTCTTTTTATATGCATGCCATATACATATGTGCGTGTGTGTGCGTCTATGTGTGTGTGTGTGTGTGTGTGTGTGTGTGTGTGTGTGTGTGCAACTGCAAACCTGTCTTGAAAATCTTTTTAACTGCCGCCCTGTACCCGATCTTGAGATTCAAGCCTAAACTCCGTTCCAGTCACAACGATGACGACTGCGACGTCGACGGCGACTACGACGACGATGACGACTGCGACGACGACGACTGCGACGACGACGACGACGTGTGTTCGTCTTTCATCTTCAGTTGTCAGTAATTTGTGCAGCTCAATATATCAGTCGATATCTTATGAGTTTTTAATTTCAGGGGTCTGCCTTGCCTCTCGCTCTCGCCGTCTCCTCGACCACGCGCAAGTCCATATACAAGCACATGCTATCTCATACGCTCCTCCACACTTATACACACACACACAGACACACACACACATAGACGCATACGTCTTGTGGTCGCTCTCTTTCGCTTGTAGTGGCCATCAATTTGATTTCCTACACAGTTTTTCCAGCCCGACTGAAAAGGACAAATCGTTCAGGCCCCTCGAACGGCTGCCGAGGATATTGAATAAAATATCATTTTGTCCACGCCCCTTTTAAAGGAGAACCACTGAAAAATCACAAAAACCAAAAAAAAAAAAAAAACACACAACCCCAACAACAACAACAACAACAAGAGCTAAGAAAATAAATAAAAAATAATAATAATAATAATAATAAAAAGGAAAGAAGCGAGGGAAAAGAAAAATAAGGAACGTTTACAACCTGAAGACCAAGAGTCCCAGAGTCCAAGAGTCCCAAAGTCCAAGAGTCTCAGAGTCCCAGAGTCCATGAGTCCAAGATTCCAAGAGCCGAAGAGTCCCAAGTTGATGATGATGAGTTTTTTGGAGGAGCTGCTCCTTCCCTTTGACTGTCTTGGGTATTGGCAACATTTGTGATCGATACGCGATGCAAAAGTTTCAGTCTTTAGTGTGTTCAGAGCCTCCCTTTTCCCCGCCTGCCCACATCCCCAGTCTCAAACACACACACACACACTCTCTCTCTCCCTCTCTCTCTCGCTCCTGTTGAGTAATGACCAACGCCCCGAGGAGCGCACATTAAAAAGGAATCATCATTATTGGCAGTTCGGTGGGGGGATCAAGGATTATATGCCAGCCATTAAGACAACACTCGTTCACAAATATCTCGCACAGTCTCTGTCCCCCCAGCTCCTTACCCCTCAGCCTCCCCTTGTCCACCTTACTCATCCTGTCTGTCTGTCTGTCTCTTAATTTTGTGTCTTTCGTTTTCGACATTCCTTTTCCATACAATTTTGTTTATTTATTATTATATTTTTAATTTCCTCGCACTCTCCTCCTCCTCCTCCTCCTCGTCCTCGTCCTCCGTCGTTGTCTTCTTCTTTTTATTTCGATATTTTTCAGAGTTTTTCGCATTTTCAATTTTGCATGAAAATTATTTGCACACAAATTTTTACAGTCGCCTTCGTCGCTTGTGTCGTGTTTTTACAATTTTTTATTGATGTTTTAATTAAGTTGTTGGCTTTTCATGCCTCCGCCTCCGCCTCCACTTCCATTGCCACCTTCGCCTCCCCCTTTAACATACCGCCCAATCCTATGCACAACATACTGTGGCCATATTGCTCCCCTCCTGCCCCCTGCCCCCTGTCCCCTCACTCTTCTCAGGCCACGAAAATTGCATTGCTATGCGAAGGCAATGCGCCGCCTCTTGGAAACATTTTTTTTTTTCTTCTATGTGTTGATTTTTATATCGAAGCTTTCCCCCCTTCCCAACCCTTCTTCACCCACTCTCCAGTCTCCCGTTTCCCCCCACACACACAGCACACACACACACACTCTTCCGTCATAGTTTTTCCGTCTGTTGTTGTTTTTATTATTTTTGGCACGACATGAAAATTAGTTTAGAAAATAATTTGCTTTGACTTTGAGTGCTTGTTGGCGATTTGCAATCCTTTTTTTTTTTTTATTTCTATCTCATTTTTTCACATTTTCAGCTTTTCCCTTTTTTTCTTTTTTATTTTTTGAGTTCCGTTTTTTGTTTGTTTTTCCTATAATTTGTTGATTTAATGTTGTTGAATCTCATGTTATTGTAACATTTGATGTTCCCCCTTGCATTGAAGGCATTGATGAACACCCAAGTCTCCAAGTCTCCAAGTCTACACTCATATCAAGTAACACACAAAAAAAAGAAGGAAAAAATTATGGAACTAGTTCTTTCAATGAACGTTCTTTTTCAATTTCTAGCTAGATTCAGTCAGCGATACGAGCAACTCCACACAGACAAGATCAATTATCCTGGCAATGATCATTTCCCTCGTTTAAAATTGATTTCTATAAGTGAATAAATAATTTGAAATTTTTTAAATAATATTAAAATTATAAATAATATAATATTAATTATAAATTTACAAAATTTTCAAATTTATTTAGCATTTCTCTGTGAGAGCCTTGAAGGTGTTTCAGATACCAAATTTCAGGACGATCGCGTGTCGTTTAATAGTTTTGAAATCATATTTAAGAGGTTGTTTTTTTTTTTTTTAATTTTTTATTAGCTTTAAAATAACTGTTAAGATTTCGTCAATAACAAAAGTTCAATAACATCGTGTGTCGTTTGATAGTTCCCAAATTGCTCACCATAGGTAATCACAGCGAATTCCAAATGTTTACTCAGTGCACTCAATACTTAATAGGTATTATTTGTTTTTTTTATTATTTTTATTTTAATTTTTTATTTTTAAAACCCGAATTAGATCAAGATTGGGTGTAATTTAATGTTTCCTGTTTCAATTCAATGGGTTGATAATACGAAAATTGACAAATTATTATTGATAGAATGAAACTCAGATTCTACGCTCAATGGACACAATTTTTTTAATTTTTATCAAGATCTTATGACTTTAAAAAATAAATTAAATTAATATCTAAAAATTAAAAAAATGGATATATAAAAAAAAATAAAATGAAAATATAAGAAAAAAATAAAATAAATATCAAAAAAGATAAATTAAAATAAAAAATATACATAAAATATAAAAAAAAAATAATGAAAATATAAGATAATAATAAAATAAATTATAAAAAAAAAAATAAAATTGAAATATAAAAATAATAAAAATCATTTCAAATTCCATTCGGCATTGAAAAAGATCATTTAATATTTTTCTATAAATATTTTTTATTTTTTATTTAATTTAATTTTTATTTATTTTATTTTTTATTTATTTTATTTTTTTTTTTTTGATTATTTTGCGTGCCACCTAAGCCAATTTGCATGTGGGGCATGCACCTGGTCTTTTGGCGCGCACACCTCTTTGAGAGCGAAGGAAGAGGAAGAATAATTAAAAATTGATATGAAGAGGAGGGAAGAGGACAAGGAGGAAGAGGAAGAGATGAGTGTGTCTGATGCCATTTGAATCTTGCCGGCAGAACTTGTTCCGGGAAAGCGTTCGATTTGAAAAATAATCTCCAAGTGACCATAACGACAAATTCTGATTTGGTGGTTGATCCTACAGGAGTCGTGGTAAAGGGTTCAGGATGCGTCATTTGATTTCCTGGGGTTGCAGTCCCATCGCGCTTTATATGGGCTTTAGTTTTTTCTATCTCATATCCTTTATCTGGCTTTTCTTGATGCCATGCCCTCCTCTCGCTTCCTTCCATCTCCTGTCCGTCCCGTCTCGTCCTCTCATGCTTTTAGCAGTTTGTCCATTCGCCTGTCTTGTCTGTCCGCTTGTCCGCTCCTCCGTTTGTCAGTTTGTCAATTGTCAGCCCGGGAGCGCCCTATAATTTATCGGATATATGCAAATGAGTTTGATTTATTCAATGAGCTGCGCACAATTTTATTTCATGCCCATTAGCCGCCTGGATATCCCGAGGTCGCCTTTCCTCTCCTCTCCTTTTTTTTCCAAAATTAAAAAAAAAAAAAATTATTTATTATTTATTTTTGAGATATTTTTTTTTGTTAATTTTCGAATTTGCGACCCTTTTTTTTCCCTCCTTCTGGTAATTGTATCTGAATCTGCGCCTGTTCCTGTATCTCTAACTGCATTTGTATATGTCGATATCTGTATCTGTATCTGTATCTGTGAATGTATCTGTATCTGTGAATATATCTGTATCTGTGTCTGTGTCTGTTCAGCTGGCGGCGTTGATATCTTCTATAGTTTCGGGTTTTGGGAATCGGGAATCGTCGCCGTCGTCGCCGTCGTCGTCGTCATCGTTGCTGCTGCTGCTGTTGCCATCGCTGTTGTTGTCGTTGCCGTTGCCGTTGCATGCTACAAAGCAAATCATCGCCGCGGCTCATTGCAACGCAACAGACGTAAAAAAATTGAAAAAAATAAAACAACAGCAACAACAACAACAACAACAACAACAACAACAACAACAACAACAACAACAACAACAACAACAACAACAACAACAACAACAACAACAACAACAAAAACATAAGAAAAAAGAACTGAATAAATCTAAAATATATCTGTGGCATATGCGCGATCATTGACAGGGCGCGGGAGCAACATTATGAGCGCGGGGGCACAGGAGGTACGTGACAGAGCCAGCGGCAGCGGCAGTGGCAGTGGCAGCGGCAGTGGCAGTGGCAGCGGCAGAGGCGGAGGTAAAGGCAGCGGCGGTGGCATGTAAAATAAAAACACATTTATGTGCGCCGTTTGTTCCTTCTGTCTGTCTGCATCATGTATGTGTGTGTGTGTGTGTGTGTGTGTGTGCGAGTGTGTGCGTGTGTGTTTGCCCCACTCAATCATAAAGCATTGGCAGGCGTAAATCAAATCAAGTAGCAGAGAGCAAAACATCGGCAGCAACAGCAACAGCAGCGGCATTGGCAGCGTCAGCGGCAGTTGCAGTGGCAGTGGCAGCATTTGCTGCATGTTGCACGCACAGACGCGCGTCGGGGCAACGCTCAGACAATGATTAAGTAGGCAAAATGCGCCTTGTCCCCTCCCTTGGCTCATCCTCCCGCATTCAGACTCCTGACACTCTCCCGCTCTCTTGCTCTCCCTCTTTCTCTCTCTATCTTTCTCTGTCTCTCTCTCTCTCTCTCTCTCTCTTTCCTCTTCTCTCTCTATCGAACTCTCTTTGGATGTGCCTATTCCCATACCCGATTCCCATTCCCGTTGTTGTGGCATTTTTCCCCCTTTTATGTTTTTAATTATTACCGTACGGCGGCAGCTTGACTAAAACACACACACACACACACACACACACACACACACACACATTAACACACACTCATAACTCTAAGTGTATACGTAAAAAATGCAACAACTACTCCGAGAACTTTGGCATATCAACATCAAGTTGTGCGGAACTCGTGTGGAGTCGCCACGTCTCGAAGTCTCGATGTCATCTCCAGTCTCTCCCCCATCTCCATTCCCATCCCCAACTCCATTCCCATCTCCATCTCCATCTCCATTTCCATTTGCAACTGTAACTGCATCTCCAAGTGGATCTCCATTTCCATCTGCCTGTGTCAGACCTTGACAAGCGTTGCTCATGTGTCACTCCATCTAAAGATCACTTCTGCTCCTGCCCCAAAAAACTGTTCCTCCTTCGATCCTGTTTGATCTTTGGCTTGAAATGGAAAGTGATACGATTTTCGTACTTCGATCGATTGCAGTCATCTTTCAAGTTAAGGATAATTCTTATTAAATGAGTAAATAATTTCTTGTGATCCTTAATGATCGACAGCTGCAATTCGATTGATCCTTGAATCGCCCTTGGACATCAGACTACACACTGCGATCACAAGCTTGGGTATCTGCAGTCCTTCTATATTGAAAGGATCGATGCTACGATCAGTGATCAAAAGTGATCACAAATCCTTTGAGATCCTGACGCTTGTTTTATGCTCTCATCATTCAAGGCATCCTTAGAGCAGCCCAAAGATTCAGAGCTTTTTTTTTTATATTTGAAATTCTTGAAGTACTGAACTTGAGGGAAATATTTCAAGTATTCAAAGTGACGAGAACTGAGAAAAAGAACTTGAGAATCCAAAGTTCGATCAGATCGGATCTCAGTTCCGATAGTTTTGAAAAGAATAATAAAAAATTGAATTGAAGAGGAGGAGAGGAGAAGGGGAGAAGGGGTTAAGGGGAGAAGAGGAGGAACGCCTACAAAAGTTTCTCACACAAATGAAACGCTTTGCTTTCCACACAATTTTTCCAAATGATGAATATCATCATCATCATTATGATCATTGTGATGATCATCATTATGTTGATCATCATTGTGTTGATCACGATCATCTCTGGGTATAAGTGTGCTGACGCTGCTATTTGAAGTATGGACGACAAGTTCTGTTCGACGCTCATTTCGTCTACTCAATGGCATTTGGTGTCCCGAAAGGCGATGCTTAAACATATTATGAATTATTATGTATATAGATCAGCTGCATAGATCGACTGACGAGCGACAAGCGACAAGCGACAGATCTACATTCTCTTCTTCCCCCCCCACATGAGGATAGAAGGAGGGGAGGAAGAAGAAGAAGAAGAAGATGCCATTGATGTGACTCCCCCGCATCTCATTTAATACTAAATACTTTGCTGTTTAGCTATTCAAACAAACAAGAGCAGCAACTATGGGCAACAACAAAAGCAACACCAGTGAACAACTGAAAATAACAACAACAACAAATGAGCAACAACAACAACAACAACAACAACTGAGTGGAACGAACAACCGGCGATCAATGTGATCAATCGCACTTCAATTTTTCTTTCTGTTCTCTAAAAGATTTCTTCTAGATGGGATTCTTTTTTGAGTTGTTGTTGTTGTTGTTGTTGTTGTTGCTTGTATGTTGTTGTTGTTTGTTGTTCTTGCTGTTGTTGCTTGTATGTTGTTTGTTCGTTGTTGTTGTTGTTGTTCGTTCGTTGTTTCTGTTTTGTCGTTTCGTTTAGTATTTTTTTTTTTTTTTTTTGTCAGCGGAAATCTTTTGTATTTTGAAGCCTCAAGTGGTGCCGCTTCTGTTTCTTGTTTTCTTCTTCTTGTTGTTGTTGTTGTTGTATTATTAGCTAGTTCAGTTGTTGCTTGCGGGTGTGTGCGGGCGTTGAACAGTCGCCGCCGCCGCAGCCTCCAACAAGTGGCAGTTGAACGCCGCTAAGTAGCTCAGATAATGGCACCGCGTAATGCCACAAGAGGCTTCCCCCTCATTCCTTGCCGCCTTCTAATATAATTGAGTGTCAATTATACACACACTCACACACACACCACACACACACACACACACACACACACTCACACACACACACATACTACACACTGCACTCGAGCCATGGAACATTTAGTGAGTTTTTGGTGTTATTTGATGTCAGCTGTTGAAAATATTAGAAAAAATTTAACGCATAAATTTTATGCATTTTTTTACAGCTGTGTGTGTGTGTGTGTGTGTGTTTGTTTTGGGGTAAATATATAGATGTATTTATGTTTTGTTTCTATGTGTGTACATAAAACAACACTCACAATTTTAATGTGTTTCTCAAAACGCCTTCATTACTAATTTATGTGCCCAGGCGAGCGGGAGAAATCGGGTAATATCCAAAAATGATGCATACACGCATATAGAAGACAGATTTTAGATTTATATGTATGCATATATACATATACATATACATATATACATACATATATATATCCATAGGATCTATTAGCTGAGTGAAAGCCTCGACTCAAGAAGATCTGAAAAATGCGTTAAGCATTTCAAATTTGTAATTTCAAGCTTCAAATATTTAAAGTTCTCACGATCTCTGATCACCACAGAGTCTACAAATGTTTCAATCTCTAAAAAGTCTACAAATGTTTCAATCTCTACAAAGTCTACAAATGTATCAAACTCTACAAAGTCTACAGGCAATGCATTTTAACTTCTAAGCCTCTCTTTGCATTAAACTATGAATAACAACTCTACAAACTCTACACAACTCTACAAAACTGAAACCCAAAGTCTACAAAAATTGGTAGCCATTGCATATGTCTCTTTAGACATTGTTAAGACTCTGATTGTCTCTGTAAATATCATTCATTACATGTCTACACAGTCTACAATGTCAACAGAGTCTACAAAGTTTACCAAGTCTACAAATTCTACACTGCTTGCTGTACACGTTTTATACCCTTTGAAATGTTTGCGAAAATAGTTTGTGGCTTTAACGTCTTGTGCACACTTCATTTAATGCACTTGCCGCAAAGTCTCTACAAAGTCTCCACAACAAAAGTCTACACTTGCCGAATAAACCGCATATCTAAACAATTCGGCACATGTGTAACCCACACACACACACACACACACACACACATACCCATCCATCCATCCATTGAATATGCATAAGAACAAATTACACTTGCCTGGCAGCCATCAACATCGTCCACTTGGGAACTTGCATGGCATCGACTGGGGGCATTGTGGAAGTAGCAACACCATCGGCAGAAGTAGCACCACCGCCAGGGACATCAGCACCACCGCCACCAGACCCATACCCATACCCATACCCAGAGCCAGAGGCAGAGGCAGAGGCAGCGGCAGGCTAATAAAAATTTTCGCTTCTGCCATATCGAACGACATAAAAACTGATCGACAACGACGACAAATATAACTCGGTGACGGGGTGATGGGTGTGCGGTGAGGGGTGTGGGGTGTGGGGTGTGTGTGATGAGGGATGCGGGGGCGGCGGCGGTGATGTTGATGTTGATGTGGATGATGGGCGCTGGCGGGGCACTGCAGGCAATAGAAGCAGGAGGAGTGCCAGATGAGGTGGTGGGGTGGTTGGGTGTTTGTGGGCGGAGGGGGTGGAAGAGGGGGAGGTGGAGGGGTGGCACAGAATAATGTCCACAACTTGCTGTCTGTCTGAACATTTGCTTTGGTTTTTTTTCTCTCTTTTTTCTTTTTTTTTTTTTTTTTTTGGTGTTGTTGTAAATTTTAATGATCTGTCATTTCGATTTATTTTATTTTATTTTCGAACACAACGACACACAAAAGCAGACAAAAGAAGCACTGCCAGGCAGGCCAGATGATGGCAGACGGGTTGGCTGTGTGGGGGGAGGGGGGTTTTGGGTGGAAGACAGAGGTGGATCAGTCGATGCGATCGTTGCGATCGCTGACTGCCACTTCATAGAGCGCACGTCAGCTGCATATTAAATTAAAAGGTATTATTTTGTACTAAATATACAAGAGTGAAGGAGAAGGAGAGAGAGAGAGAGAGGGAGAGAGGGAGAGGGAGTGAATAAGAGAGGGGGATAGGTGAATAGCTTTGACATAAAGTCGCCTTCTGCAGTTCGATAAAAATATCATTCGGAATACATCGATAGAATTTTCAATTTGAAAAACCAAAATGAAAATGAAAACGAGAAAAATACGAGAATAAAAACAAAGCACACACACACACACACACACATGTAAAAAATAACGACAAATAATAATAATAAAATAAAATTAAATTAAAAGAAGAAGAAGAAGTTAAAAAAAAAAAGTGAATTCAAATCGAAGTTTTTAGTTCTCAGAAAAAAAAAAAACGCTGCTGCGGCCTTCAATTTGGCATAGTTTTTGGGTTATTGAGGGAATCGTCGACGTATAGGTCTTTGGCTTTGGGTGTGGGTGTGTGGGTGGGGGTTACTTGTGGTTTTTGTGGTAGAAGGGAAGGGGAATTTAAAGTGATGGCGGGGCGGGGGTAGGGGCCGGGTTTATGGGTGGGGGTAGGGGGGAATTTACCCATTGTATTCGAAACGGTAGCGCTTGGGAACTAGAGCGCATTGCTGTCATTGTGTGTGTGTGAGTGTGTCTGACTATGTCTTTTTCACACACACACACACACACACACACACACGGCTAGTATAGATATATATTTATGTATTCTTATATATTGTGAGGCTCTTAATTTATTTGTTTTTTTGATTTCACAATATTTCGATCGACCAAGAAAATAAATTTTACCACATAAATTTTGTGTTCCTCTTGATTATATATTCTCTCATTCTCATTCTTGTTGTTGTTGTTGTTGCTGGCTTTGGCTTTTCATTTTTATTATTATAATTTTGGTTTTTCCTCAGCTGAAAATAAAAATTTATCGAAAATCAGCCATGAGACGTGCGACAGCGAAAAACAAAAGAAATACACAAAACTTTGTCATAAAAATCTTTATAGAGTATACAAAATATTTCGTCCCGCTTGACTTGGATCCATATACTATACCTGACATATATATATACACATATACATATGTGTGTGTGTGTGCTTAGCTAGGATTTTCGATTGCCGCCTATTGGCAAATGGCAAGTCTTGTGGGGGCGTTCATTGTCTTCAAGTCGAGTTAATCCCTCGATCATTAATAGTTTCAATTGTTGTTGTTGTTGTTGTTTCAACTGCTGTTGTTGTTGTTGTTGTGGCTGTCCGAGTTGTCAGCTTTCGTATTGCTAATTTCACGCTAATTTATATTTCAACAATCCATTGTTGTAGGCATTGTTCTTGGCACCGAATCCACTTAAGAACTGGAAACAAATTTCGACATTTTTTTCTAAATATTTTTCAAAAAAAAAAAAAAAATACCAAAAAACAAAAAAAACTTTTTCTTTTTGATTTCCGTTTATACATATATTATTTTTTTTATGGGATTTTCTTGAAATTAATGCCTGATAATTTAGTTTTTGATTAAAATGTTTTTATTTACCTTATTTATTTTTTTTTATTTTTTTATTTTTATTTTTTGATATCGATAAGCCTTAAAATTTTATGGCTCTTAAATTAAAAACTGATTTATTTTTTCTTTTAATTTCAAATATTTTTTTTGAGCATTTTTTGTATATTTTGATTTTTATTCGAGAATTAAAAATATGTAGAAAATTTGTGGGAAATGTTGGCAGAATATTTAAAAATTTTCTGGTATGTTTTTTTTTTTAGAAATAAATATTTTTTTTAAATTTAAATTTATTTCTTTTTATTACTTTTTCTATTTTGATAAAACTTTAACTTGGGATTTTACTTCGAAATATTTTTATTTAAAACTTTAAATTTATTTGACTTCCTTTTCTTGGACTCTTCACTGTCTCGAAGTCACCCTAAGGCATAACTATTACAGCTTGGAGCACTGCCTGAATACCCCTACCCTGAGTTTCCTCCTAATGTTTACTTGCCGCTTACCACAGACATTCAACGTTTAATAGGCCATCAAACACATTCGTGCCATTTATCAGTAGCCAAACTACACACACACACACACTCACACACACATACACATACCCTCATATCCATGGGCTATTCCCGCCCCCAGCGCCCTTAATGTGCGCAATCATAATTGGCAAGCACTGATAATGTGACCCTCCTTGGCATCGCTTTATGCCCCACCCAATGGATGTTAAGCCCCTCCCCTCCCCTCCCCCCCAACTCTGCTCACCCACACCCCTGGCACACTCCCTCCTCAGCTCTCAGTTCTCTCACTCTACTTTAATTATGAAATAATATGAAAAACATTGCCCAAACGCGCCTGGCCCTTCATCCTTCATAATTCGTACGCTCGTCCTGCGTCTCTTTGCCCACTTTTAATTGCCTATAGTTTTTGGCATGTGTGTGTGTGTGTGTGCTGTGTGTGCGGGTGGTGTGTGTTGTAGTTTTCAATGTTTACTCTTCAGCTAGTTATCATCCAGCAAATTTCTATTGAATTCTCGGACTGCCAAGGGTCTCGCTCCCGAGGCAAACACTTTATGAGTTTTATGGCCCTCGTATCCCCATTATGAAGTCATAATTTCTGTCATATCATGCGGATGCGTTGGCCGGTCGCCTGATCGGTGGCTATTGATAAGGCGGAAGAATGCTTCCTACCACGAAAAATATGAACAGGCTAAATACACACACACACACACACGCACACACACGCATACACACACACAACAAGTAGCCAGCAAAGAGCAACATTTGAAGAGACACTTCAAGTGGCTGTCAAGTGTTTAATTTGAGTCGTAGCGTTGCCAGACGGTTGCCAGTTGTTGCATGCAGCGTGGAAGTCGTTAACCCTTTGATGCACACAAAGAGCGAGATGGCAATACAAGCAGACAGACAGACAGACAGAAAGACAGTCAGACAGAGAGACAGACAGAGAGACAGTCAGACAGACAGATAGAGAGGCAGTCAGACAGACAGACAGACAGTTAGACAGACAGACAGAGAGACCGAGAGACTGTCAGGCAGACAGACATAGAGACTGTCAGACAGACAGACAGACATAGAGACAGTCAGACAGACGGCCACAGTTATAGGCACATTAACATTTTTGGTTGACATTCGTTGCTGCTGCTGCTTCAGTTGTTGTTGTTGTTGTTGTTGTTACCAAAAACTATGCCAAAAACTTTCAAGGACATGTTGCACAGCATACACATGCGTTTTGTGGTAGATACATACACACACACACACACGCACACGCACACGCACACGCATAGTTGCTGTTGTGATTTTTGTTTCGCCTTCGCCGCCGCAAAACGTGCGTAATTAAAAGTGTGTATGTGTGCGTGTGTGTGTGTGTGCTTATGCTTGTGCGTCTACACACAAGCAACAGCTGTCTTGTTTAAGTCTTTAAACTATGCACACACACACACACAGCTACACGCAGCTGCCTTGTTGTGCAGCCAAATTGTATGCTATGAAAACTGCTCTTTGGTCTTCTGCCTGCGCGTTTTAAACTGTTGCTTGTTGTGTTAAGGCACACACACACACACACAGCTACACCTACAAAGAGAGAGAGTTAGTCAGAGTGTGAGTGAGTGAGAGAGCAGTAGGGAGTAGGCAGCTCGGCTGTGGGTGCCCACTTTTGAAGCTCAAGGACATGGGCCACGTTTTGTTGACGGCCGCCGACGTTCCCAGCCATTGGCTAAGTTTTAAGACAACCGGCAAATGCTTTAAAAATATGTTAAAATGTGGCCCAAACAAACAAACACACTCACACACACACACATGCAACTATTTCTGTGTGTGTGTGTGTGTGTGTGTGTATTTACAGTTAACCGTCGCCCAAATTCCCTCACTTCATCCGCTCAACAATTTGGCAGGCAGTTTTTGCGACTAATTTTGCTACTTTTGCTGCCACTCGTGTGTGTGTGTGTGTGTGTGTGTGTGTACCACTTTGGTTGTGTGTTTGTGTGTGGCAAAGGGTTCCCTTTACCACCCACAAGCTGCTGTTTAATTTACTTCTTCTGCGCCTGACGCTGTGCTACACAAAACCCGACGTCGCTTTCGCTCGCTTTTCTTTAAATTTAATTTCTTTGCTAGTTTTTCCTCTCCCTCCCTCTCTCTCTCTTTCTTTTATTCGCCCTCTCTCATTTTCTCTTTCACTCCTTTGCTCTTTTCTCTGCTGCTCTGCTGCTCTGCTGCTCTGCCGTTTGGCTGCTTTGCTGCTTTGGCTGCTCGACGGCTGCTCGACTGCCGCTGCTGCTGCTGCTGCTTAGAATTTTCAGCACTGTTTGTTGTCTGAGGTTAGTTTTTCACTGCCGACGTCGCCTTTTGGCACAATTCCTCGGCTGCGCGTCGACTTTTTACTGCCGACTTTAATTAGAACATTTTGCCCACATTTTGCCTGCTGACGACGACTGTCTGTGCGCCCGTCTGTGTGTGCTAGTCGCTGGTCCGGGGATGGAGATGGGTGGATGGAAAGGATGGATGGGAAGGTGGTAGATGGGCTGTAGGGGTGTGGTGTGAGGGGGGGTACAACTTAAAGCCAAATATAGGCAACTTCAAGGTCTTCCTTCTTGGGCCGACCCTTCCACCCGCGCGTGCGGCCAACTTCTTTGTTTATAAACGTATTGAAATCTTCGTTACAAGAGTCTAAAGGCATTTAACCCTTGTGTGTGTCGCGCTGCATGGGGCTTAGAGGGTTTATTCCTTGCTGTGCCAAGGAATGCCACAATAGCGTACACACATTTGCACACACACGCAACACGCGTTTGACGCGCGTCCGGCACTTGCCCTTTGACCTCTTCCTCATTCAAAGTAAAAAAAAAAAAAATAAATAAAAAATTTGCCACTAAAAATGCAGAAAAAGTGTTAAGGAATTCGATGGGTTTGAAGGGTTTTGCGGGTTTGCGGGTTTGCCGGTTTGCGGGCTTAGTCCTTTGACTCATTAAGGGATGACATAACTCCCGATTAAAGTTTAAGATTAAATTCAACGATTAATCAAGCACTTGACTAACTTTTCTCTCTTTCTTCTCTTTGCAGGTATGTTTTTAATTTCGATTCTAATTCTAAGAAGATTTAAACGTAAGTAAAATCTAAGAATAAATTTTAATTATTAAAAAGATACAATCGATAAGTGACAATTTAAATCGATTAACTTAAAAAGGCTTACCGATAACAAAAAACATAAAGAGACTTTCCGATAGAATTAATTAAGTAATCGATTGCCAAACTGAACGTCTCGACTTATCGATTATTTCGCTCACATATCGATGGGAATAGCTTCTGTCCCAGATGTCGATCCCTGAGCTCGTCTCTTGATTTATCGATATCAGACGCAACATTGACCTTCCTTGAGGCTATTAAAAACGAGAACAGCCCCCAAAAGATTCAAAGAAAAAAACCCAAAGGCATTTAAAGTTCCTGTTGATGCCACCAGAAATAGATGCCGCAGCGTGTTGCATGTTGACGATGATCTTGTCACAACAACAACAACAACAGCAACAAAATCTTCAACCTTTAATTAGGCAACGGCTGCGTCTGCGCAACGTGCAACGTGCAACGTGCAACGTGCAACCCCTGAAGAGGAAGTTGATCGGGAAATACGATCGACGTGGTAGCAGAAGCGGGGGGCATGCCACATATTTCATATTTCATTAGTCTTTGTGTGTGTGTGTGTGTGTTTAAGTCCTCATTTTGATTTATATGCACGCCCGCGCATCTTTCGCTTTCACAGCTCTTCGATTTTTTTTAAATATCTTTTTTTTTTTTTTGTTTTTTTTTTTTTTTTATTTTTTCTGCTGCTGCTGCTGTTTTTTTTCCTATTTTTTATTTCTTATTTTTCTCATGAAATCTCGATGCAAATTCTGAACTGAACTGAGAAATCAAATTAAAACCAGGCGAACGCATCATTTGCCATTGCTTGGGCTTCATTGTCAGGCTCGCCCTTATGAGCGGTGCGTGCACCAACCCCAAGCCCATGGCCCCCCCAGTCCCCAGACTACCCCTCGACACCCTCGTCTTATCCAACAACAACAACAACAACAACAACAACAACAACAACAACAACAAGTAACGATCCCCCTTCGAAGGCAAATTTTTAATTTGAATTTCCGTTGAGCATAAAAATCTCATGTGGCGGGCAGAATGTGAATGTGTGTGAATGCGTGTGTGTGTGCGTGTGTGCCTGTGTGTGTTATGTTGTGTGTGCGGCTGCCTAATAAATCTATAAAGTGGCAAACGCAAGTACACGCATTATTACTTTGATTTTTTATGATAAAGACAGGAAGCGCGACGTCGCTGCCGCTGCCCACACAACGAACATAAAATGTATCTTCGTCTCCGGACAAATGTATCTGTATCTGTAAATGTAACTATATCTATATCTATATTTGTATGTGTATGTGTGCATCTGTAAATGTCTGTTTGCCTTTTGTTTTCGTCGCGTTGATTGCTTTGATTTGAGTCGGATTTGCGTCTCCATCTCCATCGCCATCGCCATCTCCATCTTCATCTTCATCTCCGTCAATTTTCAGACATCGGATTTTGGATTGCTTTCAATTTATTTGGAACTTCCGTTTGTTCTACATTGACATGCCAAAGTCGTGTTCAACACACACACACACACACACACACACACACACACAACAATCCACCGTTGAACAGTTGAACTGCTCAACTGTTCAACTGCTCGACGTTGCCACAAATCGAATTCAATTAAGTGCCTTTCCGCCGCCACGTCCGCTCTGGCTAACTATCCAACTGATTTACCAGTTAAACGCAACACTTTTTCTACCTCCTCTCCCTTCCTCATACACACCCCCTTTCCCGCTCCCGCTCCCTCTCAATCTCTCACTCTTTTTGGTTAAGCCAATTGATCATACTAATGATTATTATCTGTCCGGTGACCGCCACAGAGCGTACCAAAAATCAAAAAAAAAAAACATAAAATACCCATAGAAGTAGAAGAAGATGATGATCGTGATGATCGTGATGATCGCGATGATGATGATGATGATTTAAGTCGAGTTAGTGTCTTTGTCCGATTGTTAAAGACCGGATGTTTAACTAAAATCACAGATGAACACCAACGAAGATGACGAACTAGAAGTAGCTGAAGAGAAGGCACCAGAGGAAAGGAGGGGGGGCATTAAGACAGGAAGAGGTAACGACAAGTTGGGCCAAAGCGTTGGATATACCTCACCGATCAATCAGTTCTTTGATCTAAGACTGAAAAAAAGCTTAAATTTCAAACAAACAGAAGTCACAACGTTTACGAAGTAGATAAGTGGAGAAGAGCAAAAAACAACAAATAAATAAGTGAAGAGAAGAAATTAATATATAAATAGATAAATTAACAAAAGTTAAAGCCACCAAAAATAGTCTCAAAATATAGCAAAAATCAAACGTTAACGAATCAATCCAAAAGCAAAAGTTGAGGGGAAACGTTTAAGAAACAGTTAAGAGACAGAAAAATTGAAATGAAGGTGAAAAATTTAAATTTACTATTATTTTATATTTTTTTTTAAATAGGACAATATTTCAGTAGACATTTAAATCACTCAAAATGAGCTTAGAAAACGTTAACGAAAAGAAAGCGGAAAACAAGCTATATTTTTTATTTATTTAATAAATAATATTAAAGGAATTTTGAAAACCAAATGTAACGCCTAAGAAAAGCTTAAAAAGATTCCAAAACGTTTACGGATTAACAAATTAAAAGGGAAACGAAAAGAAAAAAGGGGGAGAAGTAAAAGCGAAGAATTTGCATAAAAAGAACTCAAAATATTTGCTTGTATTTCTTTATTCAATTAGTTTCAATTTATTGACAACGTTTAAGAATGGGATGAATAAGGATAAAGACGATAATCTGAATCCTTAAAGGATTATCAAGCTTAACTGAAACCTCAAGGGACATTGAGTTAAGTGTTCCAACTAAAATAAGTGGCTTGAACTAAGAGAAGGATAAAGTGAAGTTTTTGTATTACGCTGAAATCCTTTCAGCCGTATGATTTTGATTGGCGAACGAGTATTCAGGACCTTCAATGGATGGCAAATCGTTTATACAAAGAAAATATTTGCAGTTATTCTTCAAAAAGGATGTGTGCAAGAAAGGGAAAGACAAAGGATGTGCAGCGAAAATGGAAAAGTGAATGAGAAGGAGCGAATTGGAGAGCAAATTTATTGCTAGTGGAATTTCATACACATAGCATATACATATACCACGTGTGTGTGTGTGTGTGTGTGTGTGACCGCCTCCTCTCTATGTACAAATTCTAGAATTGGAAAAAAGAAATGAAAAGAAGAAATACATTTTTCTTATATATGCCGCGATTTTCTTCCTTTCCCTAGCGTTGCTTTTGTTGTTGTTGTTGTTGTTGTTGCTTCTTTTGGTCGATTCTCATTTCTACTAACGCGCGCAATCAAGAACTGGGAAAAGAGGAGCTTCCGCCTACCGCCTGCCATCCCACCACCCACAGCTCTGCCCCCTCCACCGAACGCCCAATCACACACATAAAGATACGAAGAGCAACTCGAAGCTTCCTTGTGCCCGCCCCGAACCCCACCGCCGACAGCCTCCTGAGAGCTTTTCGCCATTTTTCCTGTCTTTTCTTTCACCCTCCGTTTTTATTTTATTTTGCTTTTCTTTCCTTTTTTTTTTTTTTTGGATTTTTCTTCCTATTTTTTGCTTTTTACACATATCGAGAAATATCCTTGAACCGAAATATACGGCTCCTCCCACCAGCAAGCAGCCAGCAGCCAGCAGACACTTCGACCACCCAACCACCCAACACCCCCTACGAGAAAATCTATACACATTCGACGAGCGTCAGAAAGAAACAGCAGCCGCTCATAAAAAATACGGAAAAAAGATGAAGGAAAGGCAGAACAGGAGACGAAACCCGAAAGTGAAGATGAAATAAAATAAAGCAGCAGCTGAATGGGAATTACAGATACAGGAGCCATAGTGGTGGGGGTCGGGCAACGGGAACGGGAAGGAGAAGGGGAAGAGGCATGGGTTGGGGTAGGGGTGGGGATAGGGGAGGCGGATGGGCATAGGTATGGATATGGGTGCGAGGTCTCGGGAATCTGGCAGGGGGTCGACTAGGGAGCGCTTTTGGAACTGCCAAAAGCGGGGAGGCAGCAATGAAAGAAAAGAAAAGCAAAGCAAAAAAAAAAAAAAGAAAAAAAATAAATAAATAAATAAATAAAAAAAAAAATGAAAAAATGAAAAAAACTCCCGAACGAAACGAAAACTCGGATAAAAATAGGGAGCGCATAAAAATTGGCAGCAGTTTGGGTACCCGGGGCCCTGGGCAGACAGCGTTGCAGACAAGCGAGAACCCACCAAACCCCCGCCGAGTCCCCACTACACCGCCTGCCCCCTACCTACTTCGGTCACCTCCTGTACCGCCAAGCGCTGGCGTTCGGCGTGTGCTCTCCGAGAGACTGAGCAGCCGACAGACGCTGCAGGCGAGGAAAAGCTGCTGGGTCGTTGGAGGGGGGCGCGCGAGAGGATGGGCGGCGGTTGTGGCTGCTGTTGGTGTTGTTGTTGTTGTTGTTGATGCTGCCATCGTCTCGGCTGAAACGACAAATGTGAAAGGACATTGTCGTCGTCATCGTCATCGTCATCCTTCGTCCTGCCACACAGACTTTTGCCTCGTTATTACGACGACGAAGTTACAATCATGCTCGGTCTGACACATGGGATGGGGGGAGGGGGCAGCTTGGGCCACCACAATCGACGCTCTGAGTGCGTCGACACCGACTCGACTCCTCGCTGCTAACACCCCGATAACCATCCCGTGTCCCTACCTCCATACCATCCTCTACCCCAACACAACATCCCCAGCCATTCATTCTGGTTAGTTGGCTTTTGAGCAGGACGACGCTTTTGTATTGGCAGCTCTTTCCAATGCTGCACTTTTGTGCAACGCCTCGGCGAGGCGAGTCGTTAAAGTTATCGATAGCATCTTGCGATTCGAATATCGATAAGCTGATCGATTGCATTAAAAATCGAGTATTCCGTTAAAATAATTTTCTAGAAACAAGTGATTTTTGCTGACCTCTATTGTACCCGATACTCGTGATCGATATGTTATCGATAACAATTAACTATTTGCACACATAATTGCTTCATAGCTTCTAAATTATGTAATAATTGGATTATAAAACTTTACTACTTTCCAACAGGTGTAGATCACATTTAACGAGCTATAAGTTCCTTGAAACAATCGATAACTATATTTGTTTGGCTTTAGTAATTCTAATCGTTACTTTCCACACGTTGCCTGCTCAGCTGTTTGGTAAAAATCCCACGAGGTATTAGTCTAGTTTTTCATCTACTGAGATTCAACAATTTATTCTCAGTTTCACTCGTTACTTGCAATAGTTTCATCCACTCGTTACTTTTAGTTTTTACATTCACTCGTTAATATTACGAGTTTCTTTTTCGCTTTAATTGTTCCCTGTGATATTCCTTCATATGTTGAAAAACTTTAACTTATTTTATATCTTCTATTTCTATATTAAATCATTTGCCATCCTTTTCGTTCATCTTACAATTATTTCTCGTTACTATTTCTACTCGTTATTATCTCAATCCTTTGCTGTCCTAACGACTTTTTCAATATTCTTCACGTACTTTCGAAATACTTTCACACATGTAAAGACAACTAACTGTTGTATACAAGTGCATGTGGGCGCACACACACACACACCCAATTACTACTGCTAGAAATCCAACACACACACACGCACACACACACACTCAATCCCGCACATATATATATATATTATAAGCAGAGAAAAGAAAGGAGGAGACGTACGAGTAGGAGACCTCGTAGTTTTGCCTGTTTTGGCTTTTCCTTTTATTTTTTTGTATTTTCTTTTCCGACGCGCCCCAATGTCCTTGTCTATGTGTGTGCGTGTGAATGGGTACGTGTGTGTGTGTGTGAGGCTTTATATGCTTCTGCTATTGCCACTCGGTGCTGGCACCTTCTCCGCCTGCTGCATGCCGCCTGCCTCCCGTGCTGCCATTTCGTACGTTTCGTTTCGTTTCGATTCGTTTGCTTCGGTATTTATCGACCAATGATATTGGAAATATGTCAGAGATGCGCACAAGGCGCCGGCAGTCGCTGCGCTCGGACCGTCCCTCCCCCTTGGGCCATGGCACCCTTCGACCTCCCACAGTCCCCAAAGTTCCCAATCCGCAGCCCGCACCCCATTCGGCCAGCCCCATCTACCTAAAGAGCCCTAACTGTAAGCTAGAGCCACATCCAGAGCCACAGCTCCAGTTCGGCTCCTGGGCTTATGCTGTGGTTCAATGGTGTGTGTGTGTGTGTGTTTGTGTGTGTGTAGGCCGGCGGCCATGGGACGGTGGGGGGGATGGTCGTTTGGTCGGTCGCTCGTTCGACGGTCGGTGCGCATCGATTCGTTTTTGAGTGTTGGGACGCAAGTTGGAGTTGCCGTTATTTTTTTATGTACATATACATATAAATTTATATATATGTGTGTGTGTACGTGTATATATAAATATATATTCTCATATGTGTGTGTGTGTGCATGTGTGAAAGTGTGTGAGTTAGCATCCCTCACACACATACGCTGTCGGCTCATACGCCCCTTTGCGTTTGGCTCTACTGTCGCTGCCGCTGCCAGCGCTGACAGCGACGTCGCAGCTGTCGTTTACGTTGTTTTTTTTTTCTTGTGCCATTTTGATTGGAAAATCGCACGCAATTGGAAATTTTTGCTATTGGCTGTGCGTTCGATACACTCACACACAGCCAAATACTCACACACACACACCCAGCCAAGCACACGTATGAATGGAGAGCGACGCATTTGCGGCTTGCCAAAACTCTTGGTATTCGCTCGCGCTCACATTATGGAAAATCAATCAGCAGCAACAATAAAACAGCAACAACAGCAATAACAACAACAACAACAACAAAGCAATAAAAGCAAGCTAAAGTAAAGAAACAAAAACGGTATAAAAATTAACTCAAACTCATGACGCGATGACGTCGAGGCTCTCGGCCAGCGCTAGTTACCTTTTTCGCTCGCTCACATTGCACTTGGTGCCTGCAAGTTATGGCCAAAGAAACTGCAGGCAGAAGCAACAACCACAACTACAACAACAACAGCAACAACAACAACAGCAGCAACTGCAAAGGCAGCGACAAATAAAATAAAATAAAATTTTAGTGGCTGCTGAGCCAAAGCACTCGAAAATCAAGCTCAATACGAACGGGCCATTGAGTGGAATATGCGGTGAGCGAGAGCGCGACTCTGTGGTACGGGCGAGCGAGCGAGTGAGCGAACAAATGTTCTGTTGCGCTCACGAGTCATCGTACAGCCAGTCACTGTGCATGTGTGTGTGCTTGTGTGTCCGCCTGTGAGAGAATGAGAGAGCGGGCCTTGCGTTGGTGCAGCTGATAAGACACATACGTCTCTCGTAATGTGTGCGTGTGTGTGCCTGTGTGTGTGTGTGTGTTGGTTTGTGTATTGGTTCAATGTATGTTCGATACGTTGAACCAGAGCAAATGAATGAAAGAGCATATTCTGGGTGCGGGACGAGGCGGAGCGTTGTGCGGCAGGGTAGTCAACGGTGCTGCATGTTCGACAGTCCCCTGCACTCAGAGCTCGCAGCTCACAGCTCACAGCTCACACAGCTCACAGCTCGCAGCTCACACAGCTCACACAGCTCAGAGTTGCGTCCGTTCTTTGGCTGAGGGGTCGTCGTCGTTGTGTCGTTCAACGACGCGCTCTCTCTTCGTCGTTAGCGTATGGGAGTGCCTGTGTGTGTGTGTCTACGTTCCCGTATGTCGCTGTGTGTGCTTGTGTGTGAGCTTGTGTGTGTGCGGACATCGACTGCGTCGCCGTCATCATGAACATCATATATAGATAGATTTTTAACAAACCTGATTGGATGTTATTGACTGGCGCACACACACACACACGTCCACTTGTGCTGGCTGATTCGTTCGCCTGCCCATACATACGTGTGCGCGCGTGTGCGTGTGTGTGTTCTCGTATATGAGTGTGCACCGCACATTGGCAGCCCCGTTGAATATTGACATGCGGACCCCCGCTCACCGCTCACCTACCATCCATCCACTAACATTCCCGTTAACCAACGTACGTTAAATGCGGTCGATCGGGGGCACTGCGGGTGCCACCAATGGACACAACATGTGCTTATATACACATACAAATGTGTGTGTGTGTGCGTTTATGTGTGTTTAAGTATCTGTAGGCAGGATTATTAGGTGATGGGGAGGGGCAACTCGGCTTCAATAAATGAAAAGTAAAACCTTTTAATTATAGTTCATCGTAGGTTCCCATTTTAAATCGAAGTCTATATATACAATTATCAGCCCGAAATGCTATATTTTTCGATCTCTAAAACGATTTTTTTTTTTTTTTTATCTCCTCCTCTGTTTCCCATGAAAAACCTTGTACTTAAATACAATATATATAATATATAATATATAATTGGGAGTTGGAAAAGCTTTTTAATTATTTAGTTGACTTATAATTTAACTAGTGGCATTCGTGCCTTGTTTAATTATAGTCATTAAGTAAGTTTAAGGAATTAAATTAAAAGATTTGCTAAATCGACTTTTAAAGCTGAAAACTGATCCTCGCATTGCTGCTGGTAAAATGCCTTTGAAAACGAAAGTTCATTTAGTTTTTAAATGTTTGATGCTTATAAAATTTTAATAGGATCTTTAACCCCTCCTCCACGCCCAATTTTGGTATGTCTAAAGCTCCTGTAAATTAGATAAAAGTTAAATAAAATTGCGTATCTCATGAGTCATGTTATTTCTCATTATCTGAATCATTCGAAGCTTTCGGCAGATAAGCAAAAATCTGACTCACTTGTGGCTGGGATTGAAGCATAGAGTTTCGAAATAAAAGCAAGTAGCAAATATTTTAATATTATAACTAAGGATATATGCCAGTAGCTCTGATCTGTGGGGGTTCATTTTGTTGAAGGATAACTAAGGATTGTTGGACTTACACATGCAATTGATTTCAAAGCTCGGGCTTATCTAGAAGCTGAGTTACGTGAGTTGAATGCCTGTGGCTGGTCACACGAAGAGCACCCAAGCACAACCACGCACCCACACACACACATATACATACACGCATTCGCATACATAGGATACAAGCACACAAAACGAGGCGAAAAACCAATCAAAAGTCGTTCCAATAATACCAATACAAGCGCGTCCTGCTCTATGTACATGGATGGGGAGGGGGAAGCCAAAAGGCGTTGCCAATAATATTGAAAGCAATCCATATATATATAATACATATATGTATGTGTCTCTGTATGTGTGTGTCTCTGTATGTGTGTGTGTGAGATTATGTATATATGCAAAAGGTTAACAGCATTTCTTCGTTGTGCCTCTGCTTCAGCCATGGCCTCTGCTTCAGCCTCTGCCTCTGCCTCTGCCTCTGGCTCTGTCGCTGCGGTTGCTGCTGCTGCTGCTGCTGCTACTGCTTGTTCCTGTTACTTTTTTTTCGCATTGGCTCCCTACACGCACACATACAGCCGCACGCATACAATGAACTTCGCTCACTCGTGCGTAGCTTTCGTCCAATCGAATTCAATTGACGTTCAATTTTTATGCGCAAAGCAAAGGACAGCAGCAACAGGAACAACAACAACAACAACAACAACAACAACAACAACAACAACAATCACACCAGACAAATACATATATACAAAAAAAAAATACATTTACCTGACGCGCGCACCCAATGACTGCCAATATGTTAAATGAACCAACGAATCAGCCCTTCTTCCCACTGCACCCCCATTCTCTTTCTCACACTTATTCCCCATCCCCATCCCCATCCCACCCTCACTCCATTTCCACACCCAATCACAAAGATAACCCAAAATTCACGAACCGCCCAATAATCATTGGCGCCCCAAACAAAAGCAACAACAACAACAACAAAAAAAGAGGCCCAAAACCAATCCAATCAAATTTGATATATGTATGAGTGTGTTTGTGTGTGTGTGTGTGTGAGCGTATATTTTTACTTTGCCTTCCCGTTATATTCCCTTTTTTTTTTTGTTATTTGAATTTTCATCGCCTGTGTTGGTGTTGTTTTTGCTGTCACGCCAGGCTCTCTCCGGGCGCAGTTGTCGTCCTTTTTTCTCCCTTACGAGCGCCGCACGTATTGAATTTTTATAAAAATGAGTGGGGAACAAAATCGGGAGGCAGACAGCCATAAAAACAGCAGCGCCACTTTCACTCGGCTCAATGCAGCGGCAGCACCGGCAGCGGCAGTAACAGCAGCCACTGCCATCGCCATCGCCATCGCCATTGCCATCTTCACCGCTGCCGCCCCCAAATGCTCCCGTCAACATCGCGACAGCCGCTACCGAGAGCATCGCCAACGACGTTAACGTCGCAGCGCCTTAAAGCGTCGTCTTAAAGCTGCCAAGGAGCCGCTTCTTTTTTTTTTTTTTTTTGTTGCTTTCTTTTCCTTCTTAAATAAAGAGAGTGAGTGACTGTGGGGACGCGCCATGCAGAGAATGAGTGAAAAAGAGAGGGAGTGAAAGGGACAGAGGGAGAAGGAGAGAGTGCGAGCGAACGAATGAGCTTACGAGTTAAGTTTTTCCACGGTGGTTGCCCGAAAAAAAAAAAACCAAACCAAAAAAAAATCCCAAAAA
This sequence comes from Zaprionus lineosus, assembly GCA_035044505.1. Taxonomy (NCBI): domain Eukaryota; kingdom Metazoa; phylum Arthropoda; class Insecta; order Diptera; family Drosophilidae; genus Zaprionus; species Zaprionus lineosus. The sequence goes on from JAWNNX010000482.1 coordinate 195,819, forward strand.
AAAACAAAATAGAAGCGAGAACAAAAAATATAACACAGAACAACAAGAAGGGGCGGGGGGGAAGGGACAAAAATGTAAAAATAGAAGAAGAAGAAACGCAATACATACCAACATCGATTTCGATTGGGAAGTCATCAACGGCAGCAGCGCCAGCGCCAGCGCCAACGCTAGAGCCCAGCACGAGTAGCAGCAGCAGCAGAAGCAGCGGCAATAACAACAACAACAACAACAAAACCATCTATAAAAACAACAACAACAAAGCGAAAGGGCCGGGGAGACGCTTCGTGCGTTTTCATATCGTGTCGTCGGGTGCCTGCCTCTTTCTCACTCTCGCACGTACTCTCTCCAACACACACACACACACTCACACACTCACACTCATACACACACACACACGCTCTCGGGCGCCCTTCGTCGGGTTTTAGCTGCTTTTTTTCTTCTTATTTTCATGTTGTTGTTTTTGTTGTTGTTGTCGCTGTTACGTTTTTGGGAGCATTGAATTGAAGGGCGGCTGCGATAGGATGGGTGGTGGGTGCTGGATACAGGGTGCTGGGTGGCGGGCGTATTATATCGTTGGAAGGGAGGGGGGTTGGGGGTTGGCTAAAGGTTGACAAGTTTTGCGCCCAACCAGCGATGAGAAAAAGGACAAAAACCGTTGTCGCGGCTGCGATGGGGACAGAGGTACAGGCGTCAATACATATACATACGTATATAAATATATGTATAGATATATTATATACATTTGTAGGGACCGAGCGGCGGAGCGGGGGAGGGGGGCAGAGCAAATAAAAAGGAAAAAATAAATGAAAAAAAGAAAGGAATGGAAAAAAGGAATATAAAGAAAGAGAGAAACGTAAAGGCAAAGCAAGAAAGAAATGTAATCAAGTGCACGCACACACATACAGTAGCTCCTTGTACGTATTTATATGTGTTCCTTTGTGTGCATGTGTATGTGTGTGTGTGTGTAAAAATAGTAGCATGCTTTTAGGTGCTAAGCAGCGCACTCAACGAGGAAGAAGAGGAATCTCCAGGTCTCACAGCCGCAGTGTCTTTGCTCTCCACTTGTCACTGTATGTGTGTGCTTGTGCGTGCGAGTGTGTGTGTGTGGAAGTTCGTGCGAATGTGTGTTTGTCTGAGTCTCATGTTATTTATGTCATTATTGAATATGCGTTCGAGGCGCAGCCAACCCAAATCCAGAGATGCCAACAGCTTAGACATGTGTATCTCTGTATGGGATAAACACACATACAGGCACACACACACACACACACATACACATTTAGGAGCAGCTAAAGCTTTGGCTTATGTACAGCAAGAAACGGAGAGCATCGCACAGACTCACACACACACACACACTTAAGTGCACACATGCACACACATACATTTCTTATAGCATGCGTTTTTATGCTTATTCGATTTTATTCAAGTGCTCACACACACATACACACACACACACACACATACACATACACATACACTCATCGAGAGATAGAGCTTCAGGATTTGCTGCTGCCGCTTCTGCTGCTTCTGCTGCTGCTGCTGCTTCTGGCTTCTGTTTCCTTCCATTCATTTGCCCATAACCTCCACCCACTTCGTCCTCCGCCTTCCTCCGCCGGCCCTCCTATCCGGACCCTCCATCTATTTTGCTGACTGCGATTCCGATTTCTTTTCACTTGGCAGATTTTTCTTTTGCTTTTCATTTCTCGCAGTTTTTTCCGATTTTTCCTTTTCATTTTTTTTTTTTTTTTTCCTTTTGCTGCTGCTTGTGCTCCGCCCCGTTTTATTGTAGGGATTTTGCTTTATATATTCACACACACACACACACACTTATACCGTACATATCCATACACATGCTATACATAAATGTGCGCTCAATATGTATTGTGTGTATAGATATGTATCTATACACACACACACACACACACACACACACACACACACACACACACACACACACACAGCATGCATATATATTTCTTCTCTTCCTTTTCAATTTTACTTTATTTTTTTTTTTATTTGCTGCTTCGTTTTTTGGTATTGGGCGCTGGGCGCTGGCCACTGCCAGGAATCCGAATCCCTGTTATCCCCTACTTACCCTCCTTTATCGGACCTCTACAAAACATTGCCTTGTGTGCGTGTGTATGTGTGTGTTTGTATATGTTATTGAATCCTGTCACTTCGTATTGGTTTAAAGTTTGGATGTTGGGGATACGCTTTGGGGTGCTTCACACATTTTTGTATGTATTGGGGGTCTCGATAAAGACTACACATTGAAAGCTTTCAATTTTTTTTTTCTCATTTTGGAGAGTGAGACCCTAAGTCTCCATTGATTCTGACAGTTTCAGAAAGACATCTACTACATATACTACTTCATACTAACCTTAATAATGTTATATTTATGAAACTTTCCACAATTGCTTGAAACTCTCCACAATTCTTCACAACTCTCCACAACTCTCCACTACCTTTCAATTGTCTAACTATCATCTTCAAACACATTTTTTGCTCTCATATCGTTTGTTTTAGTTTTCCTTAAAACTCTACACTAGTCTCCACTCTCTCCAATTTAATGAGTTGTCTTATTTTTTACTTTTTTTAACTTTACATAAATTCTACACACATTCTATTGACATTTTCACACTCGGTCAAACTCTACAGTTCTTCTAGTGGCCAACTTTGTGATTCCGTAAAACGATAATGTCTACACAGAAACTACGCACAAGTCCCATGGACTTTTTGGAATATGTGTGCACTTATGCATGTATGTGTGTGTGTGTGGGTTTGTGGGTATGTGTGTATGCATATGACCAAAGTAGCTCAAGGTTTATCACATCCATCAGAGCTTAATAACTAACTAGCTGACGCCATTGCCTAACCGTATCTGTGGTCTATGTACACACACACACACACACACATGCACAAACATCGAAACATATATTTGTATATATATATATAGTTGGCCGATTTCTTACAAATCATTATATGATCCATACATACAACCGTCTTTTATATGACACATAAATCTTTCAACATGTTTAGTCAACAACTAAACAATTTATGACAATTGTGTGTGCGATTAACTCTGCTCTGACTGTACGCAAGTGTGTGTATGTATGTGTGTGTGTGTGTGTATCTATAGCTGGTATATCTATCCAGTTCTTGAAATAACGAATATTATTATTCGTTTTCCCTTCTTGTCTGCTGAGTGCCGGGGGGGTGGAGGTCTTATCTGCTTCATCCGTTTATTTATACACCTATTTGTTTGAACGCTTCTATATGTATCTACATATACATACATACATACATAAATACATACATATATGTATGTATATGTGTATATAGATATTCATGTATCTATATCGTGGCACGATAACAAATCTTATCTTTATATATACACACTTAACGCCCCTATCTGAGGCTCTCTTTGTATCTATATCTATAAATGTATCTGTATCTGTATCTGCAACTGTATCTGTATCTGCAACTGTACCTGTACCTGTATCTGTATCTGTATCTTTACCTGTATCTGTATCTGTATGTGTATCCGTCACGTTGACATTAAGCGCCAACCAATAGACAGTAATCACTGGGCTTTGGTTTATTTGGTTGGTTGACTTCTCCCTCTCTCGTTCCCGTTCGGCTTTCCATCTTCATGTCTGGGGACTTGATTACGTTTCTATATGAATATGGCAGCTATAGCCATAGCCATAGCCATAGCCATAGCAATATCTTAATCAAACAGTTCGTATTCCGTATTCCTATATTCAACAATCACATTATTCATTCTACACTCTACACTCTACACTCTACAATCTACATTCTGAATTCTACATTCTGCATTCTACATTCCTTTGAATCTTTAGTATCTTAAGCAATATTTAAACGTCGCTGATTGTCACGCATATAAACATGCACACACACACACACACACACACACATTCATACGAGCTTATATATATATATATATATATATATATATATGTATATCTGTATATAGATCCATATTAATGTGAGCCCCCAAATGCAGTAATCGTTAACCCAATGTATCTTGAAAATTTACGATCTCTACTCTACCGAGCACCTGACAGACGCTCTTCTATTCGCTTCTCAAATCTCAAATCGGTCGAGAATTATCGGACTCTGAATTTTTTTTTTTTGTTGCTCGTGATTATTTGTTCAAAATGGTTGCTCACTTCATTGTTTATTTTATAGGGCACTATGGGTATTAACTAATATCTACGCACACACAATCACACTCATACACTCACACACGAACACACATACACACATACACAGTAGCTGACGTTATTATATGTACATATTTTATATACAATATAAATACATTTTTTCTTCGCTTTTATTTTTTGGAGCTTTAGATTTGATTTCATTTTGTCGTTTATCACAAATGCTGCTGACATGTGTGTATCTTTCTATGTGTGTGTGTGTGTGAGTGTGTGAAATTGTGTGTTCGAGTGTGTGTTGAAGTTTTCGCGTTCTGAATTCTTTGTACACTCTGATTATCTGGATCAGTTGTTAATTGTTATTTGACGCGTTTTAATCGGCTACCGACGTGTCCCGTGTTCATATTAAAGCAGCTTCCGAAATCAAAGAAGCCCAAGGCTTCTACTTAAGCAATTAGAGAAGCGAACGAGAAGAAGAAGAAGAAGAAGTGGAGAAGTTAGAGAGGCTTAAGCTTAAGTTTTCCTTGTAAGTTTTTCTCTGTTCTGGGAAATTATTTATGCTTTTTTTCTCGATCATTTATTTATTTATATAATAGCAGTCATTATTTTACTTCTTTATTTCGTTGCTTCTCTAATTTATTAAATGAAAAATAAGGTTAGGTTTTCAAGTTGAATCTAGAGTCTTCGATTGAGAGTTTGATGTCTTTCAATATGAACTTCTTATATAATTTCCGCCATGACTCATATATAAATAATTAAATATAATTTCATAATTAACCATAATAAATAAATTATATATATATACATATATCTTCATTCAAACCGATAACTTATATTTATTTTTTTTTTTATATCTTTGCAGGTAATTATCCATTGAAGTTAATCATTCAGAAATCGTAAGTCTTTCCTCTCGCATCGCAAGGATCATAAATTGCGTTCTGTGTGTGGGTTGAGTTTGAGGCTCTGTGTGTTTGGGTTCGTTTATGGATGTTGTTTGGGTTCCGTTTAGGGTTATCTTTGGGCCCTCCACTCCAGACGCATTATGATAACTACCGAGGGCTTTGTAAGCGAACTCCTAAAGTTTTCTGTCTGCCTTTGCCAGTTGCCAGTTGCTTGTGCCTTTTGCATTCATTCATTTGCGTTTCATTCATGTCCTCATCAATGTGGCACACACACATCTATACACACACACACACACACTCACACACACGCGCCAAAACACAACAAAAAATATGTCAAAACTTGTCTCGTCTGCCTGCCATTAGCGGGGTGAGCCCTTGGCAACAAAGGGGAAGAGGCAGAGGAAGCAGCTAGCGGCAGCGGCAGCAGCACGCCCACGCCCACACAAAAGTAGGCGCAACATTGGCATCATTATGATGATGTTGCCAATGATCATCATCCTCTGCGATTATTATGATAATATTCCTTTTGCCGATGATCAAGATCATCAGACAAAAAGTTTGAGCCATTTTCAAGGCTGCCTTCGCTTGCTTTTCCATCTTTATTTTAATTTTTTTATTATTTTTTTTTTTATTATTTTTTTTTATTGTTATTTTTTTTATTTTGATTTTTTTTGTGTGGTATTTTTTGTGAATGAATTTAACGCTTTTAACGTTCTTAAACTTTTCTCTTTTATTTTCTTTTTTATTTTATTTTTTTTTCTTTTTTATTTTTTTCTTTTTTTATTTTTTTTTCTTTTTTTTATTTTTGTGTTCATTTTGTGCGCCTCACAAGCGTCGCCTTAAATGTAATTTATGTTCGCGCTTACAAAAGACACGAACGGCTACCTTTTGGCTGGGACAACACACTGATTGCAGCTACTGTGCAGCACACACACACACACACACACACGCATATACACACATATACTGTAATAGGCTTTTAACTCTATCTTGAGTTCTCTTCTGTGTGTGTGTGTTGTGTGTCGCCCGCCCGCCTGCTCTTTGCCCAAGTCGCTTCCTCTGCTGCCCGCGTGCTGCCTGCCAGCATTCATTATATGCAAATTTCAATTATTTGCACAAATCAGACGCACAAGATCTGAACAGCAACAACAAAAACAGCAATAACAGCAACAACAACAACAGCAGCAACAACAGCAACAACATAAACAACAACGACAAAAGACGACAACGACGCATTATTATCATCATCGACTTCATTATGGCAATGCCTCTGCCTCGTGCCTCCTTGCGGCCCCTCCTTACCGCCTCTTGCCTCTTGCCTCCTTCTGCCGCCTCTTGCCTCCTCCTGCCTTCTGCCGCCTCCTCATTCTCCACCTCGTTTCTTCAACTCCTTCTGCTTGGTCTCCCCCACCTTCAGTGCCTGCTGCTCTGCCTCCTACTCCATCTACCTCCTACTCAAGCCCGGGTCGCCCTTCACCCCGTGACCATCGTCAACGCCCCCGCTCAAAACGATCAGCAGGCAAAACGACAAACGTTCAATTCAATTTTCTGCGCCGGCTCAGCCGCTCCGCTCGTTTATCGGGGCAAACAGGAAGAGCCATAATATAATTTATTGTATTAATGCCGCCGCGTCGCATGCCCCGCATAATATTCCATGCCCCACAATATTGAAAGCAATGCCAGCATCTCAGTATTGCTTCTCCTTCTCTCAGCTTCCCTACCCCTCCCCTGCTCTCATCAACTTCTCTCTGATTCCCTCAACTTCTCTCTGCTTCCCTCCTTCTCTTAGCTTCCCCTCGATTTCCCCTTTCTCTAAAGTTCCCTCTGCCTTCCTCAACTTCTCTCAGCTTCCCTCGGATGCCCTCCTTCTCTCTGCTTCCCTCTGCTTACCCCTGCTTCCCCCTGCCTCCCTCCGCTTCTCACATTTCACATTTCAATTTCTCATTTCATTGATATGCCAATAGCCGAAAAGCGACTCAAACTTTAACTAGATATATATATATATAATTATATATATATATTATAATTTATACATATATATCATATATATATATTTAAATGTATATGTATGTGTGCTCTCTTTTATTATTTCTTTTGCTCTTTTATTATTAATTTAAACATAAACATGGATTTCCTGTTGCCCGCCGATATGCAAAAGCTTTGACTGATTCGTTTGCCTTTGTTGTGGCTCTGCTTGTGTCCTGTAAAAGAGGCAAAGGGGGGGACGGGTATACACGACGCATTTAAATGCGCCAACTTCAAACCTTTGACTAAATTTTAAATATTTTACTTTTCTCTTAAAATTTAATTTAGAGTTTTAAATTTTAAAATTGTAAAGAATTGAAACTTTTTATAATTTGTAGACCTCAAATGTCCTTTGTTCCTATAACGAATACTACTTCATTAACTTGATATTTGTATATGCGTGTGTGTGTATATGTGTGTGTGTGTGTGTGTATGTAGGGTATCTGAAGGTCAGTCATACTCCACGTTCACTCATTAATGCGATTGTCGTTCATTTTCGACATAATTCTTTTGATCGAATTTCACAAAAATTTTAGCTCCGATTCTGCAAGTGTGTGTGTGTGTGTGTGTGTGTGCGTGTGTGTGCGTGTGTGTGGAAGGAAATTAAATTAAGCGCTTGTCTCGAATTTTGTTTTCTTTATCTTTGTGCCTCTTCCGCCCGCTTGTTCTCCCTCTCTCTCTCTCTCTCTCTCTCTCTCTCTCTCTCTCTCTCTCTCTTTCTCTTTTCCATTCTTTCCTTTGCTTTGTTTCGCTGATCAACTGAATGCGTGGGAGCATCGATTTTGATTTGATTTATGCTGAAGGTCAGAGGCGAATGGTGATAGCCAAAGAATGGCAAGTGGCTGCGGGGGAGTCCACTGATTGCTGAGGTTATAACACACACACACACACACACACACACGCAGGCAGTTGAGCAGTTGTTGCTGCTGTTGGCGACAAGCGTGTGGCAGCAGCAGAAATGCCGGAACCAGAAGCCGCAAGCCCCAATGTACCACCTATAGAGTTGCCACTAGAGATGGAACAGCACACACACACACACGCGCATACACATGCAGACGGGTAGATGTCAACAACTGCTAATGTCTCGCAGCAAAGTTAGGCAAAGGGTCGTATGGCGGGCCGGAAGGGGGGAGCGCGGAAGCGGGGGGGCAGCGGCTGCATTGCTGCAACTGACGACAGTTTTGTTGACAGAGAGAAGTTTTGCCATGGGTTATGTGGTTCGACGAGTCGCTCATCGTGGGGCATGTTAAGACCATGATGGGGCACAAAACTGTGGCTATGTCGCACACACACACACACACACACAGACAGACATGTTGTGGAGGTAGTCAATTAGGACGCCAAAAAAATATAAATCCGAAACTAAAGAAATTTTTGCATTTTTGGGGGTCAATTAACTCTAGCCGGAAGTACAGTCTATTCAAGACACCAATCACAAACCCCACCCCCTTCACCACTCATTTGATTTCAGAAACTGAGTCCAAGATGTGAATGTCCTGCGATTTGCCTGACATTGAAAAATCAAATGCATACAAATGGGGGGAGTGGGGGGAGCAGCTGTGACTGTGAATATTTTCTGGAATGAAAGGAAGGTGGGGGGTGTAGCTGTGAAGGGGGTGTGGCTGGGGCAGGGGGTGTGGCTGGGGCAGGGGGTGGGGCTATTTGTTTGTTTTGCTGCCCATGAAAATGCGTGTGCAACATTTCGCGCGACCTGCGCATGTTGTTGACATTGCGAAGGCATTGTGGATGGGGCTGTGGGGGATTGTGGATTGGGGAGCATCATGTGTTGGTGGTGTATACAGCAGACAGAGAGACAGGCAGACAGACGGACGGGCAGACCGGCAGACCGGCAGACCGGCAGACCAGTGGGCACTGCAATTGACACAATTTTCGCAGAGACGACAAGGCCGACTGCCTGGCATTGACCAAGCCGCACGTGGCCGGCGCTGTGTGTGATGTGCACATGATGATGATACACTCGCTGGCCACACACACACACAAACAATATATGGAAATGTGGGAAGAGAGAGAGGGAGAGAAAGAGAGAGAGAAATGTACACACATGCAATTGATTTGTACTTTGGGGTCAGGCAACAGCAGCAGCAGCAGCAGCAGCAGCAACAACAGCAATAATCATAACAGCAGCAACAACAACAACAACAACAACATAGGCAACAGCGTGCCAACAACAATCACATCCCTTTAGGACCTTGCATGCATGGGGTTGGCTGGGATGAGGAGCGGAAAGTGAAAATTAGGCCTACCTTTGGCCATTTTAACCACCTCAGGCGACACACACACACACACAAACAAACACATATCAATTGGAAAAAAGCAAACAATGAAAATTGCAAACTGAATTTAATTGATGCGTGAAAAAGTCATTCGGCGGGCAGTGCCTTTGGCATGCACTCGCTTCCCGCTGGGATGCGCAGCAACAGTTTGTCGGTAGGCGATGGCCACGCACAACGCGAAACCGCAACAGACACAACACCAAACACACACTGCCATGTGTGTGTGTGTGTTGGTGTGTGTGTGCACAAACATACCCCAGCCCATCTATGACGCCCACCCTCCCCACCCGCCCCTCGCTCGCCCATGCAGCGCCCCAAACATTTGCCGGCGCGCGAAAAATCTCGTTGCTGTTTTTGCCGTTTTGTTGTTGTTTTTGGTGTTGCTTTTCATTTGTTATTTCTCTTCTTCTTCTTCTTCTACTTTTCATTTTTTTTCGTGATTTCGTGTGTTTTTTGTTTTTCTTGTTTGTCTCTTTGTTTTTGTATTTCGCGCGCGCGTCCACATTTTTCACCAGTTGCCCAGTTGTTTTTTTTTGTGTTTTTTTGTTGTGTTTTGTGTGGGCGTGTAAATGGGCGTGGGTGTGTTTGTTTTTGTTATGACAAAAATCGTAGCGCCTCAGGGGGTGGGGGTTGGTTTAGTTTTTTTTTTTGGTTTTTGTTGCTGTTGTTGGCTGTAAAGCTACTGCACTTCACGGCAGAAGCTCAAAGCTATTAGGGCGTCTTAGTGGGACATGCACAGGGCCGGAATCAGGTCAGGGAATTAGTTGGGCCCAACCCAAGCCCAAGAAAGAGGAACAAAGGCGGCAAACGAGCGCCAAGACGAAGATGAGACGCCGACGAGGGCGATGCATAAAAGCCTGCTAAAAATAATAATAATAATGATGATGATGACGATGATGATGATCAGCACACACACACACACACACACACTCACATACATATATACATATAAGAACAGGGACAGACAATGTCTGGAAACGGGTACGAGGGTCCCGGGTACTGCGGCTGCGACTGCTTCTTCTTGTCAATTAGTGAAAATCGAATTAATATTGTAATACTTTAATGAAATAATGCATGCATGCGGACATATAGACAGACTGTCAGACATGACGTGCAGATGGAGAGAATGACAGAGGGTGGTGGGTGGCGGGTGGAGGATGGAGAATGGCGGATCGCGGATGGCGGATGGAGAGACACTGCGTCATTTATTTATGCGGTACGAGAAGATGAATTTGTTGATGTGACTGCGACTGTGACTGTGACTGTGACTGTGACTGCGTCTGTGACTGTGACTGTGACTATGACTGCGACTGTGACTGCGTCTGTGACTGCGATTGCGACTGTGTGCCCCAAACTAAAGTTGATAAAAATAAACGAGACGCACACTACACACACATACACACACACACATACACACACACACACACTCACACATACATTACACACACTATACTTGTATTTGTGGGGGGAAAAACAGAGTGCGAGCCTTTGTGCTGCGTCGCCTTGTGAATTGTTTGGGCGGCAACAACGACAACCACGACGAGCGATTCGCAAGGTGTGGAATGTATGACAGGAATTGATATAAAATATGCTAATTGGTGCATAGACAGTGTGTGGTGTGTGTGGTGTGTGTGGTGAGCGGAGTGTGGTGTGTAGTGTGCGGAGTGCGTTGAGTACTGGAGTGTTGAGTGCTCAATGTGACAGGTTAGTCAACTCGACACTCGACACTCGGCAAATCATTTGCCACAAGTGAGTGCGAATTTTTAATAAGAATTTTTATAAAAAGTCTTATAGAGCAATCGCTCGATATCGATAAATGTATATCGATATTGTTTTAAGGTGAATTATATAATTATTTAAGTTTACTCATTTTGATCTGAGGTTCATGTCTTTCCATCCAATTTTTAAATATTTATATATTATATTTTTAGTGCCCAAAAATATCGATTGAAACTTATCGATTAACTATTTCTATACTCCATTAGCTTTGTTGATGAGTCACATTTTCTTAAAGTTTCAGTCTCAAGTCTTAAGAAAATCGTTTGGTGCTTTTTTGGGAATTTTTGAAAATAATTGGAAAATATTTTTGAATTTCCTGCTGATTGAAGATTTTCCCAAAACTGAAGCTTCGACTTTTATTAATTCACTACGAAAGTCACTTGTTGTTGTTGCTGTTGCTGTTGCCCCTTTTAGCTGCCACATCCAATGACTAAGAACAACAATGTTGACGTCTCGGCGATGGTCCCTTCGCCGCTCGAAAAGCTGAAACTATGCGAGGATCTCGTTTATGTAAATTATTGGCAAAAATGCATAACGGCAAACAATTGAAAATGCAATCAACTGTTGGCTAAAACGACGCTGTTGTTGCCAAAATGGCAATGGCGATGCCGATGCCGATGGCGATGGCGATGGCGATGGCAGCAAAAACTGCAACGCAAAATTTGCATTGCATTAAGAACAACAACAGCAACAACAACAACAGAACAAAAATAACAGCCACGAGATCAACTACAGAAGAACAACAATAACAGCAACACCGACAACAACAACAACAACAACAACTAAAACAACAACAACTTTGCCAATTAATCAAGAAATTCTTAAATAATTATTTGCCTATTTTTAAAGCCACACAAAGGGGCAAGGGGGTGGGGAAGAGGGAGAGGAAGAGGGAGAGGGAGGAAGAGCGGGAAGAGCACATGGCGGGGTATGAGATGAAGTGGTAAAAAGGAGAGGATGGAGATAGGGAGAGAGAAAGAAAGAGAGAGAGAGAGTGAAGAATTGATGGGCTGAACGCCGTGGAAGGGGAGTGGGAATGGGGAAGGGGGAAGGGGGAAGGGGGGGAGTGGCACTGATGTACGTGCCATGGGGCAGCGGCCGACGCGGCTGACTGACGGACTAGAACGACGACATCGTCATCATCGTCTGTTGGAGTGTAAATTTGTTGTTGGCATAAAGTCACACATACAAATATATAATATATATATAATACACATACACACATATATATACATATATGTATATATTATATATGTATTTGGATATATCGCAAAATATATAGAAGCATGAATTTTTCGATTTTCATTTTGTGATTTACGTCCGTCTGTGTTTTGTTCATTGTTGTTGTAAAAATAAGTCAGCCAGACAGACGAAGAGACAGACAGACAGACAGACAGACAGACAGTCGGAGAGACTTCAGGCAGTCAGACCTGCAGTCATCACCCCCTTCCCCCTTCGTCCCATCGTCACACACTTCAACTCGAGCCACAACGAAATTTCTATGAAGCATTGCAGTTAGATGAGCCGTTTAGTGACAGAAGCTGATGGGCGAGGAGGAGGAGGAGGAGGCGGAGGAAGGGGGGAGGGGATTGCAGTTTATAATCTATATAATGCACTCATCTCACTCACAATACTCTCTCTCTCTCTCTCGCTCTCGCTCTGTCTGCGTGCACTGCAGTCGCTGGCCGACTAATAATAATAAATATTTTTACAGAAATTAATTAACAACAACTACAACAACAAGAACAACTACAACAACACGAACAACTACAACAAAAGTGGCAACAAAGTGTAAAACGAAGTATGCAGTGCGTCTGATACGCACACACACAACACACGCACACACACGCTCAGACGCACGCACAGTGCAGCTGCGAAATGTTGTTTAAATATTGCGTATGCGTCATGTGCGCCCAAAGGCGCTGCGGGTGTCGTTTGTGTGGGTTTTTGATTGCTTAAGGAAAGTGCCACAAGGCAAGCATGTATATGAGAATGTGTCTATATGTATGTGTGTGTGTGTGTGTGTGTGTGTGTGTGGTACTTCTATTAAGCGGCTGTTAATAGTTGTGCGTAAAGGAGGAAATTTACTTGTTAATTTAAGAGCGATGAGTATTGAATTTTGGGCATTCGATTGCCAACATTTCTACTAACTAAGAACTCACAAAGTTAATCAACAGTTTTACAGCACTCTGTTAACATAACATAGTGCAACTCTGTTAATCAATACTTATTCGAACTGTTAAGATTTTCCCTCATGGCTGAGGCTCTGCTTTTGGCCACAAGACACGCCAGCATCTTGGCAATTACTCAAATTCAAATTAAGTGGCGACACACATACACACACACACACACACACATACACATATAGCCAGTAAGGCAGACAGTTTGTTTCTGTGTGTCCCAAACCGAAATCCCTGGCAATCCAAAATGCCGCAAGTTGTCTCGTTTTGTAAATAACAAATCAGGCATTTATAAATGATGTGAGCATAAAATATACGCTATTACACATCGAAGTGAAGGGGCTTGGGGAGGGGGGCGGTCTCCCACCCGAGGCAGACGCAATCTAAGGAACACCATCCAACACCCAACACACCCACCGCCCCTAAACCATTCATCACCCACCGCCGCCCACAATCGACAAGCGCTTTGCCCAGGACAACACTTGAAACAAAAGCATTTGGCACACACACACACACACACACACACAACTCGCTGGCAACTCTTTGCCAGTGGTGAGGGATGGTTGGGGGAGTGGATGTTCTTGGTTAGCAGGGGGTTGGGCGGTGAAGGAAGACAACAAATAACAACAGTGACTCTTACGGCTTGACATGGAGAATCCTTGCCAGCCATCAAACGCGGGCCAAAAATGTGTCCCGTCTTGCTTCGTCGTCTTCATCATCATCATCATCATCATCTTCTTCTTCATCTTCTTCTTCTTCTTCTTCTTCTTCATCATCGTCTTCATACGTCTCTCTAATAAGACATGATTGTAATTAATTAAATTAATTCGTTTCGGTTTTAATACACGAAATGTTTTTCGATTTCCTCCAGCCAGAGGACAATTCACCTAACTACCCTTTGCCACGCCCACACAGCCCACACAGCCCACACAGCCACACAGCCAACTTCACACAGTGAAAGGGCACAAAAGGATTGCCAAATGAAAGTGAAAGATTTCTGATTTACGTTTTCAAATATTTGTTTGTCACACACTCGGCCTTCGTCGTCCTTCTCCTTCTCCCTCCCACTGCCACTCCCACTCCCATTGCTTCTTCTACTCCTTTTTACTCTTCTTCTTCGTTCTCATTACTATTCCAGTATTTAGCTCTGTCTTCTTCCCCTCCCTCCCCCACCATAATCGCTGCTTAGACTTTCTATCTGTTTATCTGTCTGTCTTTCTGGCTGCCTGCCTCTCTGGCTGTCTGCCTGTCTGTCTGTCTGCCTGTCTGTCTCTCTGTCTGTCTGCCTGTCTGTCTGGCTGTCTGTCTCTTCATCTCTCCGACCAAACTATAAAATGTTGTCGATTTTGATTAGGTAAACTTGACAGGGAACTTTGTGCGTGGCTTTCATTAAAAATGCCAGGGAACGCGATGCTTTCCATCCTCAGGTTGGGGGTTGCTTTTTTGAAGCGCTGCCATCAGACGCGTCGTTGCCTTGGCAGGCGATGGCTTCTGATGGGAGCTCACCTTTTGCGGCTGCTTCTTGTTCAGATCTTTAGCTTCGCTCCGGCCAACCCCCCAATCCCCCTCATCCATTCAACCATCCATCCATCCATCCATCTATCTATTCCTTTACCCCGTTGCCACCTTGTGGCATCCACTGTGCGCATAATGAATTGACATTGATTGGAAATTTTGATTGAAATTGTAAAATGCTCAAGGATGGCAACGGCGAATGCCAAAAGGCTTTTTGTGTCCTTGGGTCTAGGCAACAAAATAAATTGCTTAATTTTCGGCTTAATTAAAGATTTGATAGATAGTACAGACAGGACACAACCCCCCACCCCCCCTCCCTCCTGACTACTCCTTCTGCCTTCTCCTCCTTCCACTGCCCCTCTGCTCCTCCTCTGCTCGTACTCCTTTCTCCATGTTCTCATTGGATTTTTTGAACATTAATCATATCATCATTTCTGCCATGACAAAAGCATTTCCATACAAAGAATTCATCAAAATGGGAAATTTTCCATTTTCCCATTTTCCTATTTAATATGGGGCTCATTAAAGGAAAGAAAACTATGAAAGGCAAAAGAAAACTGAGTTCCCAAGTTCCTCCTTTGGGCAAGGACTTAAAATATTTGCATGATGCGCCTGCCTTTTGTTTATCCTCCATAAATGTAATATATGCAACAGTTGGGTCAAGGGTGAGTGGGCGGGGGGGGAGGAGACACACTTTTTTTTTTGTGGAAATGGAAAAATTGTTTGCTTTTATGTGTGTTTTGTACACAACTGTACCTTCATCTAAATAGAAATCATTAATTTCTGTTAGATTTTACAATTTTACAGTGTCAAATTTTTGTAACACACACACACACACACACACACACACACACACACACGCAATCATACACTTACATACCCATACATGCAACCCTTATACCCACAACGCCACCCCCTACCCCTCCCCCCTTCTACCCCTCAGGCTTTTGGCACATTAACTTTGAGCTGCTTTTTATATAAAGTTTTTTTTTTTAAGGCCCGCATAAAAATGTCAAAAATTACACACACACACACACACACACACATACAAACACACAAAGTAAAAACAAAGCTAGTGGTTCATATGTGTGCGTGTGTGCGTGTGTGGGAGCGCGGGTGTGAGAAGGGACTTCTAATCATTATTTGTATGGCCCCGCACTGCCCACATGTATGAGTTATATGTTTATTTGTATTTGTCTGGACTTTATATGCCTTGACTTGGAAACCCACACACCACCCACCACCCACCCACCTATCGTGTGTGTGTGTGTGCGTGTGTGTTATTTGGTCAGTGTAATGCTTAATTATTTACTTTTTCCTACTGTCAAAAAAGGCCTACGGAACAAAGTGACCAAAGGAGCGCACCAAATGAAGGCGTCTGAAAACGGGGGCTTCCTGAGGTGAGGTTAGGTGGGTACAACAATGGACACACATGCACACACTCACACACACACACACATGCAAAAAAAGGGTCACAGATTTTTGTGTGGGTGTGCGTTAATTTTTGATGTACGATTGGTCAGCTTGAGAGGCGGAGGCAGAGGTGGAGGCGGGTCAGAGGTAGGTTGATGGGTTTCAAACGTGGGAGGGGGTGATGTGGAGTGGGGGTGCAGGCGGGCGGATTTCAGATATGACCTGATCCCAAAAAAAGGTATGCATACGTTATGTAATAATAAGGATAAGCCAAAAAATTATTATTACTTTTATGCATGTGGCATGGGGCATGGGGCATGGGGCATGGGTGCTTCAAGCCTTGTGACGGTGGATGGCAGGAGTTTGGGAAGGGTGAGTCAGGGTGGAGGGAGGGGGTTGTACATTTGCCTGCAGGCATGTCCAGTCTTTTTCCAGGGGCTGTGCGTTACCATATAACCGCCAGGGCTTTGATTGCTAATGAGCAGAGGCCATAAGGAATCAGCGTAAAGTAACCCAAAAATTATGGGGATAAAGAGAAAGAGATGCGAATTGAGAAAGAGAGAAATTGAGAAAGAGAGTTAGAGAGAATTTTCTCTATTTTAGTTTTTTTCTTTTCTTTTTAATTTCCGTCTTTTAATCCTTTGATTGAACGTCCCTCAGGCTGCTTTTTTTCTGCTTTCCTTCTACTTTCTTCTACTTTCTTTTGCTTTCTTTTTCTCTTTCTCTTTTTTTTTTTAATTTTTCTTGACTCTTCGTAGATCTGAATATTCCATCATTTTGCTTATCGCAAAAGGAAACACTGGCAGCTTCCTTATGTGTATCACATATAATCTCATTGCCTCAACCCCTAAGCCCCTCGACCCCTCGACCCCCCTCCCACCAACCATCAACCCATTGCTTAGCCCATTTTATGCAGACAGCAATTAGAAATCGTCTAATTTGATGCACACACACACCCGCACATACACTGTGTGTGTAACAGTAGCTTTTAAAAAGAAAGTACTAAGCACGCACACTCACACACGCTTACACACACACACACACAGAGGCTCTCAAACACACATTTTTCTTTGACACTTTACAGCCCCCAAAAGCTAAATTTCCTTCTCGTCCTTCACCTCGTCACTCATTTGCCTTCCAACAAACTCGCAACTTCGAGTTTTCTCTTGTCAGACCGGGACTGACAATTACCCACACACTCACACACGCACACGCACACATACCCAAAGACACACATGTATAGTCACTGCCTGTCATATGACGCATTAAAAATCGAAGCATATAGCTGGCTTCTGGCTCCCCCCATCCACCCCCTCCCCCTTCCCCTTGCTCCGACTGACGTTGTCTTCTTGCATGGCGCGCGCATTAATCCTTTTTTCAGCATCTTTTCACACACACTCACACACACGCACACACTCATGACGCACGCGTGTATATAATCCTTTTTTACAGTCCAGCCCATCCTGCCAAACAACATTGCCTACCCCACCCAACCCCAGCCCTTCCAACACGCCCAGCGGCTTCGCATATCAAAGCTAATTTATATTTTGTATAGCATACATTTGGGCGTGCACAGCTTCAGTCCTTCGTTGCCCCCTGCCCCCATCCCCACCCACTTCACATCCTTAATGCCTGCCGCTGATGCCGATGCCAATGCTGATGCTTCTGCTGCTTCTGCTGCTGCTTCTTCATCATCTTCTTCTGCTTCGGCTTCTTCGTCTACTTCAGTCATGTTTCGCCATTGGCTGATGGGTAGTGGGGGCGAAGGGGCGTGGGTGAAGGGACGAAGGGGACGAAGGGGTGAAGGGGCGAAGGAGGCAAAGCAATAATAAATACAACTCTTTGTTTTTTCAATGGCTCCGTCGCTGCCTGATTTTTGATAAGTAAATAGAAAATTTTACAAAATTTACATGCATGGGGGTGCATGTGTGTACGTGTGTGTGTGTGTGTGTGTGTGAGTGTAAGTGATGTGCGGGTGTGTGTGTGCTTATGTGTATTTCAAGCAATAAAAAAGAAACAGAATTTTAAATTAGAAAATATTAGTTAGCCGAACGACAGACACACATACTCACACACATACATGCATACGCAGTGAAACAGATAACACACACACTCACACACTCACACACACACACAGGTAGGAAGACAGACATATGCAGAGGCTATGTATGCCGTGTATTTGCATATGTATTTGTGCATCTCGCTCGCACACACCTGCCTGCCACTCATTGCTTACCTTCCCCTTACCTTCAAGCCCCCCTCCCCCCACCCATCGCTTCGCCCATTCCACCTGCCTTACCTCGTGCTGTCTCTCATTTCTTTTGACGCTCGTCCTGTACTTGTTCTTCTTCTTCTTCTTCTCGTCGTCGTCGTCGTCGTTTGTTGCTTGTTTTATGATTTATTTTTATTTTCTTTTTTGCGTGCGTCTTTGCCGCACAGACAGATACACACACACACTAACACACACACACACACATAGCTATCGCAGTCCCTACACCCACACCTAAATCCCTCACAGCAGCATCAATACATCATTTTCGTTTTCCCTGTATAGGTGTTTATGTATGTATGTTTGTATGTGTGTGTGTATGTTTGTATGTATGTTTGTATGTATGTGTGTATGTGTGTGTGTTCGTTATATGTGTGTTGATTTAATGCTTCGCTTTTCACTTCGCTCTGAGCTCTGGTTGTGTTTTTCTTTCGATTTTTTGTTGCAGTTTTTCAGTTTCTCCATCTCGTTCTTTATGGCTATTCGGTCGCTCCTCCCCTTTCACCCCCGCCCCCGCCACCAACATCTCTCCATCTCTCACTCAGATTTACTCTCCTTTATTTACTCTATTATTCGCTCGCTTTTATTACTCCTTCTCTTTATTTTGGGTGTGTGTGTGTGTGCCTGTGTGTGTGTGTGTGTATTTTTTGTTTAATATTTAAATAAATAATTAGCAAAAAGGGATATGTGCGTGTGTGAGTGTGAGTGTGTGTGAGTGTGTGCTTTTCAGTAAGCTCTGTTTCAATAATCATTCCCTGCAAGTCCCCCTGTGTGTGTGTGTGTGTGTGGGTGTGTGTGTGTGTGTGCGTTGCTAATGATGTTTGAAATTGTAAAGCAAATGCAAAGACATGTCCCGAAAATAAAAACGCAGTAAATGCGGGAACAGCTCCATATGTGTGTGTGTGTATGTGAGTGTGGGTATGTGTGTTAGTGGATGGGCGTGTGTGTGTGTGTGTTTGTGTATTGGTGCATGTGGTAGATGTGTGTTGCAAATAACTGTAGAGGCAGTTAAGCTGCTGCAGTGCCTGCCTAATGGAAGGCTTAAAGGATAAGGTATAAAAAAATATCGAGTGAAAAAGAAACTTGCTGCGAGTCACATGTTATCGATATGCGATATGTTATCGAATTGGAATAATTCACTTGGATATATATGCAGTAGATATTTTTATAAATCACAGTTATTCTCCTTCAATGAATGTCCTTTTCTTTCTCTGTTTCTCCCCTTTGAGTTTGACACTTGGCAGATTCTCGGATTCTTTCTTTCAATATCTCATTCTGGCTTCTTCGGTTTTCTTTTCGTCCTCTCCTCATCCTTTTTTGCACCTCTCTGTATTTTGCTTTCTTGTTTGTTGTTCTTTGCATTCATTGAAATGCGCACTGCCACAGGCCACAAGGCACTTGGCACATTGACAGCCTTATGTACAGCACGCACACACGTTATGTATATGTATGTGTATGTGTATCTGTGTATGTGTGTGAGTGTGTGGCACTTCCTTCTCCTGCATTCACAGCTGTCAAAACATAACCGTAGCATCTTTGTCTGCGCCTAATGTCATGCTACATTTTTTTCTTCTAGCTGCTAAGCAATTGATATAAAGACATACACATACACTCAGCCACACACACACACACACACACACACATACAGATGGTAGCACATTTAACCCCTTGCTATGTGCTTCTTCCACCTGCGCCTGCCTACAACTTTTAACTTTTTCCAAGTCCTTTGCCTTCTGCTTAATGTGTGTGTAATTGTAAAAACGCTTTGGCTTCATTTTTCATAGGCAGCTAAGCAGCATTCCCCTCCACCCCCCACCCACTACCCTCTTATCTCTTCTTCTACCCCAACCCATCTATCTCATTCGCAAATCCCCTTCACCCTCCCAGGACCCTCCTCCTAATCCACACGCCTGTTTCCACCATTACCCAACCCCCCACCCCCATCCCTGGCAGTTACCTTCATGTCCTACTCATGTCATGTCATGTAGGCGTTTAAGTGGCACTGGCAGCGCAACTGAGGCAGCGACATCGACAGTGGCAGAGGCAGTGGCAGTGGCAGAGGCAGAGGCAGAGGCAAAGATTTCTTTTAGCTTTTTTGCTGCTGCCTTCGACGCACGTCTCGTGCCTGACCAAATGTCAAGACAACAACTGCCAGCCGCCTTTTAAATCAAAGCATTACTTCTATCCCTTTCTCTCTCTCTCTCTCTCTCTCGCTCTCTCCCACTCTCTCTTTCTCTCTCTCTCACTCCACTCACTCCCCACTTACAATTCAATGGCCGTCGCATTGATTTGCTTTGATTTATTGTCCCGCCTCACAATGCAGCGACGTTTCCCAAACTCCGCTTCAATTCCGATGTTGCTATTGCTTTCGAGGGGTTGCGGCCGCCTACAACAACAGCAGGAACAACAACAGCAACAACAACAGCAACAACAACAACAATAACTCGCACTCGAGCTGAGCTTGAAGCACAATTCATAACGTTGTGCTTCGTACTAATTACAAAAAGTGCTGCCTCCAGCCTGGCCATCCCCTTGCCACCCACTCGCCCCCCCTTCCCAATGCGGCTTCCCTCTGTCCAGAGCCTGACAGCTGCCATGCGACAAATAAAAAAATAAAAAATAAAAAATACAAAATACAAAAAAAAAAAAAAATAAATAAATAAAAAATAAAAAAAAAAATCCGTCGACCGTTCGACTCACTTCAGAAAACAGCTTGAGACAATGCCGCATGCAAAAATTCTTCATGACTGCCACAAGAGTACGGGTATTTATGCATTATAATACACACACACACACGCACACACACATGCACACACACACGATGCTGTGTGCCCAAGGGCTGGAATCTGTTTCTCTTGGAAAGTGCGCGCTTTTTGACATGTGCCGCGCGCACGACTCGCACAGCACTAGAAAGGGATGGCAGAGGTGGGAAGGGGGGGAGGGATTGGGGGATGGGAGGCACGTATAACTTGGAGGGGCAACATATAAGAACATTTGACTTGGTTCGCATATGCATTGTAAGCCACTGAAGTGCCTCTGCGATAGTTGTTACAATTACCAAGGAGGAAGGATGGTGGTGGTGGGAGGGGAAGGAGCAGGCGAGGGTGAGGGTGTGGGCTAAGAGGTTGAAGAAGAAGTCGGTGGTATGGTGCAGGCTCAATTGGCCCAAAGGCTGATCCTTGAGCATACCTTTCAGCTCTGATCCTGCATGCATCCACCCTAAGCGAGCAGCCAATCAGGCAGAAAAATAATTAAAGATTTTATTATTATTCCTTTTTCATTTTTCTCTTCAATTTATAGCCCAATGACATTTGCTGAAAGTGCGGGAAATGTAAGGGAATGTCATTTTAATAGTTGAACCTTAAGCAACGCCTTAAATTGGCCTTTAATTAGCCTGGTCAAAGGATTTCTCAAGTCACTTTAATTATTTGCTTGATTAATTAAATGATTCATATTAAATAATATATAATATCCAACTAACACTTTAAGCTCACTTAATCCTAAATCAACCATTTGCACATTATTAAAGCCTCGCAGTTTACATTTTTGCTGAATATCCTTTCAGCTATGCATTCTCCCGCATATCCTTTCACACACTTATCCAGTATTTTCCATGACGTCCAATTGATGTAAGTGTGTGGCCCCTCCCACCGGCATCATCTATTAGTGTAACCTCCTCGCTTTTGGCTAATAGAAATGTTAACAGCATCGCACATTTGGCCGCTGTTAACATTTCACTTAACATTTTTGCGCGCGTTGCGTTTTGTTCGCTCGCCATTTGATTTTCATTTTTGAACCTTTTCTTTTTTCGTTTTGGAGTATTTTCTTTTTTGTTTTCCATTTATTTTGACTCGCTTTTTTTTTTTTTTTTTTTTGCTATTTTTGGAAGATCCTTTGAAGTGGCGGTGCCGCACATGCAAAAATATTAAATGAAACTCTCACCCGTCATCAGAAAAAAAAGTGCCAAAAAAATCTAAAAGGGTGCTCAATACTAAAGATTTTTTTTTTTGCCATAAGCTGACCACACACACACAGAGAGAGAGGCTGGAGACACACACACACACACACACACACACACACTCACATATTCACCCACCACACATACACACAGAAAGTCGAAAGCGGGCGCTGAGCCATTGAAGTGGGCGCCGAGGTCAAAGAGTTGCCCATTGCCCGCTGCCCGCTGCCCGCTGCCCGCTGCCCACTGCCAACTGCCGACTGCCCGCTAGCCACTGCCACGCCTACACCCTTCAGATCCCAAAAAAACCAAAAATGAAAATGAAAATAGAAAAAGAAGAAATGAAGAAAAAACCGTAAAACACGAGCAAAGCCACCCGCATTTTAGTTAATTAACTCATTTGGTTGGCAACTGCTGCTAAGCCGCTCGAACTGGGCCACAAAAGGCTGAGTGCAGGCCCAGGATCAAAACCAAACCAGCTCCAGTACCAGTGGTCCTGGACCAGACCCCGACTCTGACCCCGACTCCAACTCCGACTCCGACTCCGAGTCCGACCACGATTCTGATTCCGAGTTCAACTTCGATCTGGATCCCAGCTTTCAGCTTCCACTCTCAGGTTGAGATTCCGTCTCCCCATTAATTGATTCGTGTGTTTGTATGTGTGTGTGTCTGTGTGTGTGTGTGTGGGAAATGTTTCTGCGACGTTGCCAAAGTTTGTCTGACCATCAGAGATGTGGCAGCAACTAGTTTTTGCCTTGGCCACACAAGTGTCGCGATTCTCACGGGGATTGCATTTCAACGGGAAACCCAAGACACATACAAAAAATACAAACAAACACACACACACACACACACACACACACACACACACACACACACACACACACACACACATACACACTAATTCCGGTATAGAACGCAGAGAAAAATGTTGCTAGCTGAACGTTGCACAGTTTGAGGGGCACGCTTGTTGCACAGTTGCGCGGCCATTGATCGATTGTAGCAGCAAAAAGTCATCGACTGTTCGGAATTATGAAAACAATTTTGAAGCTTAAGCAGCTCATGGCAAAGGCAGTGACAGAGGAGAGGTCAGGGGCAGGGGCAGGGGCAGGGGCAGGGGCAGGGACAGGGGCAGGGCAGAGGCAGAGGCAGCAGCAACAGCCAAGAGGCAGTCGGCACAACAAGTACGTGCCACAGACATTGCCACAAAGAGTCAGAACGAAAATCACTGTACAACCCAACAACAACACCAACCACTCCCCTACCCCATACCTGCCGCCCCCCACACAACCCAGTCCAGTTATTAAGCCCCTCCCAATGGCCCAGCCGCCCAGCCGCCCAGTCGCTCAGTCGCTCGGTTCTAAGAGTCTGCCCGCTTTTGAAGGCTGTCTGGCATTTTAAGTCCTAGCTAGCGACAAGGACAAAACTGCAGCTTCCTTTCGCCAGCTCTCCTGCCCGCCCCCAATCCTCCCTTTCCCCCTCTACCACCATTACTCTCCATCCTCTATTCAGTATCAACTACAGAGCAGCACAATTCAACCCCCTCACCAACGTCCTTTTCGCGAACAGCCGCTTGTCTGTTGTTTGTACTTAAGAGCTTTTAAATATCATAAATATATATCTACGCGACGAGTCGAGCCCGAGACCAAACCTCGTAAACCCCTCACCCGATCCCTTACCCGCACACTCATCCTTGCCCATGACTGTGCCCGTGCCCGCGGGGTTTTGCTTACGTTACATTTGGCTGCGGGTTTGGTTTTTAGGTTTGGGCTTTAGGTTTGAATTTGTGCTGGGGTTTGGGTTAAGGCTCGAGCTTGGGCTTGGGCTAGGGCTCGGGCTCGGGCTGGGGCTCGCTTGGTTTGTTGATGATGTTGACAAATATGCCTCAAGGGCCATTCATCTACAAGAAAAAAGACAAACACACAGCGACAACAACAAGTACAACAACAATAATATCATGATGAGTATCTTGTCTTTTGGTTGCATTTACCAACTTTTCAAGGCTATAATGACATCTTATGGTCTTACGATTCATCCAATCCTCAGTGCCCTCTAATGAATGGAGCTTAAATGATCCCATTGATTGGTTTATCATTGGACGTGGCTGCGACTCCCATTTCCATAGTCCAGTCAATAATCTTAGTGATTATTTTGCTAATGAAGGAAGCTTTTCAATTGATATCCAAACTCTTTGATCTTTTATCATTTGACCATTCTAATTGATTGGACTTGAAGTGTGCGAACTCCTTTAGTCCTTTACTTTTAAAGTTGACTTAGGTCCTAGCGCAGTCAGTGAAAATTCTGCTTGCACTTAAAGTCCTTGACTTTGAATCGATCTTTTCACATCTTGTGGGATCCCTTCATATATCTGTCTTTTGAGCTTCAGCCAACCACCCGCTGCCAATCCATCCGCTACCCACCCACTATTCACCCGCTACCCTCCCGCTGACTCTTCCGATGGCATAGATACCAACTTGTAATCCCCTCCAGAAGCAGGCGTAGTTTTTTCTAATCGTCGACTGACGACCCTGCAACTGCAGTGCAATTCAGTCTTAACTCGACCCTTATAACGACTTCCTGCTTAACTTTTTCGAGTTTGTGGAGGGGCTGAGCGACGCCTTCCTCATCGTCGTCGTCGTCGTCGTCGTCGTCGTCGTCGTTGTCGTCGTCTCATCGATATGAGGAAAAACTTGTATAAGAACTGCGAAGCTTAAAACTGCGTCTCACACCCGATTTCTTTCTGGCTAAACTAGAAGCTCTATTCCCATCGACTAATTTCCAAAGTTCTTTATTGCCTGCAACGCCCTGGCTGCCTTCTAGGCCCCGTTGTCCCATTCACCCGCTGTCCCCTCCTTCATCCATCTTCAATCCGCTTGCTTCCGGTATTTATACAAATACAAATACAAATAAAATTGCACAAAACTCAAAAAACAAGTACAAATCAACAGAAAATCGAAGTCATAGCCAAGCCCCAAAAAGTCAGCCCAAAGCCGAGGAAAATTCGAGGAGTCACTTACTGGCTAAGGATACGACAGGACAGGGACTGAGACAGGAGCAGAGGCAGGGAGATGGAGAGGGAGGGGGGCAGGAACAGGGGCAGAAGCAGGGACAGAGACAGGGACAGGGAGAGGGACGGAACAAGGACGGCTTTGGGCCGGCATCCTGACCGTGGCTGGAAATGTGTGTATGGAAATTGAGGAAGAGGTAACAGGATTCAGTTTTGGGTTATGGTTTTGCAGCTCGCAAGCGAAGGAGAATGAGACTAGGATTGGGATTGGGATTGGTATTGGTATTGGGGCTTGAGAAAGAGTCCTAGGAGCTTCTAGGCCGCAACTCTCCTTTTGGGTCCCGGACCCAGACTAATTTGCCAAAAAAGTTTGCACCGCATATTTTTGTATCCTTATTTTGTTTTTTTTATTTGTTTTTTTGTTTTGTCGCTGCTTCTTGTGTTTTTGTTGTTGTTTTAATTTCTCGTTTGGCATTTGATTCCAAGTAAAAGTCTAGCCCGTAGACCGTAGCCCGTAGCCCGTAGCCCGTAGCCCTTAGACCGAGCCTGGGCCTGGGCCTGAGCCTGGGCCTGAGCCCGGAGCTACCCCAATTCGAAGGTCAACGCTAATAGCACTAAAATTTCGAGTTGGCTTATCGATACGAACGATAAACTATAAATTTGCCGTCTGTTTGGCTTTTCTATGGTTGCTAATGCGAGTGGGCATTGCAGACGTTAACCCACCCCACCCCCGGCCCACCTCCTTAGCCACCTTTAGCCACCCTCAGCCATCGTGTAGCACCCATGCCAGCCATTAGCCCGTCCAAGACCAGCGCTTCCCTAATGTTTTTTAAGCCTTTTTTGTCTATGTGTGTGTGTGTGTGTGAGTGTGTGTGTATGAGTGTGTGTTTGGCCAGGCAAAAGTTTTGCAACGTATTAATTTGGCTAAATTTAACCCGTAATGACTTTAAAAGTAAAATTAATGAGGGTCGATAGTTGCCTTTTGGTTTTCAGCATAGGAACCATGTGGTGGGCGTGATGGTTGGTTGGGGGTGCCAAGACTCAAGGGGTGGTGGGTGGAGGGGGGCTGTGTCCCCATACTCAACACTCAAAGTTTGAGCCCAAAACATATGCGACTGACAGCCACGGGGCGTAAAGTGGATGTAGCTGGGGCTGTGGGGGTGTGGGGCAGCAAACTAATGTTTGCCCCCTCCACTTTATATTCTCTGTCTCGCTCTTACTTATATGCATCTCATCTCTCTCTTTCCCACTCGCACACATATTTACATTTTTCTAATGTTCCGATTTACCTCTCTCTGTCTTGCAGCGCGCTACCCAAGCCGAGAAGGAAGTGAACACACTCAAGGAGCAGCTATCGACAGGCACTCCCGGCAGTCACAGCGACAGCAACAGCGATAACAACAACACAGAAGCAGCAACAGCAACAGCAGCAGCAGCAGCGGTTGCAGCAGCAGCAGCGGCAGCAGCATCATTGGCCAGCGGCGAGGAGGAAGCCACTGGCAATAGTGAAAGCGACAGCGACAAGCTGTTGAATAGCTCGATTGTTGCAGCGGCAATAACGCTGCAACAGAACGGCGGCAATCTGTTGGCCAATACAAATACACCGTCGCCATCGCCGCCGCTGCTGAGCGCCGAGCAGCAGCAACAGTTGCAGACAAGTCTGCAGAACGGCGTTGGTGGCGCTTGCCTCAATCCCAAGTTGTTCTTCAATCACGCACAGCAAATGATGATGGAAGCGGCAGCCGCTGCTGCTGCTGCTGCGGCGGCTGCAGCTGCGGCGGCAGCGCAACATCAGCAACAGCAACAACAATCGCCAATGCATTCGCCAGCTGCAGCGCTCAATAGCACACAAGCAGGGGCAACAGCAACGGCAACGGCAACAGCATCAGCATCAGCCAGCACAACAACAACATCATCATCATCATCATCATCATTATCATTAGCGTCATCATTATTAACAGACACAACAACATCAGCAGCAACACAACACCAACAGCACGCAATGCGCAATATTGCCGAGCCAACAGCCGGCAGCAATTGCAACGACGACGACGACGACGACGACGATGACGACGAGGAGGAGGATGTGTCGATGCAGTCGAATGTTGCACATGCCGATGGTGATCTGGATGATGATGATATGGAGCTGGAGCAGGAGCATGTTGCTGCCGTCGAGCCGTTGGCGAGAAGTGACAGCATGGCAGACGCGACGCAGCAGCGCGTCGCTGCCGGCGTTGATGATGAAGCCGATGAGGACGATGATGATGTTCATGGTGGGCATCAGGATGATGAGGATGAAGCTAGTTTAAATGTTAGCAATAAGAATACCAACACCAGCAATACCAACAACAGCAACAACAACAACAACAACAACATGGAAAGTTGTAGTCGAAAGAGCAACAACAACAAGAGCAGCGAGACGCAACACGTTGCACTGCGTGATAATAATGTAAATGAGCAACATGTTGCACACTGTGTCGAGGACGATGACTGCACCAACAACAACACAAACACAAACAACAACAACAATAATAACACCAACAATAACAACAACAACACCAGCAACAGCAATGAGAAGCGCAAGAAGCGCAACGCCAGCAACAACAATAACAACAACAACAATCAACCCGCTGTTCTAATCGCTGCCAAAGACAAAGAGGTAAGTTTTCCACATTTTCAACATTCCTTTCAACATTTTTCCAGCTTTCCACAAGCATCCGCTTTGCGCCTTTAATTTAATAAACTGTCTGCGGACGAAAACGATGAAGAGAGAGAGAGAGAGTGTGTGAAAGGGACAGAAATGGTGTAATGGGATGGGGTAAAGAGTGAAAGCTTTCACACCGACGACCACCGCCCCGCCCTTAACCCATTCCCAACCCCAACCCCTCAGGCAGACAATTACCCGGCGCAATGAAATGTAAAACCGTTAAGATTAGACAACAGCAGAAAAAAAGGGAGAGAGAAAAAAAAAGAAGGTGAAAATGGTTGAGAAAGGGGGAAAAGGAGAAAAAGTAGAAGGAAAAGGAAAAGATGCCGAAAAAATTGCCGAACCGCAGACGCCGACAAGGACGAAAACGCACGACTGACCGCCCGTCGTTCTGCCGCCCACCGCACGCACAATTGAGAAAACACTTGCATAAGTAAACAGAACACCCACAATGCCACGCCCATTACACACACACACACACAAACACCCATCCACTCACAGCCACTCAGGCAGCCAGTTTAGCGCACTTTTCTTGTAATTTTCTAGCCAAACACAAGTGCAAAAAAACAAGAAAATAACAAAAAAAAACAAGAAAAAAAAAACAAAAAAAAAAACAAAAAAAAAAACAAAAAAAAAAAACAAAACAAAAAGCCAAAAAAATGTGGAAAAAAATGTACAAGAAAGGAAGGAGAAAAACAGCAAACAGAAAAACAGAAGGAAAATACAAGGCAAACAAATGAGTGTCCCAGCAGCTGGCAAAAATATAAATAAAAAAAAAAAAAAAGAAGCCTTACAGAAAAAGGACTTTTGACTTCTTCCTTACGCGAAAGGGCAGAGGGATTTGCCTTTTGCCTGGCAAGTCCTGGCAAGGAAATGCCCCAAAACGGAGGAAAAAAAAAACTTCGGAGCAAAAAAAAATATTGAAAAGTTAAAATGAAACTTTGCATTGAAGGGATCCAAGGACAGATCTGTGGGCAAGTGGCCAGTGGGAGGGGCGGGAGGGCAGGTGATGATACCGAGTTTGGTGGAAGGGGGTGGGGGGGTGTAAAGTGATATCATTAAAATATTGACATGACAATTTTTAACGCCTACAAATTGCTGTCGTCCTTTGTTTACATTTGTTGTCATCGTCATTGCGAATTGTTATCCTTGCTGCGGCAGGATATGAGTTTGGGCATGGGTGGGCCAAACATGAGAAACAGATTGAAGAAATGTTCTCTTTCACTTGTTACTTCTGTAATGCGCAATTTCGAACGTTTAAGAATGAAGTTAAAGAGGAATGAAAAAAGAGTGCATTTTTTTTCTTCTTTTTTATTTTATATTTTCTTTCTTCTTTCATTTTTCTGTGTGCATTTTTGGTCACACTGATATTTAAGGATAGGCGGATAAATAATTAAGGAATATTTATTTCATATTTTCCTCTGCGTTTTGTCACTTTTTTCTGTATTTTTTATGCATTTGTTTCCACTCCATTTCGTCGCCTGCTCCCTTTCACTTTCTCTCTCTTCTTTCCTGCTAGGATCTCCTACTTCGAGTCCTTTTCAATTTCCCTAATGCAACGCGTACCCAAGCGCATCTCCATTGTGCACACACATTGAATGATTGCTTATTGCCATTGTCAATCCTCCTCCATCGTTACTTTTTCCCGTTACATTCGGATGCCCCAACATTAACTGTGGGCGACTTGGCAAGTGTTGCGTGTGGCTTCCATTGCCAAATCGATGGATGCGTCGGGTGCTTTGAGTGCTTTGGGTGCTCCGGGTGATTCGGGTGCTCCGGGTGCCTCGGGAGTTTTTGGATGGCTTTTGAATGGCTTTGGGTGGCTTTGGGTGGCTTTGGGTGGCTTTGGGTGGATTTGGGTGACTTTGTGTGGCTTTGGGTGGTTGCATTCAAGCGTCAATCATTATCATTTGCCATTAAGTGCAGTGCCGAGCATCTTTGCTGCTATTGTGGCATATCTTTGGATCCTGCAGCTGCCATTACCAACCCCCAGGTGTCGCTGCAGTGGCAGCCAAACACACACACACACAAATCAAACACCTCGGGGCCCACCCACAATATGCATTGCATTTCCTTAATGTTTTATCACTTCACTTGGCAGACAGCACGAAGTACAGACTCACACCTACAGCTCCTTTTGAAAGGCACCCCCACCCCCTCCCCTCTTCCCCTTCCCCTTCAGTAACCCACACTTGCTTACACCAACTGCAGTGTTTCTTCGTTTTTTTATATTTATTTTTTTTATTCCTTTTTTTTTTCTTTTTTCTTACCTGCCACTTATGGGCGATTTTCAGTATTCCTCATCATCGTTTGCTTTCCTCCTATTCGAAATCCATTAAATGCTATTTTTGCCAAATGCTATGAACCACAACAAAATGTTCCATACATTTTTTGCTCTCTGTCTTGGTGTTGCATAGCTCATTAGTTTGATTACTGGCGCCCCCTGGCGGCGCAATCAGCAACTTTCAGCTCACAACTCGCAACTCACAACTGGATGCCGGTTCCAGACAAACTATATTCTCATATACACAGGCATTTACATAGCTATGCCTACACACACACACACACACACACACACACACACACACACACAGAGGCACACACACAGCTGTGATAAATGCACTCGCCTGACAACTAAATCACTTACGTGTGCCCCCAAAGATTCAGATTTATCTGTTACACATGTTCATAAATATGCGACAATATTTTTGACGCCGCCCGAAAACGAACCGAGAAACCAACAAAAAAACCAAAAAAAAAAAAAAAACAAAACTGAAAGAATAATAAATGAATAAAATGAAAAGTCCAAGAAAAACTCTAGGAAAAATTTGCAAAAAAAGTGTATAAAAAATGTTGCTTCCATCGGATACCCTGTAAATTTTCCTAACAGGGACTGATTTTTATGCCGGTACAAAAGTATCAGCAGAAGTTTTCATTCTTTTTATTAAGTTTAAAAATAAAGTTTAATAAAAAATTCAAATCAAAATTAAATAAATGTCTTGGGACTCGGATACATATCATTTCAATATTTTATTCCTTGAGGTTCCCGAGTTAGAGAAATATTTGAAGGAGAACTTCTTATACCTGCATATTCCATGGCCTTGAAAATGCAAATGTCTGTGTGTGTGTATATGTATGCATGTATAGATATATATGTGTGCACATAAATAAACCGAATAGTTGACTAAATTCTAAAATCGCCAGTTAACCAATTGGATATACCTTTCCAGTACCTTTTCCAGGGTATTTCGAGCTGCATAAAAAGCAAATATGATCGACAGTTGGGCAAAAGATGATGTTAAATATTAAATGGAATTGCAACAGTTGTTTGTTGTTAGAGACAAGTCTCTCTTGTCTGGACTTCTTCTTCTTCTTATTCTGCTAGTTCTTCTTCTTCTTCTACTTCTTCTTGTTGTTCTCTTCTTCTTTTACTTCTTTGATGAGGTCCCCTCGGGAGCCATAAACCCCGCGATCAGGAAGGAGGATCTCGAATGCCCCTCCAGTTGCCCATTTGTTTGTCTTGGCGCAGTGTGTGTTTATTTTTTCGCAGAAGTGTAGTTTTTATAGACAAAGTGTGCGTAAAAATAGCAGCAGACCAGCCAAGGGTTAAACATGCGAAAACAGCCACAGCCACGGCCTCAGCCACAGCCACAGCCACAGCCTCAGCCAGAGCCACAGCCACAACAATAATTGTAATCACAATAATTATACTATATATGTATATATATACATTATATATATACATATCCACAGTATAGATTTATATGTTTTTTAATTATTATATAATATATAATATAATTATAAAAATTAACAGCTTTTTAAATACGAGAAGCCAACAAATAAAAAACCCAAAACACTTCCGTTTGGTAACACTTCGCATAGGAAAGCATCGAGTTGGGGGCTCAAAAATGACTCGATTCGTTTAAAAGATAAATAATTATTGCTTTTGCTTTGCGGTTTTTTTTTTAATTTTTTTTAATCAAGAAAAAAACAAAAAAAAAATATGTGAGTTAAACTTAAAAAGATAAAAGACAAAACTTGAAGGAAATAAAAAATGCGTAAACTGAAGATAAATTAATGTCGCCTGGAGTTAGATATATTTGGGCTTTGATAATTCCTAAAACTAAAATATGTTTTTATTGAATTAAAAAAAAATAATAAAAAAATTAAAAAACAAACACAAATCGCATAGCAACAAAAACAAACACTGAACCTTCGAGTTGGACTTGAAAATCGAAGGGTATTTGCGATGTGAAATGCACTGCAAAGTTCATTAGATGCACATGTGTGTGTGTATATGCATGTGTGCATGTGTATGTGTGTGTGTGAATGTGTGCTTTGTTTTCTTTCTCAATAAATGCGTGTTTTATATCACGCGGTGTCAAAAAAATAAAAAAAAATATTTTTAAAACCAAAACCTAGAAAAAACATTAGAATAACAAAAAAAAAATATTGTTTATCCAGTCAACAGTGTGTGTGTGTGTGTGTGTGTGTGTGAGTGTATGTGTATATGTGTGTGCAGATAGATTTGAATTTTTTTTTGTCACTGACAAACCGAAATCAATTTTTTATGACTTTGCGGTTTGTCGGTTAGTTGTTATTTTAGTTGTTGTTGTTGTTGTTGTTGTTATTTATTCTAACACTTGTCACTTGGAATATTAAAACAACAAAATTAACAATGAAAAAAAACCTTTGAAAACAAGTATATAGATAATATATATATTTATGCATTCATATGTCATAGATTATCAGCTTAAAAAAAAAAAGGAAGACAAAAACAAATAAAAAATATGTAGTCCATGGGAAATTTAATTTAATTGTGAAATTTACAAATGAAAAAAAAAAAAATAATATGGGAGAAAAAAATAAAAACCGCAGTTCTGTAAGTTTTCCAGTATCAGTAGCAAGTGGTCAGTGGTCAGTGAACTAATCAGTCAAGCAACGCAGAGAGCTGCCAACTTGATTTTGGTAGTGAGTCAGACCCTCGAATGCCTTGGGAATTTCCTTGCACCAATAAACTGAACTGTCCATACATTTTTGTACACGAACTGGCAATCTTGGCCGCAAGTGGACAGTACTTTGTCATGGAATAAATGAAGCGCGCTGTCAACTTGTTATTAATAAAAAAACTGAAGGCATCACAATTTGACAATTTGTAATGCCGTAAAAAAAACTTCCTCTGAAGCAAAGTTGTTTTTTTTTAAGGAAGTTAACAGTGCTGCTAACCTAATTTATAGAGCGAGTGGGCAGCGCCGCCAAGTCACTTATTTTACTTGAATGTAAAGTAAAAATCCCAATTCTTTTAAAGCACAGAGCAGACAACCTCAACCCACACCCACACCCAAACCCATGCCATGCCCACGCCCACACCCGCAGACAGTGCTGCCAACTGTTTGTAAGTTTGCACAAATTAACTGTAATTCAAAGAACTAGTCGAGTTCATTGCACTGCCAATCATTGAAATCGTCCCGCATTTAGTGTCTCCACTGACTTTGACTGCCAGCGGCTCGACTTGGACTTGGACTTGAACTCGAACTGGCATTCTCTGCCTCCGCCCGCCCCCTGCCAATTGACCAGCATAATTTCTCTCTCTCTCTCTCTCTCTCTCCCTCTCTCTCTCGCTCCATATATATAGATTATCATAATAATAATAATTTTCATGCACAAATTCGATTTGTGCTTATCATCGCGTGACGCGTTGCTTCCGCAGCCTCCGATGAAGCGTTTGTCGGGGGCGAGCTCGATGGATGAGCTATCAAAATTATATTGCTCGGGTTGACGGATGGGTTTTCAACTAATTAGAAATTAGGCATATTAATACGCACACACGCACACACACACACACACACACACACATACACACAGTTATTTATATTTTATATCTTTATAAACAAATATCGACCCACAGTTGAATTTCTATAGTTTAGCAATTTTTTTTTTTTTCAATTTTAAACTTTGCAGCACTTGAGCAAATTTGAAGTACCAAATGTTTAGTAACTTTTTTTTTTATTTATTATTTTTTTTTATAACTGTTTATTAAAAATAGAAAAATATAGATACATGCCTTTAAATATGAGTAGCTCGTATTTAAGCGTAAATATTTGCCTCGGTTTATTTTTAATAGTTCAAATAGAAAATCATATGGAAAATTCGAAGCAAGGCCAAAAACAAGTTGGCTAAAATTAAACGACTTTATTGAGGTTGTGGGCCCGAATCGAGAGCAACTGTTCAAATATTCATGTGATCGATAAAGACTTTGGCTTCTAATGCTTTAATCTATGGTGGTGCCCGAGCCCCAAACCGCACCCTCAACCCGCAACCCACAACCCACAACCCACAACTCACAACCCACAATCCAAACCCCAATCCCAAATCCGAGTCGAAAATGTTATTGGGCAAGGGGACAGAATCGAAGGTCGAGGCATTTGTGATCTGTGCAGAGATACAACACACACACACACACACACACATATGCTGTAGATGTGCGTATTGACTTGGCAATCATCATCATCAATATTAATAATAATAATAATACGAAAACTGAGACAGTCGAAATTTTTTTTTTGATTAGCCCCATGTCAAGGCAGCGCTCAATATGTGAGTTCTCATTTCTTGTTTTTGTTATTTTCGATTAGATTTATATTAATAATCATTATTGTTCATAATTTATAATCACCTCGCACTGATATGTTTATTTCAAAATTTGGCTAGCTTTTTAACATTATTGACGATCGTTTAAATTTAGTACGAGTTCCTTCAATTAAGGCAAAAGATCGAATCTATTTGTAAATCTCGTCTGTTGTGTGTCAATTAAAAAAAAAAAGGCAGGCAAAATCGAAGCCATTGTAATGCTACGTATGGAACGGGTAAGCGGGATCAATCAAACAAAATAATCAAAAAAAATGAGCTTTAAGTCAGCTTTGGGATTAAGACTTAAATTAAAAAAAACTAAAAATTACTCTTTGACTTTAAGTTTATTGCCCAAACAAATTCCTAACTCAAAGAATTATTCATATAAAAATAAAATATAATATTGATTTTCACCTATTGATTATTAGCAGCTTAAAGCTTAAAGCTCTTCTCATAGCATCTGCATTGAGTAGCTTTCAGGCTTGAAAGCAACAGCTTAAAGCTTTGCCTATTTTCGCCCATCGAATTTCCAGTCACAATTTCAAGTTCACATTTCAGGAAAAATCTGAACATTTTCTTGAAATGTGGAATTTACATAAAAGCTCTGCCATTGTGTTGCACTCACCGGTTGCATGCCACGGCGGCGGCAACTGTTGCAGCTTTTGTTCTTATTGAATGCCAACCAATAAAATTTCCATATTCGTTTCAGCTGCAACATGATTTTTGTTATTATTTTTTTTTATTGTGTATATCAACAAACACAATTGCAATTATTCAATTCAAATCAATCAGCAACAAATCGCTCACACACACACACAGATACACACACAGATACACACACACACAGATACAGATGTTAAGCTTTGTTAGAATTGACTGCAATGATTTAAGTTTTTGTTGTTGTTATTCCTGCTGATTAAAGTGAAAAACAGTCATTATCATGCGCAGTACAAGCACACACACACACACACAGATATACATACCCATCCACCCACATGCACACACACCCACACACACACACGCACACTTAAATTCCCTTGCTTCGTCGTTCGACCAATTGCGGATAAATTCAATTTATTTATCGCATATGGATTCTGATCAGCCCGCCTCCCCCGCCCACCGTCCGCCCTCACATTATTTGTATATGTGGGTGTGTGTGTGTGCAATACTTTAGCAATTGTCTGCCATCTCACTCGCACTCACTTGGGTCTAATATCTGCTGTCTGTGTGCCATCGACTGATTCTTGATTGTCGGCCGCCTGCCCCAACCCCCACGCGCTTTCACTCGTTCGCCCCTTATCTGCATCTCCCTCTCCCTCTCCCTCTCTCTTTCTCTTTTGCTCTCTCCCTCTCTCGCTATCTGAGTGTTCAGATATGTAAGTACTTATATATAGCCAGCATATATAACCTATAGTTTAGATGCTGCCGTTCGTTGGCGATTTTGATTTTTTTAAATTGATTATTTCCTTATTTTCGTGTACCACTTGTTCCTCCAGCTGTTGTTGTTGCTGTTGTTGTTGTTGTTGTTGCTGCTGCTGTTGTTTCTATTTTTGTTGCTGCTGCCATTGTTGCTAGCGTGCACTAGTTTATTTCGGTTTTAGGCTCTGCTTTTGTTTTCCATTGTTGCGATTGTTTGCCATGTGATTTACATGCAATTTGTGTCATCAGCAATTGGTTTCAGTCTTTAGCTAATACGAGCCTCGGATCTCCATGGGGAGCCTCCCACCTACCCGACTACCTGTTACCCTATACAGCCTTAAGGCCTTAAGCCTCAGTTCAAGCGGCAGCACAGATTTTGTGGGGCAGCTCGGTTTAAATTAAAGTCTTAAATCAAGTTAGAAATTTATTTTTTTATTATTTATTATTTTTTGGAGAATTTTTTAAAGATTTATTAATAATTAAATATTAAAAATTAAATTAAAATTATTTTAAAATTTATTAGAAACTTATTTGAAATTTATTAGAAATTTATATTATATTTATTAGAAACTTTAAAATTTTTTGGAAATTTATTAAAGAATTATTAAATATTAAATTAAAATTTATTTAAAAATTATTAGAAATGAAATTAAAATTTATTAGAAATTTATTTAAAATTTATTAGTAATTTAGGAATTTTTTAAATATTTTTTAGTATTTTTTTTTAAAGATTTTTTTTTTTTGAAGAATTTTTTGAATTTATTTTAATGCGACTTCGAAAGATGTGCTTAGGGGCTTTGCCGTTTGCTCTTCCTTTGCCTTCCACTTTTTACCTATCTATCTTTTTTATCTCTTTATCTCTATCTCGCTCACTCTCGCTTTCTTCTTCTTAAGTTAACCATCTCCTTCTTACCTTTAAAAAAGAGTCATACGCAACTTTTTTATGGCTCGTTGAATTCTGCGCTTGGGTTAGGGCTTGGGTTTGGGTTTGGGCTTGGGTTTGACTTTCACTTGAATCTTCGGTGCCCACAACTGCGATCCTATCGACAATAGTTTAAAGATATAATTTTATAATTCAACCTATTAACTTGGCAATTTCTAACTGTGCTTTCTTCTTCTTCTTCTTCTTGCAGGTGAGCATTCGCAACGAGTCGCTAACAAGCGTAAGTAAAAAAAATTCAGATTCAGATTAAAATTGAAATTCAGAAAAAAATTTAAATTCAGATTAAAATTTAAATTCAGATTAAAATTTAAATTCAGATTAAAATTTAAATTCAGATTAAAATTTTAATTCAGATTAAAATTTAAATTTATTTAGAATATATATTTAGATTTAGATTTAGATTTCAATTAAATTCAAATTTCAATTAGTGCAATTTTTGGGGGCAAGCTAAATGTTTGTCAATTTTTCTCCAAGGAGCTGTCAGTTTGTGGTACTGCTTAAAAATCCATTTGGCACTTCATAAATTGCCACATGCTGCAACTTGCTGTTGTCTAATTAGAGGCCATTAAATTTGTGACAAGTCCCAAATGCAGTGCATAAGCCAAGTACATGTATTTGGGCCTGGCCGGCCACGAGGCGGCCATCGCAATTGGCCCGCCTGATTTATGGCTAACAAATAAGTTTGGCAACATTGCTGCCGACTTGTCAACCGATTTCTTTTTTTTTTTTTTTTTTTGTTGCCTTTGCCACTTGCATCTCCGTGTGGGGGACGGCTTCTCTGGGTGGGGCGTGGCATGTGGGTGTTATGAAAAATCACAAGGCAAAGCTCCCAAATACTTGTGACCATCAATTTTGACGCCTTGTCAGCTAGCCAAGCGGAACACACAGCAGCAGACAAACTCACACACATGTAAACAACATGAAGACACACCACACACACACACACACACACACAAACATCTTACAGACTCACAGGGAAAATTGAAGTTATGAAAATGTCAATTTCTGTTCTCGTGTTTTGTAAAAAGAAGTTGTACCCCTCGAAGATGTCACAGATTTATAAAGTAATTACCAAGTAATTACATCAAGTAATTTCAGAATTAATTAAAAATAGAAAAGTAATTGCCTTTAATAGAAAAAAAATATAAATTGATCTGGGCGATATTTAAATTATAATTACCAATAATGCTTGTAATTAAAATCGCATAATTTTAATTACTTAAGTAATTGAAGCTCAAAAAATCGCATTACTTTTTGTTATTCATTATTTGAAGACAATTTTTTTTCGATATGCAGGGTATTGGCCAGTCGATGAGCTGCATTCTGTCCCCTTGGTGGAGTTTGTCTCCAAGTCAATTACAGGCATGAACGGAAATTTAAGATTTCAATTAGCAAAACGAAGACAACTTTTGACTGTCAATAAATCAAATTGCATTTATTCGTTTGGCATTTAATTGACAAATGTGCCAGAGCTGTGCTGTTGCATGCAACATGCTGCAGGCCACTATCCCACAGTATGTGGCAATTCATCAAATGACATGAGTGAAGAAATAACAAATTATAAACTCGGCAACATTTAAAATAAAATAATTAATTAATTACAATATTTCTCCACAACTTCTTCTTTGGCGACCTTCAACGTGCCACATGCGGCATGCGGCATGCGGCAAAGCCAATGATAAGCATAAACAATCCCATTATCGCCCATTCTGATTATCATGATCATTGATGATGTTGCTACGTGTGGCACTTGATGCTTTTTTGTCTCCATAACTGTGGCTGTCTCTCAGTGTGTCTCTCTCTATGTGTGTCTGTGTGTGTGTGTGTGTGTTGAAGTTTCATTTTGCCGGGAAAAAGGAAATCCCGCGATACTCACGCAATTACATAGTCAATTGATTTCTAATTAAAAGCCAACAAAGCTGCTCGC
Organism: Zaprionus lineosus; assembly: GCA_035044505.1. Taxonomy (NCBI): domain Eukaryota; kingdom Metazoa; phylum Arthropoda; class Insecta; order Diptera; family Drosophilidae; genus Zaprionus; species Zaprionus lineosus. The sequence continues at coordinate 234,968 of JAWNNX010000482.1, forward strand.
CCCCCCTCTCCCCCCCCCCCCTGCATCGCTTTATGGCCATTTGATGAAATGGTCTTAAAAGGAAAAAAAACAAGGGAAAAAAACTGGAGAAAAATCTAAAAGGAAGCTGGAAATAATTATTGACGCCAAGCATTTCAGTAACGGCATAGCCATCAAGTTCAGGCTACAGTTTGCTGAATTTCTTCCCTTCATCTGTCCCACATCCTGCAGCCTCTCCCTCATCCTCAACCTCATCTGCCGATTGCTGCCTGCGTCTCCAGAGCTTCGTTACGTTTGGACAATTAAAAAAGGCTAAGCGTTAAAATCGTTCATTTTCGGCCAACAAAATGCAATTGGGGCGTCTGTACCGATCTGTGTGTGTGTGTATGTGTGTGTACGTGGTGTGAGGGGTTGGTGGCTGGCCTGCTTCTTGGCTTTAATTAGTTTGCTACGCTGTCGCTTCAATTTTGACGCTGAAAAAACCGCGACGACGTCCTCGGCCATGTCGTCATCTTCGTCTTCATCATCCGCATCGTCAACGCAAATTACGCGTCGTCAAAATAATTGCCGTGGGTCGCACGAATGCCACCACTCAGCCCCAACAGCCCCAGCAGCCTGGCCAGCCAGTCAGTCAGTCAGTCACTCAACCAGTCAGTCAGTCAGTCAGTCAGGCCCTTAGCCCATTGTCGCACAGTGGGCAGCATAAATCCGGGACTTCAACAAAAGTCTACAATATATCGATACTCAACCTTCTGCAGCTAAAGTATATCGATAACAAATATCGATTAAACTATATTTATCGAAACTCTTCACATCTTCAGACATTTGACTTCCATTTCAGTAGTCGATTTTTTGACTCCGATCAATTTCTGCAAATCGATAACTTTATCGATATTTTGCTGAATTTGATTGCCTGCCGCCAGTGCCCACTGTACAGTGTCATAATCGGTTGAGCAATTAAAATAAGCTGGCGATCTATAAAGATATATATAATTATTCTATTTTCCATTTTCCATTTTCTATTTACTGCTTTTTATGCATTTTTCCTTTCTTCTCCGTTCAGCCCCCCTCCCGCCATCAAGCCAGATCCATCCGCCCTACTGGAAATGCCCGGCAATTGGCATTACAATTTGCCGTTAATAGAAAATGAAATTGTCATCAAATGAAGATTGAGCTTAGCCGCAGACTCAGTGCCTGCAGCAAATCCAATTAGAACTTGACGTTTAAATCAAATTAGAATCCAGCTGTCCAAATGTCCTACTCCCTCTCTACCTCTCCCCTCTCTCCCTCTCTCTTTGCCTCGTTTCGTGTCGGCGTTCTGCACTTTGTCGGCAAAGTTCTGAGAGGCTTCGCTGCAGAAATCAATAAAAGATTAATAAATCGCAAACCTTTCCCGATTTTAATGGCCCTCAATATTTGAATATTTGCTTAAGATTTGCGACTGTTTACGCAGCGGCAGAGAGCGGTGTGGGGGAGGGGGAGGGAAGGTAGGAAAGGGGAAGGGGAAGGCAGTCCGAAGGAGAGGCTCGCATTTTGTAATCTTCATACGTCACGTGTGACGACATTAAGTAGCTGTCTGCATGTGTGTGCATGTGTGTGTGTGTGTGTGTGTGTGTGTGTGTGTGTGTGTCTGTGTCTGTCTCCAACTTTCGCCCCCCAACCAGCCTCATCCCAACTACTTACCCCGCTTGGCCAGACAACCTTCGCTCTCAAAAAATAAAAGAATTATTACAATTTCATATTTGCAACTTCCAAGCGCTGATTATTTGTGTGTGCCTCTCAGGGGGTGGTTGGTGGTTGGCGGTTGGGCGGGAGATGGCAGCTAGTGTGTGTGGGGGTGTCGGGCCACTGGGCAGTCTGAGGGGTATGGAAGCTGGTGGTCGGTCAAGGGATAAGGCAACTGCAACAGGAAGGAAGTTGAAGCCATTAGAAAATGCCAATAAGCGTACCCCTTAACGTGGCACAAACAAAACCAAACCAACGGGCAACCACATGAGGCACGTCCTGCTTCTCATCCTGACCCCCAGTGCCGCGCTCCGTTCTTGTCCTTCTTCTCGTTCTCGTTCTCGGCAAGTCCTTAGCGTGAGCGGGAGTTGATATTAAGGTGTTTTGACGTTTCCTACTTTTTTCCATTTTTTTTTATTTTTGGTTTTGGTTTCGGTTACCCTTCTTTTTCCCACACCCCCCCACCCAACCACCACCCCTACTCCGCTCAACGACACACAACATTCAGAGGACCGACAAGCCGGCAAATTCATATTTTTATTTAAAAGAAAAAAAAATAAAATAAAAAAATAAATAAAAATAAAAAAACAATCCAAAAAAGTAACAACAACAAGGAAGACCTGGTTAAAGGAGCAAAGGATATGATGCCTTACGACTGTTTGCTGGAGATGTTGATTGGCATTGCGATTTTTGTTGTTGTTTTGTTTTGTTTTTATTTTGCATTTCGCATTTTTTTTTTATTTGTTTTTTGTTTTTGTTGTTGTTGGACTTTTGAGTGGGCGGAGGCTGAAGATGGGATATGTGGTTCGGTCTGCTGGCCGCGCTGTCTGTACTCCCATATTGATGATGCGGGCAAAGAGACAAAAGCCGACAAAAGGACAACAACAACAACAACAACAACAACAACAACTCTGCTCATAAATTATTGTCTAGACTATGATTTTAACGTTTTTTGATTATGAAAGCCAAAAAACATGAAGATCCCCAAGCCACATCCGCCGATTGTGAAGCGCAATATATATACATATATATCCACATATATATATAAATATATAGAAATATATATATATATAAAATCGCTGGCATAACCTTTTTTTAGGTTATCTTTTTATTTTTTTGGGTTGTTGGATGTTTTTTTATTTTTTATTTTTTGGTTTTGGTTGTGCTGCGTGTAGATATCATATCAATAAGCAAAAGGATTAGACATGTGACTGCCCCGTGGACCAGGCGCTGCCAGCCCACAGTCCACACTTTATACCCCACTCCATTACCCATCCCACCCCCCCACCAGACCACAGACCAGAAACAAGCCCACTCAAGGGGTACATTTTGGGTCGACTTTGTAGTCATCATCGGCGTCGTCGTCGTCGTCGTCAGCATTGCTTATCGAGTGTAGTCAAAAAAAAAAAAATAATAAAAAAAATACAAATTTAAAAAAAAAAAGACAACAAAATGATATTTGCTTTTTTTCATTTTGTATTTTTTGGTGATATTTTTATGATATTGAAGCAAAAATATGAATAAAAGTCAAACTCGCGGATTGAGGAATGAGTTGCCTTTTTGGTTGTGTTGCGTGGACAAGGACTCTGAGTGGGTGATGGTGGGGAGTGGGGAGTGGGGAGTGGGCAGGAATTGGGTTCGCTATGGCCAGACAATTATTAAGCAAAAGTTTAACGAATTAGAAACAAAATGGGCGACTGAGTGGACAGACGCGCATCGTGGGGTTAAGGAAAAACCTTTGATTAAAATGTAAAAGTTGATGCATGGATTAAGCGTGTATGAGTGTTGGAGTAACTGTATAAATGTGTATGTGTGTGTGCGTGTTGACTCACACATAAATATGAGAAAACAACCCCATCCATTTTAACACCCGTCTCCACACCCCAAGAGACAATAAAATCGAAACATAAATCGAAAATTATAAAATTCGAATAAGAAATTGCGACTCGAAAGGGTTGCCCCCCCCTCTCCACTCTCCCTTTTCCCTTGCCCCCACTTCCATCCATCGGCGTACATCGTCAGCGCCTGTCTTCTTCTTGCTTTGAGCCTGGGAATTGTAAAGCTGTCAAATTTTAATTACAAAACTTTATAATCCGAAAAATACAACAACAAGCGCCACAAGAAGACGCCGAAGAAGCGATGCGGCCCCCCCGGGAGGCCAACTTCCTGCCTCCACCCTCCGTCGGGTGGCTCGCTAAACGCTGCTGTCGCTTGGCTCCCAAATCAATTCAATAACTTACCGTTATGTGCGTGTGTGCGTAAATGAATGACTGTCTGTCTGTCTGACTGTCTGACTGTCTGACTAACTGACTGAATGGCCGAATGACTGACTGCAAACCTGAATAACTGCCTATTTGTCTGTCCCTCAGTCTCTGTGTCTCTCTGTCTGTCTGTCTGTTTGTACAACTGTCTGTCTGTATGGCTGTCTCTATGACTGTCTGTCTGTATGGCTGTCTGTCTGTCCAATAAAACGCGTATTCGCTTGTTCGTGCCACAAGTTCAGTTCGAAATTGTTTGATTTATGCCTTTGAATTGTTGTAAACTCGCCCGCCGCCACCCACTCAATTGCCTCAGTACCTCTGCCTACGCCACCCCCGTCACACCCGCCATCCAACCCGCAACCCCACCGCGTGGCCCCGTTTATGCCTTGAGCAATTGACAAATAATGAAAAATGCAAAATTACCTGCCTCTTAGGAGCTTTACGTAGCGCGAATACCAACAATTGTGCGCCAGCCACGATTCATTTGAATAGAATGAATACCAAATTGATAAATAGCTTGTCATTCATGAATACATTTGTGACTACATTTAAGCAATACAATCGAATGCGAAGTTCAATCAGAGCATCAAATTGCTGCTATTCAAATTACACATATGAATTTACTCTAAAATACACTCATGAATAATCCACATATAATTCACTTGCGAGAACAAAGACATTGATACACTTGCAAATCAATCAAATAAATTCATGAATACATTCGTGATCTCACAAGCTACGCTCAGCTCCTATGATATTAAAATCATTCAAATACTTTTGAAGCCACCTGTGAATGCACAGATGAATGCTTTAGCAGACACTCATGTGAATAGCTATTTGAATATTCTTGGAATGTATTCATAACTTCAGTTTGGCTTTCTAAGAATCCTAATAATTCATTATTCACACCCACACACACACACTTCAAAATGCACCTGTGAATGCATTCATGAATATTTCAACCTTATTCACATCACATCCATATGCTTGCAGTTGCAGCTCAATGATTGGCGCTCTTGAACGCAATGAATCGATGAATATGTAAATGACAACTCGCTGGCATTGCCAATGCACTCACTTAGCCGCACACATACACACACATACACACATACACACATACACAAACGCACACCATTGCACACATTGTGAGCTTTTTCTACGCTTTTGTTGTCCTTTGTTGCAAATTGCCAACTTGGGCATTCCCAACGACAATCGAGATCACAACAAAAGCCTTGGCGTCAAAGCTCTGGGGTGCACTTGGCAGCAGCAGCAGCAGCAGCAAACTTGCAACCCCTTCCCCCCTTCCCCATTCTTCGTTCCCCCCGCTCGCCATTCCACTCTCCCGCGACACTTGAAACAATCAAAAATCAATGAGAAGTCAGAAGAGGGAAAAAAATAACAACAACTCAAAACTCGAATTGTTGACGACATTGAGACGACGACGACGGCGACGACGACGACGGCGATGGCGATGGCGATGGCGTCTGCTGCGGCGACTGCTGCTCTTTACTCATTTGTCTTTTGGCTTTTTGGAAATTAACAACACACGCCTCCTCCCTTTGCCACTCCCCCTCAGCCCTCAGCCCACAGCTGCTGCTGCTGCTGCTGCTTCCCTTTGGATGACTGCCTCAAAAGTAACCCCTTTTTTTTCCGCATAACCAAAGTTATCTGGCACTTCCTCCCGCTCCAAGTTATCTTCTAATGCCATCTCTTTCTTTATACATAAATATATATGTATGTGTAGATGTGTGTATGTGTGTATATATATATTTTAAAATTTTTCTGCCCGAATGAATTTTAATTCCTTTGACGGTTGCTTTTGGCATTGGCAGCTGGCGGCCTAAAAGGCTGCAACAAAAAATTATACACAGCTTCGTCGTCTTCTTCTTTCTACTTCTGTTGTGTGTGTGTGTGTGTGTCTTTGATTGCTTATTGTTAATTTGTATTTGTGTATTGGTTGACTCATGTGCATGTGTGTGTGTGTGTGTGTGAGCTTTGAGATGTTTTTACTGCTGCTGTTCGCTGATTAAACCCTTTTTTTACCCTTGCTCCATATGAATAAATGTGGCAATCACACACACAGACGCACACACGCACACACACACACACAAAGAAAACACACGTACACACATATGTATATGCATTGAGTATCTTAATTCCTTTTGGCGTTTTATGCATCGGCCCAAGCAACTCGCCCACCTGCTGCCACTTTGTCTTTGTAAGTGTGTCTGTTGCTATACACATGTATGTGTCAGTGTATATGTGTGTGTGTGTGTATATGTCTCTCGATGTGTGTGTCTGCTGCGACGTTCACCCATCAAAGTCTTTTGCCTTCGAGTGTTTGTTATTTTGCTGCTGTCTTCTGCCTTTGTCTTTGTGTGCTGTGTGTGTCTGCGTGTGAGTGTGTGTATGTGTGTGTGTATTGACTGCTTTGTCAATTGTTTGGCGCTCGGGGGGGCAGCCTGAGTTGCCAGCCTGCCTCCTGCCCTTCCACCACCCCGCCCACCACACCAAACGCCGGCTGCCTGGCAATTTTGTTAATTACAAATCGTTTGCTTTTGGCTCTATGCTAATGTCTCTGCTTGGGACGCTCCCCCACTCCCCACCGCCCACACACACACACACACAACTCCCATCACATGTGCGTGTGTGTGTCTATTTTTGCATAACTTACGCAACTTTTTACAATTCTGACAGCTTACCAGCTACCCCAACCCCCAACCCCCGACCCCCTACCCCTACCCCTACTCCTACTCCACCTTGCCGCAGCCCCCAAAACAAAACAAGGGTTGTTGTTTCTATTACAAAATATTTTATTTGCATGTGTGTAGAAATTTATAGAGTATCGGATAAATACCGTTATCTACTTTACTTACTCCTCATATTTCTTCTACTTCGCCAATTAACAGCTGGCCACCAAATCACACACCCACACACCCACACAGCCATCCACCCACACAGCACTTCGCCTGGACTGTCAGTCAATGTCCAAATGTATCCTTCACCCTTTCCATAAATTTCAACTATTTCATTGTTGGAAAAATGTAAATTTTCATAATTTTACAGTCAATACTTTGTGTATCGTCGTCGCTCGCTCCGGCGTCTCTCCCTGCCACACTCAACGTTCCGTCTTGCCCCACCCGCACTCCCACTCCTACTCCCAGTCATCACGACATCCTCATCACTTTTGCTCATGGTCTTTGCTTTCATAGTTTTGTGTATTTGATTGCTTTGTGTGTACCGTTTCCTCGTATGGTCCATGTTCTCCCTTTCTCTCTTTCTTTCTCTCTCTCTCTCTGAATCTCATTCTCAATCTCTGTCTCATTCTGTCTCTATCTACCCCAGTCCTTCAGCCAGCTTGTGCTGCTCTCGAGAACACTTGCCATCTATAGATCCCGAAAGCTCGAACCCAAACCTGTAACCAGAGCCACAAGCAGCCAACGAATTGGACAGCAGGCAAAAGTTTTACGTAAAGGGTTGCAAATGATTTTTGAGTTGTGTCGAAAATCCCAAAAAGTTGATTTATCGTTTTAATAATTCTTCAACAGTCAGCCAGGAACAGCGGCTACAAAGGCTGTGCCGAAAAGGGATGGAGAAGGGGGCAGGCCAGGCCAGGACAAGCCAAAGATGGAGCGAGAGACATTAGGCATGAGGCATGTCCTGGTCCAGGACTGGGCCTTAATATAAAATAAAACCAAATCGAAATGACAAAAATGTGTGTGCGCTCCAAAAATGCACTCATCTATTAATATTTACCTAAGTTATGCACAGTGTTGCCAGACTTCACTTGGCACTGTTGCCAAATTTCAGAATTTCGAATTTAGTTCCGAGACAAGGCGAATGAGACAAATGAATTACAGATGAACGGGGAAAAAGACAGAAGATTATTAATGAACTCATGTGTGTCCAAATGTGTGTGAGTGTGTATCTCTGTATGAGTGTGTATCTCTGTGTATGTGTGTGTGTGTCTAAGACACAACAACACACAACCCTTAGCATAACCGAACACTTGCGCCGCATGCTAATTGCGTTTATTTAACAAAACAAATTTTTTACATTTTCCACTTTTTCCATTGACAACAGAGCCAAGTTTTGGGGTGGAGTATGTATGTGTGTCTATGTGTGTGCGTGTGTGTGTGTGTGCGACTCAATTGAGTTGGCAATTAGACGGCTGCCAGAAGGGATTTTTAAGAAGGTAAATGGGGTATACAACATTTTTATGCAATTAATTTGAGTCGTCGTCGTCGTCGCCGTCGTCGTCGTCGTCGTTGCCGTCGTCGTCGTCGTCATCGTCGTCTTTGGCGTCTTGTCATGTTTTGTAGGGTGACTCTAGGAGTTGTCGTCCTTGGATGAGCTCTCACATGTCTCGTATGCTAATGAAAAATCGAACACGCAACTTCAACCCCAACCCCCTTGTGAGCGCTCAAGGGTTTGGGTTTGCGCTTGGATTTGGGTTTGGGTTTGGGTTTGGGTTTGGGTTCGGAATTGGGTGCTGCCTTTTGATTGATAATGAAATTAAGCGACTCACTGACTGACTGACTGACTGACTGACTGACTAACTGACTGGCTGACTGGCTGTGTGACTGCTTAGCATTTCTTGGCATGCCATGTTTGCTGCTCAGCTAAAGTGGGGGTGAGTGTGTGGATGTGTGTATAGGTGGGGGTGGGGGGAGTTGTGTATACACATGTTCCAACTATATTTTATTTATGTTTATGCGTTTTTAATGCCAATTATTTGTTATTGCCAACATGTGAGCTGATGTATGTCCTCCCCCCACAAAAGCCCCCCTCCCCCTTCTTTTCTTTGCTGCATTGTTTATGGCCAATAATCATAATCTGGTCTAGGCCAAGTTACTGGTATTGATAAAATACGTTTAAGACCAAAACCAAAACTTTGGCCAATCAACATTTGTGTTCGCATGTAACGCGCGCTCACAAATAACGCAATGACACGCAAATTACCAATTGGCATTATGTTGATTAGACCTGATTCCAAGTTAACGGTTTCCCCAGCTCCCCAGCTCCCCTCTGCTGCTTCTGCTCCTTCGACTCCTTTTGCGCACTTCTCTATAGCGAGCGGTACAGTCGACGCAAAAGTCACCGACAAAGTTTGCTTTTAGAATGCCTTTGGCATATGCGTCAATTAAAAACCGCGCCATTAAATTAATTTTAATCACATAATAAGAAATACACACACACACACACACACACACACACACACACACGCACACCACCTGCTTGTCATTAAAAAATTTTATTGCATACCGCACACCTCACCTCTTCCCTTGGCCCTCACTTTCTTCACTCGTTTCTCCAGCTGATGGAAAACTTTATCTTGTCAACTTTGTTGCGCTGCCACAGCCTCCTTGCCCCGCCCACTGACATACCCACATACGCGCCCCTCGCATCGTCATCGTCGGTGCTGTCGTTGACGCACTTAAGAAAAATTCCCTTGTCAAATTTGCCAATTATCATATTTTCATCAAACAAACAAAGTTCCCAAAAACTCAAACGTTCGCTGGAGGCAAACCGCCCTGCCACGCCCCTAGATCGTACGCCAACCACCGCTGAACACTGCCTGCCACCCGCATACACGTTATTGTACTTTTACGGCCATGGCATCAGCTATACCAATACCTATGCCTCTACTGATTCCACCCACGCCCATCAACCACCGCCCACCGCCCACCGTTCCCGCCCTATGCCAATTTTCCCATCCCCATTGCCTATATACACCTGTGGCTAAATCTGTGGCCTGTTGCCAGCCGCTTCACTCGATGCTCCGGCAATCAGTGTCGTCTACAACCTTGCCCCCCCTCTCCACATACGACTCAATCCCCTCCAGCTTCCAGCTCTTGGCTCTCACCTCTCCATCCCCATCTCCATCTCCATCTCCATCGTCTTCGTCATTCACGTTGTTAATTTTATTAAAAATTATTTTATAACTCACAAACTTTTCCACGTACACGACATAAGGCGACGTGTCCCCTCACCCCAACCGCCTCCTCCTCCTCCTCCACCCTTCCACCCACCACCCACCTTTCCAATTGCCCACCGCCTTCATTGCTGCTGCCTAAATATTGATGTGTGCAATTACAAGAGCGCAACAGCCATAGGCAGATACAACTGGCGGCAACCCTATGCCAGAGTTGCCACACAAATTGCAATATAAAAAATCTTTCAAAACTTCAAAATCTCAGAAACCGTTGCTTTACCTCAAAAATACTTCCAATACAAAAAAGAAAAAAAATTGTCAAAAATTTTGTGAAATATTTTAAAACGAAAATTTGTACAGTTAGAATTTTCTTGGTGCAATTCCTTGGAAACGAGTCCTCTTGCAGCCAACGGCAGGAATTTGCATATCGTAACTCAAGATCGTACATAATATATATACTATATATATAGATATAAGTCTTGATATAAAAATTGATTTCATCTTACTAATGGTATCCTTTGTCCTCGCTCTCGATTTTAGATTAAAGCACTTTTGGATGAGCTGCAACGCCTGCGAGCTCTGGAGGAAACTCACCTGGTACAGATCCAAAGGCTCGAGGAGCATCTCGAGGTGAAGCGACAGCACATAATGCGTCTGGAGGCTCGTCTCGATAAGCAACAGATCAATGAGGCACTGGCCGAGGCGACCGCCTTGGCGGCTGCTGCTGCTACAAATAACAATAATTGTAGCAACAACAACAACAACAATAACAGCAACAGTAACAACAACAACAACAACAACAACAATAACAGCCAAAGCAACGATAACAACAAGGATTCGAGCGTCGCCGTTGCAGTGTTCAAAAACGAGGATCTTACATCGGTCCATCATCACAATTTGGACGATGATGACGACGATGATAATGATCACGATCGTGATAATGAGCTAAGGGATGCCGAAGCTGATGCAGATGCCGATGCCGATGCCGATGTCGATGCCGACGCCGATGGCGATGGCGATAACGATAACGATAACGATGTCGATAATGAGAACGATGATGGCGAGGATATCAACATGTCCAGACACGAGCAATCGCATGCAAACATGACCAACGATCGTCACGAGGATGACGATGAGGCCGAGGATCAGGATGCGGATATGTCCAATGCCACCGCCAATGCGGATGCCAATGAGCTGAAAATCAAAAAGGAGCAACAGTAAGTCGATTTCCAATTGATAATTAACACTTCACCCTCAGAGGTGAAGCGAATTTAACCTCACTTAAAACCTACCTACCTAACGGCACTTTTATTTTTTTTATTTTTTCATTCGCTTTCAGCAGTCCTTTGGGCCTGAGTGTGCTCAGTCCACAGTCGGCAATTGCTGCTGCCGCGGCAGCCGCAGCCGCCGCCGCCTGCGCCAATGATCCAAACAAATTTCAAGCATTGCTCCTGGAAAGGACCAAGGAATTGGCCGCCAAGGCGCTTAAAAATGGCGCCAACGATGTGACCAATGCGGTCAGCGATGGTGAGTATATCAAGTGTGCTAGCTGTACTTTCATCACTCCACTTCCGTTTCGTTTTCATATCGTTTCTTGCCTCGTTTCGGTTATTCCATTGTCGTTGCCGCTTATCGCATTTATCAACTTTGATTTACAATCTTTTAAATACCTCCCCCTCATCCACAACATCCACACACCATCCACACCTCACCACACTCCACTCACCACCCACCCCCTCCCCATTTCTTAAACGTAGCGAGGAGGAATATATGGTTTTTGTTCCCTTTTATTTTTTTTACTCTATCGACGGATCTCGCAGAGGTTTATAATCTTTTTTTATCGGCGCCAATTTTTATGGCTGTCAACAAGCGCGAACAAAACCCCAGCGACGTTCAGCGTTCATTTTCCTTAGTTTTTTCTTTTTTTGCTTTTCTTTTCTTTTCTTTCTTTTTGTATTTTTTTTTCTTTTTTTTTTTTGTTGTCCCATAATTTGTTTTCCGTTGTTCAATATTTGCATCAAAGGTCTGCAGTTTGTTGAAGTTGTTGTTGTCGTTGTCATTCTTGTTGTTGTTGTTGTTGTTGTTGATGTTGTTGTTGATGTTGTTGTTGTTGATCTTCATGTTGTTCTTCATGTTGCTCTTATTATTATTATTGTTAATGTCTGTTGTTGTTGTTGTGCGTGTGCTCGTTGTGTTCCTTGTTGTTGTTGTTGTTGTTGCTGTTGTTGTTGCTGTTGTTATAAATGTCGCTGTTGTTGTTGAGTTGCTCTGCATGGCTTTTGATAAGAAGCAACAAAAGCAAAAAAAAAAATACTCAACAGTTGACAAATATCATCATTTTAATCGTTCAGCAACAGCAACAACAACGACACACACACACACATGCATACGCACACGCACACACACTTTAATGATCGCTCTTTTTCTTACTCTCTCTCTCTCTCTCTCTCTGTCTCTCTCTATACTTCTGTCTCAATCTGTGCAAGAATTTATATATCTATATATATCTATATATCTGTATATCTGTACAAATAAATATATGTAGATATATGCATATTTATAAGTCTCTATTTACAAGACACACACACAGACACACACATAGACACACACACAGAGACACACGCATTTAGACTTACAAAGTTCCTTTGTTGTGTTTTGTTGTTCGAATTGGCAAACGAAAATGAGAAAATGATATGAAAAAAAAAAAAAAAAAAATTGTTGGCAAATCATGAAAATTGAGAAAATCCAAAAGAAAATTTTGATTAATTTTTGGCGTTTTGTTCCATGGATGTTGTTGAAATCAGACACAAAAAAAAAAAAACAATATAAAAACAAACTATAAAAATAATACCAAACAAATACCAAAATAAATACCAAATATTTATGATAGAACATTGCAAATAAGTAGCAACAACAAAAAGCACAATTTTTTGTTGTTTCCCGCAGAAATGTCGCAACAACAACAACAACAAGAACAAGAAGCAGCACCTGAAGAGGCAGCAACAGACACACCAGAGGCTCCCCCCCCAAGTGAGGCGAACAAGCCAGAAACGCGTGCAATTGAAACAGAAACGATTGTGAATGAAACACACTCGATAGTCGACTTACAGCCAAAAATAGAGATCGTCGATGGCGACGACTTGGACGATGCCTTGGGGGCTGGGGAGGGGCTACTGCCCGCTGGGCAGACGCTGGAGGAGCAGCTCGTCAATAGTTATTGGAGACGTGGCTTTGAGGCGACAACAGCAGCAGCAGCAGCAGCAGCAGTAGCAGCAGCAGCAGCAGCCGCCGCCACTGCCACCGCCACATCAGCAACAGCAACAGCAACACCAACAACACCAAGTGGAAGCAAAACGCCAACAATTTATCAAAATGCGAATGCAGTGATGCAACAGCAGCAACTGTTGCCGCCGCCACCGCCGCCGCCGCCGCAAGCGCAGCAGCAGTCGCAGTCGCACTCGCAGCAACAGCAGCCGCACTATGCCACACAACAACAACAACAGCAGCAACAACAGCAACATCAGCAACATCAACAACAACAACAACAACACTATCAGCAACAACAACAACAACAACAGCAACCACAACATGGACCTTCGTCCACTGTGCTGCTTAGTCAATTGGTTAATTCAACTTTCTCACATGCCAATCACTCCTCTTGTTCCAATTCCAAATCGACCCGCCTAGATGCCGGATCCCACCTGCAACACCACCAGCAGCATCAGCAGCAGCAGCAACAGCAGCAGCAGCAACAGCATCAGCATCAGCACCAGCACCAACACCAGCACCAGCAGCAACAGCAACAGCAGCAACATCACCACAATAGCAGCAACAGCAGCAACAGCAGCGCTACCGGCAGCGATCCAATGAATCATCATCATCATGGCCATCTTCATGGCCATCCACATGGTCAGCTGCTGCACTCGGGCCATCATCTGCATCATGGCGGCGACTCCAACTCATCCAGCGCCAATAGTACGCCCAACAGTACCGCCCAATTGGCGGCAAGCATTGCCAGCACCTTGAACGGCAACAAGTCGCTGTTGCAGGCGGCTGCCGCGGCCAATGTGGCCGCCGCCGCCGTTGCGGTTGCCGAAGACAACAATAATAGTCTGACACCCAATGCGAATGCAGCAGCTGCCGCAGCCGCAATGGCAGCACATGCCCAGCATGCCGCTGCCTTGGGTGCCACAAATTTTCTGCCCAATCTTCCCAATCTGCCGGCGTTTCAGTTTGCCGCCGCCGCAGCCGCTGGTCAGGATGCCCGTGCACATTTCCGCTTTGCGGATGCTGAACTGCAACTGCAACCCGGTGTCTCGATGGCCGGTCGTCTGGGTGAGTCCCTGATACCCAAAGGTGATCCCATGGAGGCCAAGCTGCAGGAGATGCTCCGCTACAACATGGACAAGTATGCGAATCAAGCATTGGACACTCTTCACATCTCACGTCGTGTACGTGAATTGCTTTCCGTGCACAACATTGGACAGCGTCTCTTTGCCAAGTACATTCTGGGCCTGTCCCAGGGCACCGTCTCGGAGCTGCTGAGCAAGCCCAAGCCCTGGGATAAGCTCACAGAGAAGGGTCGCGACAGCTACCGGAAGATGCATGCCTGGGCCTGTGATGACAATGCCGTCATGCTCCTCAAGTCTCTGATACCGAAGAAAGGTGAGTGCAGTTTTCACTTCCAATAGTTTCTTATTAGTTCTTCCAGTTAAATCGCTGCCATCGGCTTTATCAGTTCCATTCCATTATGTTTATTTGGATCCCCTTCCCAGGCTGTCCATTCCTGATCATGGAATTGCCTCGGCATTTCCTGTACTTCATTTAGTTTGTCGGTTCTTTTAGTTTCATACAAGTTTTCAAGAATCTCTCAATGTGAATTGCAACTTTTACAAGTGTTCCATTTTCACTTCGTTCCCCAGAAATCACGCATTTGTAAAAATATCGTTGCTTATTCGTAAATTTTTTTGTCTTGAATTAATTATCAACTCTTTTTATAGAGAGAGTTAATATTTGAAATGAATGTTTCTTTTCCATTTCGTTCCCATCAACATTTACTACTTCGCCATCCCGCATCTCATTCCCATTCGACATTTTTCGCTTCTCCCCATTTGCCTTGGCCCGCAGCCAAAAACATTAAAATGTGAAATTTGTAATTATTTTTGATTTTTGCGTATAATCAACGTGCCACAGACTTTGTGGCAAAGGCAACAAGGGATGGGGGAAGGGGAAGGGGGGACGTGCGAATGCATATCGCAGCGTCCAGAATTGTCTGTGCCTCTCATGTCGCCCTGTCGCCATAAATTTTCACAAATTCGCACATTAGGCGTCAAATGTTCGTAGGAAAATTCGAAGGAAAACCCCTCCGACTTACCCCCTCCCCCCCATCCGACGGGCAATCGATGTGAAGGCGCGCGCTTTTTGCGATCGTCGCCAAGTGAAAAGTTTCCGATTGCCCCAATGCATAAGACAGTTACTGGGAGTTGGATTTGTTATTTTCATTTTTTGTTGTCTTGGTTAACTTTTTATTGATTAGTCATCAATTTTATAGAGTATAGAGACAGTGAGAGAGAGGGGGGAAACGAGCGGAACAAGTGGAACGAGTGGAACGCAGTAAAACTATGCGCAGACGGGCTACAAATATGTCAATGCAAAAGTATTTTTAAAGTTCGAGCCGAGCCGAGCCGAGGCCAGACACGCACCAATGTACCCTTTGTCTCCGTCCATCCCCCCTTACCCCTCTCCCATACATCGCTTCCAACCTTCCACCCCTCCTCCTTTCTACCCCTCGCCTCTATCATTCCTTTCTCTAAACCGCTTGGCAAAGTTAATCAAAGTTTTCTGTGGCCCTTTATTTGTCCAATGCACATGTGTGCGTGTGTGTGTGTACGTGTGAGTGTGTGTGTGTGTGATGTGTGTCTAAGTGCATGCAAATGTTGACAATTAATTTATGACGATTACTCATGGCAGCTAAACTAACTGTTTATATATAGATATGTATATAGATATGATGATATGTATGTGGAGCAGAGGCGCCTGCAGTTCCTTCCACTTAGTCCGCCCCTTCGATTGGGTTTGTTAAGCGCCCAACCCACCCCACCCACCACCCCCCGCTGTCGGCTATAATTATAAGCAAATAGGCGCCTAGAACTATGCCACATGTCCGCTTAGAAGGAGTGTTGGCAGGACTTGTTAAGGGGTGTGTGTGTGTGTGTGTGTGTGTGTGTGTGTGTGTGTGTGTGTGTGCGTGTGCGTGTATATGTGTGTGTACGTGTGTTGTTGCTAATCGTTTCCATAAAATTTATAACATTTCATATTAATACAAATAATAATAACGAATGCAACAACAACAACAACAACAACAACAAAGCAGCAGCAACAACAACAAAGCAGCAGCAACAACAACAACACTTTGAAGTCACAAAGTTGAGGACGAGTGAAGCGGCGCGTCAATGAATTTTCAATTGTAATTGTTTAAAGCGCATGAAACGAGTTGGTAACGAAATGAAACAATTCGGAATGGAATGGGTGGGGAGGGGGGGTTGGGTGTAGGCAATACGAGACGCGAAGGAGTAAATGCCATGGCCAGCAGGGGGCGGTGGACGGGGGGGCGACGCGACGACTGCCGTGACAATTGGTCTGTGAAAGGCTTGAAACAAAATATAGAAAAAAAAATATATATAAAATACAACAAAAAAATTTATAATAATAACAGCGGCAACAACAACAACAGCAACAACAACAAAAATGATGACTACAGCAGCGGCAACAGCGGCAGCGGTAAATGTGAAGTAGAATTAAATGTAAGCAACAACAGCAACAGGGAAAGAGAGATAGAGAGAGAGAGAGAGAGAGAGAGAAGGAGCGCAACAAGAAGAGAAAGAAGAAGAAGAAGGACGTAATGCAACTGCTGCCTTCAACGAGGCATGCAAAGCGTTGACGTGCCGAGCGTTTGAAGTCGTCTTTGTGGTGGACAAGCTGCGAGGGCGGGATGATGGGGCGGTCGGGCGGTTGAAGGGAATCGAGACGATGGGAACTGGCGAATAACTGTATAGGTGTGTGTGTGTGTGTGCTCCTGTGGTCGATGGGCGGTCGATGGGTGGTCGATGGGCGGGGTGCATAAAGTTGCGCCCTAAAGCGGTTGCCTAACGATTGGTAGCCAGTACTTTTTTAAAGGAAGAGGAGAGTGAGAGAGAGCGGAAAGGGGAAAGCGGAAAGCGGAAGAGAGTGAGAGAAAGACAGAGGGAGAGGAAGGGGAAGAGGAAGAGGGAGATAGATAGATAGAGTGAGCGAGAAAGAAAGCGGAAGAAGAAGCGAAGTGTGGAGTGTGGAGAAGGGGAAGAGCAAGGGGCAGGGGCAGGGGGCAGGGGCAGTTGCCTGCCTGACGCAAAACTTTTCACGTTTTTGGTTTGTTTTCCCGTTAATTTTCCATATAAATTTTTTTTGCTTTTATTTTGTTCGCTATTGTTTTTTCCTTTTTGCTTTTTGTTAAACATTTAACGACAATTGTTGCATATTAAACGGCGCACAGGCAAAGCGAGTGGAAAATTTAGCAGTTGAAAGCGTCGGAGGGGGAAGGGGGAAGAGAGGTGGACGGGAGGTGAAGTAGAAACAAGAAAGTTTCAAATGCAAACTGAGAGATTTTGTTGTTGTTGTTGTTGTTATTGTCCTTGTCGTGTTGCCGGTTAAGGGAATACCTATAGGAGTAAGACAAGAAAATCAAAACTATAATTATCGATAGGCATTAAAAATGAAATTGATAGATTATCGAAAATCAGAAAATATTAAATAAGCAAGTCATAAAAATAATACGAGTAGACAGGCGGCGTCATTTCGTGATATTGAATGCCACATAATAGACACTTTTTTGAAACTATCGATATGTTATCGATAACATTGTTTTGGTGTCTCACAACCACTGTACTTGCTGCAATTTGACTCCATAGTTGACCGAAATGCTTCTAATGCCTAGCGACCACAATTGAGACATGCAATGGAAGAGAGAGAGAGAGAGAGAAAGAGAGGGAGAGGAAGGGAGCGTGACACTTAGACTTGGGGTCAGGGGTCAGGGCGTTCCGAGCAAGTGCCATTCGAGTGCACAATTCAAACTGCGTTTAGCAATGCAAAGCAAAAGGGAAACAACAGAAAACCAAGTTAAACAAATACCAACTTGATGTCAGTTTTCCACCCACCCCCCACACACACCCGCCCTCCCCCCTCTCACCGCACAGCAAATTGCACACTGCAGACCGTACGCCACACACCGCACAACATACACCGCACACCACACACCATACACCACACACCGTTCTGCCTTCGTCATCAGACGCCTCGTATACGTAATCTCAAATATTTGTATTTGTCGACGACATCGACAGCGGCAGTGGCACTGGCAGCGGCAGAGGTAGAGGCAGAGGCAGCGGCAGAGGTAGAGGTAGAGGTAGAAGCAGAGGCAGAGGCGGTGGCAACTGTGGCCACGGCGACTCGTTATGGCAGCTAATAATACTAGCATATTAACACATAATTTTAGCAGACGTCGTCTATTTGTTTTAGCCAACAATTGACGGCGACGGCGATGGCGACGGCGACGTCAGCAGAGGCCGAAAAGTGCGTGGCCCAAAATAGAATAGCACGCGGCGGCGGTGGCAGAAAAAAGAAAATCAAAAAAAAAAAAGGAAAACAAAAGAAAAGACTGGGCAGTGAAAGGGGTGAAAGAGAGGGAAGATAGTGTAGTGGCTGCGAGAGTGGGACGCATGGCCTGGGGCGTGGCAGGCAGAGATCGACGAGGGAAAAGACAAAAGCATTCCAAATGCCAAAGCGACAGACGCCAAACGCTGGCAGGCACTTTTATTTGCCGCCGTTTCACAAATTATTTGTCACCAGCCATAAAGCGAAATATGTGCCTCACACACACACGCACACACACGCACACACATTCATAGAAATATAGGCTGACTAAGTGGCCAACGGGGCGTATCAATTCCTTTGCTTTTTGGCCTCATATTTAAGCATTTTCCCAAGTTTTTCTTTTGTGGTTTTTGCTTTTGATTTGATTTTATTTAATTTGATTTTATGAAATTTGTTTTATTCATTGAGTGCTACTGATCTATGTGTGTGTGTGTGTGTGTGTGTCTCTTTTTGTAAATTTATGTGCTATTTGCCTGGCATAACAATGGGCGTGGCACATGCGTGGGCAACAAAAATGAAAGTGAAATAAACATAAATTAGCATAAAGCGCGCTCAACAAATTCCTTTTTATAAATGCGATTAAAATTCACATATAAAAAATGTATACTATGCATGTGTGTGTGTGCGTGTGTGTGTGTGCGAGTATTCAGATTCGATGGCATTATAAACATGCTTATTTTTATAAAAATAATTCTATATAATATTTGGCTATAAATCTTCGATTTCTTAGCCAATGTCGCTGTGAATCAGATTTTATAATCGTCAGAAGACTTTGAACTAAAATTAAATGAAATTTGACCATTGACTCAAAGGATAATGAATCACTTGAATATCCTTTTTCAACATTTATGCATATGGTTCACATTGAAATTTCAAACATAAAGTATTTCAATATTTTTTCAAATCCCCCAAAAAATAATTCTCAGCGTCTGAATGAACTTTGAGTCAGAGTCTGAATATTAATGAATAACAATGAATAATAATGAATAATTATGAATAAATTTGAGTAATGGTTGAATTATCTTGCCATGTATTTCGCATGCCAAATTTCAATGAAACAAATTTAAATATAAAAAAATGTAGCATATCAGGAATACCCTTAGTAATTACAAGTTCATGAACTTTCCAATCAAAAAGATGGAAAAGTCAAAATAAAAATATAAAAAAAAATATAATTAATTATGGATACGTATATAACGGGACTTATGCACGTTTGCCACATTTGACTGACATGCCAGCACCACCCGCCAACCCGCCAACCCACCAATCCACCCATCCTGCCATTGGTTTCCCCCCGTGTGGCAGATAGACATGTACAAAACTTTGTCTTCGACATTTTTGCCGCAAAATGTTGCACATGTCTCATGCGCACTTGCAACTTTTTGTTTCCATTTTTTTGGCTTTCTTTTTTTTTTAATTTTTATTTTTATTTTCTTTGTCTTTATTTATTTATTTATTTCTCTTCTCTTTTTTGCGGCTAATTACTTTGTAATGAACTTTGACAACAACAAATCGCATTCCCGAAAAATTAAATTTCTGCAAATTACCATACCTACCCCGCCCCCTCCATGTTGCCCCCTCCCGCCTGGCGCTGCTGCTGCCATCCTCTTGTCATATTTTGCGCTTCATTTGCAAGACAAACAAAATGGCTGGAAGGGAGGGAGGACAGGAGTCCACACCCTTCCACTTCCTTTTTGCGCCCTTTAGGCAACTGCTGCACACTCCAATTTGTGCTCCCCTTTGACCTGGCCACCCCCTGCCCCCTACCCCTCCTGCCCTCTGCACCTTGTGGTGCCCGATTTGACTGCAATTCGAATTGAAAAATTGGCACATTCATTTTTTTTTTTTTTTTGATGTTGCCTGCCGCAACTTCATGCCTCACCTCCCGCCAAGCCTTTGTTATTATTATTTTTGATGAAGCGAGCTCTTTGCAGGGATCTTCCCCTCGCCCCCCACTCACCCTCCCCCACTCGGCGTCACATTGCCACCTCTTGAGGCCACTTCAATTGCTACGCTACGTTTGCCCTCAGCTCAGTTAGAAGAAGAAGAAAGCGCCGAGGCTCAAGTGTGTCTTCCATATCAGAATTCTGTCTGCTTTTTAATTGACACTTCTGCTAATACAAAACGTAACACACACACACACATACACCTGTGTGTACGCACACACACAGGCACACCAAAAGAGGAAAACAACTGACTGGCATTTTAATTAGAAAATTTTTCTTGCAATTAATGCAAATTGCGTGCGTGTGCCAATTTCAATGCGCCGTTCAATTGTGGCAGCACCACCACCCAATCACCCAGCCACCCACACACCCAGCCACCCAATCACCCAACCACCCACACACCCAACCACCCACACACCCATCCACCCAGTGCCCATGCCACTGCTCGTCCTGCCTTACAAAGAGAAATGTAAAACCCTTTTTATTCCAACATGAAGTATGATTACATATTTGTGTGCTGGCAAATATTTATTGTATTAGGAAAAACCTTACCTTACCATAGAGGAAAAGCTCAGCAGGAGCGACAGGAGCAGGTGGGGGGGCGGGCGCACACAGGAGACTGGGCAATGGCACTCATCGTGTCTGGCGAGAATTTTCGTCTGATTTGTTATAAAAGGCAAATATTCATCAAGCAAATTGTGGTACAGGTGCAAGGAGTATGAGGAGAGAGGGGTATCTACATATATATATATATATATATTGTATATATATATATGTATTAATATATATATAGAGGGAATATGATAGCTTTGTATTTGTGTACATTTTTATAACAAGCAACGGACGCCAAAAATTCAAATCCTTTTGAATGACAATTTGGTCAACATGTTCCTCTCTAATAAATTACAAACAACAAACACACACACCACACACACTCCACACACATCACACACACTATACACACACCCAGCACACACTCACACACACACACACATTTGTAGAAAAAATAGACAATAAATGAAAAGCGCAGACAAAAAAGTGACCAACGTTCAAAATCCAAGCAAATATACAGATATATATGTAGATATATGTAGATGTCCATATTTATATGAGCGGGAGTGTCAGTGTGTGAGTACAAGTCCTGGCAGTGATAACTGAGTTGGTAGTTGGGGTAGCTTCTGTGTTTAAAAGTCGCGTTTGTCTACATGAAAATTGCTTTAATTTCTTGAGTTTAGCTTTAAATTTGGCTTAAGTTTCCAACTATCGATAATTATCGCTTTCGATATCATCACATCGATATTTGTGCACTTTTATAGTGCGTATAATTGTTCTTGTATTTCAATTGAATTTCAAACCTCAATTGTAACATGTCCTTTGGCCACTTAAAGCTCTTCCCTCAGGGGCTTATAACTAGTCCAGGGGAGCTTATCGATTGTTGAGGTTATGTGTGACAGTTAACAGTGCATTGTCCTGTGTTCCCATCAACCCACTCATCCACTCAACCATTCCATTTTCCATCTATCAGTGCCCATTTTCCATTTTCCTGATCACAGTTTCCATCTCTAGCTCCTTCTCCTTCTCCTTCTCCGCTTCATCACCGTCTCCTCCGGCTCAAGAGCGCTTAAGCCGTCTGTGTCTGTACCTGTGTCTGTGTTTATATGTGTCTGTGTCTGTGTCTGTGTCCATGTCCTGTGTCCTGTGTCCTTCCTGGCCGGGTGGGGTCAGCCAGGTGTCATCAATGTCATCTTCGACTTTATAACACAAAAACACTTTGTAATCCCCAAATGAAGCGACGACGACGACGACGGCGACGATGAAAGGAAAAAACTTGACAAAAACCAAAAACAAAAATAGGAAAAAAAAAAAGTAAAATAAAAATAAAAAATGGCGAAATTTTATTGAAAAAATCATTTGGAAGAAAGTAGAAATCCAAATCCACGCTGGCCGCAGCTTGTGGCATGTGGCATGTGGCAAGCGGCGTGCGGCATGTGGCATTTGGATACTCCGCCTGTTTGCGGTCTACGATCCATTGTAGTCGCATCCTTTTATCGGTTATTGTCCTCCTTCTGTCGCATTCCTTTATCGTTTTATCGTTTATTGTATTTCCATGGAGCAGTTTTCCATTCGAGGAAAATCTGCCGCTTCAATTGGCACGAGGGGGCGGGATCGAGGGCGGTAACGGGCAAACATTTGTCATTCATGTGTTGATTTCCGTTTCCTGTTGCTTTCAACATCCGTTCGATTTCTATTATCCTGTATCCGCGCACAAAAGTGTTGCCTCCTTTGGGGCATCGATTATCCTTGGCAATTGTAAAGCGATTTTCAGTTATTTCGTGTTTCACTAACACGCCTCCAACGCCCACCTTCCCCGCCCCTCCCCCGCCCCACCATGCAAAGTGGGCGCTTGTAGTGATTGATGTTTGCTGCCTCGCAGCCAGAAAAAAACATGCCACAGGACACAGGAAATCACAGGACACGAGTGCGATTATTTTACAATTTAGCAGTCGATTTTTTTTAGCATTTTTTTCGATTTTTTTCCGATTGCCGTTTCGATTCTTTTTCGATTGTTTTTCCTTTGGGATATTTACCGCGCGCGTTTCACCAAAAACCAAACACAAAGCAAATGATTCTCCATTTCAATTGAATTTCGCTGCAAAGCGTTTTTTTTTTTGCAGCTTTTCTTTCTCTTTGTTGTTTGTCGTTTGACTCTTGTTGTTGTTGTTGTTGTTGCTGTTGTTGTTGTTGCTGTTGTCCATGTGCTCTTTCAATTGCAATTGAATTCACATTCATTTATTCATTTCGTTTATTCAACCAACCAATTCCCCAACTTCCCTCACTTGCCACCCTTTACCTCCCCCCTCCCTCCCACCAGCCACCTTCATCTGTGCTTCGATGAGCAGTTGGCATGCCGGAACCCTTCCTGCCCAACGTTACACCCTCCCCCCTCCTCCACCCCGCCAGAGATTTACCAGTCACCAGTTGCCAGTTTTCAGCACTCGTCACTCCTCACTCCTCACTCGTCACTCGTTGCCCGCTGCCCAGTTTTGAGTTCCCTTTCGCCCGCTCGGCAGTCCTGCGCCCACCCCCCGCCCTCTCTTGAATGGTGTCCACCTTTTGGTTTCATGGCGCGTGCCAAATTAGCGCAAAGCGCGCGCCTGCATTGAACTATTTGAAGGGCCCATCCAGAATTTTTCTGGTTTTCTGGTAATTTTTTCTTTATTTCTCTTCTCTTTATTTCTTTTTTTTTTGGACCAAACTCTCCTTCACGTTGCTTTTATCCCTTGATGTTGTTGTAGTAGTAGTTGTTGTTGTTGTTGCTGCTGTTGTTGTTGTTGTTGTTGTTGTTGCTGCTGTTGCTGCTGCGGTGGTTGCGCTTTGTTTGTGGTCGGCGTTTTGTTGATCAAATGGTGTTATAATTGAGCCGGGGATGGGTGGGCGTAATGCAGGGGAGGGGGTGGGGCAGTAGTGGAGTGGGCGGAACATTGAAGGGTGGGTGGGCAGCCTTGGTGCATGCCACTCATATGGGTTTTTAGCATATTAAAAGGTTCGAGGCAGGCGACGCGCTGCTTTGGAATTTTATAATGTACAAAAATGTTTATCAAATTTCATACACTGCGAGAAAAAAGTTTTGGCCCACAAGAAAATATTTAAATCATATTTTTAATTATTTATTAATTTTGTATTTATTCAAAAATGTTAAATTCAAATTAAATAATTAAAAAAAAGGTAGCCAATAATTAAAGTACATTTTTTTTGGCTAAGAAAACACTTGATATTTTTTTGCAGTGTGTGGGCTCTGGGTTTGAGGTGCCTGATTTCTCGCTGTGTAAGCGTTGAAATCAAAAGTGCATCAAATGCTGCGCCGCTTTATGGCCACAAATTTGCGCTGGCTTTTTGAGCGCTTTATGGCTTAATTGGCTGTTGGCCAAGTCCAGAGTCAGGCTCGAGCCACATTTTGGATTTGGATATGATGGGGGATATGGGATTGGGTTTGGGGTTGGACTAGGGGTAGGGGTAGGGGTTGGGCTTCGGTTTCGGTTTCGGTCTTTCCTGCTATCAATTGGACTTCAATAAATGAGCAAAAACCGAATGCAAGCATAAACTTTATAACGTTTAATGGGCGATGTTACTTTACGATCAATATATGCGCGCACACACACACACACACACACACTCACACACACTCATATACATATATATACATATACTACATGATTATCCTCTCTACTTTGCAGACTCTGGACTGCCACAATATGCTGGCCGCGGCGCTGGCGGCGATGATTCCATGTCTGAGGATCGCATTGCCCACATACTCAATGAGGCTTCATCCCTGATGAAGAGCAACGTGGCCGCTGCCCAGCAGCAGCAGCAGCATCAGCAGGACCATCAGCGTCGTCATGCCACAGATGATACGCACAGCAACGAGGACAGCAAGTCGCCGCCTCAGAGCTGCAGCTCGCCCTTCTACAAGGTGGAGCTGAAGCAGCAGCTGCACGCCTCAGAGCACGCCCAGCGTGAGCAGCGCGAGGCGGCGGCCGCGGCAGCAGCCGTTGCCGTCCATCAGCAGCAGCAGCAGCAGCATCGCGAGCATCGCGAACAGCGTGAGGCAGCGCAGCGCGAGCAGCAGCAGCGGATGCGTCACGAGGATCTGGCACAGGATAAGATGGCGCGTCTCTATCAGGAACTGATGGCGCGTACACCGCGCGAAGCGGCGTTCCCAAGGTAAGTCAAGTGGACAGTTAACGATTAATCTATTATCGGCTATCGATAGTCGATGAATTGTTATCGAATCGAATCGAGTTATTAACACACTTTAAATTTGATCCCCTCGTGTCCCTTGCAGCTTCTTGCTTTCACCCTTCTTTGGTGGCGCCCCCGGCATGCCCGGCGCCGCAGCCAATCCATTCCCCGCGGCCATGGCCGCCGATGAGAACATGCGTCATGCGCTGGAACGGGAGATCGCCAAGCTGCAGCAGCAGCAACAGCAACAGGCACAGGCCGCCAGCTTCCCCACCTTTTCGAACTTGATGGCCCTGCAGCAGCAGGTGCTCAATGGTGCACAGGATCTGTCGCTGGCCGGCAAGGACATTAAGCTGAACGGTCAGCGCTCCTCCATGGATCAGCATAGCGGAAGCAGTAGCTCCAAGGATGGCGAGCGTGGAGACGACGACCGCAGCTTCTCAGCGATTCCACATGTCCGCAAGTCTGAGGGCGGCAATACACCAGCACCACCCGCACCACCTGCACCGCCCGTACCACCAGCAGCAGCTGCTGCAGCTGCGGCCGCTGCCGCTGCCGCCGCCGTTGCTAGCGGCCATAGCAGCAACTCAGCGGCGCCCAGTCCATTGAGCAACTCGATACTGCCACCGGCTTTGAGCAGTCAGGGTGAAGAGTTTGCGGCAACGGCGAGTCCTTTGCAGCGCATGGCATCGATCACCAACTCACTGATCACCCAGCCACCGGTCACGCCGCACCACTCACAGCCACAGCGGCCCACCAAGGCGGTCCTGCCGCCAATCACCCAGCAACAGTTCGACATGTTCAACAATCTGAACACCGAGGATATCGTGCGTCGCGTCAAGGAGGCGCTCTCCCAGTACAGCATCTCGCAGCGTCTGTTCGGCGAGTCGGTGCTTGGTCTATCCCAGGGATCCGTCTCGGATCTGCTGGCCAGGCCCAAGCCCTGGCACATGCTCACCCAGAAGGGACGCGAACCGTTCATCCGCATGAAGATGTTCCTCGAGGACGAGAATGCGGTACACAAGCTGGTCGCCAGCCAGTACAAGATCGCGCCCGAGAAGCTCATGCGGACGGGCAGCTACAGCGGCAGCCCACAGATGCCACAGGGATTGGCCAATAAAATGCAGGCCACGCTGCCCATGCAAAAGATGATGAACGAGCTGAAGCTGCAGGAGCCTGGACAGGCACAGCATATCATGCAACAGATGCAGGCAGCGGCCGCCATGTCAGCGGCCATGCAGCAGCAGCAACAGGCAGCTGCCGCCCAAGCGGCTGCCGTCCAGCAGGCACAGGCTCAGGCCCAGCAGAGCCAGCAGCAGCAGGTCCAGCAGGCGCAACAGCAGGCACAGCAAATGTTGCACCATCAGAACATGCTACTCACATCGCCGGGTCTGCCGCCGCAGCATGCGATTAGCCTGCCCGCCGCGACAAGCACGCCCAGCGGACAAGGTGGCGGCAATCCTGGCGGACCTGCCGGAGCACCAGTGAGCGTGGACAAGAAGCCAATGATGATGCCAGTGCATGGCGGCGCCCATACGCCCAACGCCATGCGCAGCCTTCATCAGCACATGTCGCCCACTGTCTATGAGATGGCCGCCCTGACCCAGGACCTGGACACCCACGACATCACCACCAAGATCAAGGAGGCACTGCTGGCCAACAATATTGGCCAGAAGATTTTCGGCGAAGCTGTATTGGGTCTGTCGCAGGGCTCCGTCTCGGAGCTGCTTAGCAAACCGAAACCCTGGCACATGCTCTCCATCAAGGGACGCGAACCCTTCATCCGGATGCAGCTGTGGCTGAGCGATGCCAACAACGTGGAGCGCCTGCAGCTGATCAAGAACGAGCGCCGCGAGGCGAGCAAACGCCGACGCAGCACTGGACCAAATCAGCAGGACAACAGCAGCGACACCTCCAGCAATGATACCAACGACTTCTACACGAGCAGCCCAGGACCCGGATCGGTGGGCTCATCGGTGAGCGGTGCACCGCCCAGCAAGAAGCAGCGTGTCCTGTTCTCCGAGGAGCAGAAGGAGGCACTGCGTCTGGCCTTCGCATTGGACCCTTATCCAAATGTCGGCACCATCGAGTTCTTGGCCAATGAGCTGAGTCTGGCCACACGGACGATCACCAATTGGTTCCACAATCATCGCATGCGCCTCAAGCAGCAGGTGCCCCACGGGCAGCCCGGCCAGGACAATCCCATACCCAGTCGCGAGAATACAAATGCCACGCCCTTCGATCCCGTCCAGTTCCGCATTCTGTTGCAGCAACGCCTCGTCGAGCTGCACAAGGAGCGAATGGGGCTGAGTGGTGCGCCGATTCCATACCCACCGTACTTTGCCGCCGCTGCACTCCTTGGACGCAGCTTGGCCGGCATACCGGGCGCCGCGGCAGCAGCCGGTGCGGCCGCAGCTGCCGCTGCTGCAGTGGGTGCAGCGGGCGGCGATGAGTTGCAGGCCCTCAACCAGGCCTTCAAGGAGCAGATGAGCGGACTGGATCTGTCGATGCCAACGCTGAAGCGCGAGCGCAGCGATGATTACCAGGATGAGTTGGATCTGGATGCCAGCGGTCATAACATGAGCGACAACGAGTCCTTCGAGGGCGGCCACGAAACCGAAAGCAACCCCGTCTCCGAGTACGAGAAGGTGCTGCAGAAGTCCGCACTCGCTGCCGCCTACATGAGCAACGCGGCGCGCAGTTCACGTCGCAAGCCCGCGGCACCGCAGTGGGTCAATCCCGCAGCCGCTGGGACACCCGCTGCCGCAGCTGCTGGCGTTGTGGCCGCCGCTGCACTTGCTGCCGATGCCAGCACCGCCGAGCGCATCATCAACGGCGTCTGCGTCATGCAAGCCTCCGACTACAGTCGCGATGAAGCGGACAGCGTGAAGGGCGGCGTCGACTCTGGCAACGATGCGGAGCACGAGGATCATTCTCAGCTGGAGATCGATCAGCGTTTCATGGAGCCAGAGGTGCGTATCAAGCAGGAGGACTACGATGACGATGATCAACAGCAACAGCAACACCAACAACATCTGCAGCAGCAACAACAACAACAACAGCAGCCAGACGATTCTGCGCGCATCGAGAGCGACGCTGAGAAGCAACTGAAGGTGATAAACGAGGAGAAGCTGCGAATGGTGCGGGTTCAGCGCCTGAGCAGCAACGGTGAATCCGACGAGCTTTGCGGCGCGGGTCAGCAGACGGTAGGTGGCGCTGCAGCGCCAGCAGCTGCTGCGTGGAACTACTAGAAACCGGAACTAGATCAGCAGCTTGAAGAGTGCAATGTTGAAGACGTTTACTTGTGATTAAGTTTGGCAGCGGCCCCCCTCCCCCCCAGAAAATGTTTAGCCCATGGCTCTTGCGATTAGCGTACATAATATATATATACACACATATATATATATATATATATAATATTACCATATAAATTTACATAAGATATATAATTAGTTCGTAGAGCTCTTAAATATAATTATTTTTTTTTTTTATCGAAATCGATATCGAAATAGTTGTAGCTAAAGGAAAAGTTTAAAGACGCTATGCGAAGCGCAAAAGTATTAAATTGTTGGCTTTAAACTTGCCAAGCCCCCCACAGTCCCCACAACCCTCCCACGTACACCCCCGTCACACCCCCTAACCACCAGCATGAAGACACCTCTGACCTAAAACTCTACCAAATGCCAAATCTGATGGAAGGACGCAGATTTTGCTAAAGATTTTTATTTGATTTCTTTACGACTTTAAGACTGTAAGCAAACGGCGGTAGAATTTTAAAATTATTATTATTATTATTATTATTACTATTATTACTATTATTACTATTATTATTATTATTACAGTTATTATTATTATTATTATAATGATTTTCCTGCATTGTTAAGTGTAAATAGATCAACATTATGATATGATATGTGCATCTTTATAGGGCCGTTTTGTATATAGAAAATTGTAGGCGTTAACAGCGGCAAAAAAAAAGAACGAAGGGAGAGGAAAATGAATTATTTATTTTCCTACAAAATAATTCATAAACAATAATAATACATACATAAATTTTTTTTTTTTTTTGGTTTTTTGTTGCACACAAAAGTTTTTAGCTATCTTTTGATCTCAAGTAGCACCAACTAATACACACACACACACACACACACATAAATACACACATAATATATATGAATACAAAACACCTGAAATTCTGAAAAACGAACAAGAACAAAAGGCGAACCCAAAGTAAAAGATAGTTGAAAATGCAAGAAAAACAAACTAAAGCATAACAGAAACAGAAAAATAGGCAACATTTTGAATAATTTCTTGTTTTCATTTTTCAACCCAAAAATTTAAAAAAAAAAAAAAAAACAAAAAATTAATAATTATTAATTATTATAATTATTAATTAAATCAATAAATAACAAAAAACTAAATACAATAAATTTTGTAAATTTTGAATTTACGTAAAAAATAAAAATTAAATAATGCAAATTAATAAATATGTAAAACACTATGTAAACTCTATAAACAATATAGCAAAATAAATGCAAAATGCACTAAATTATTATAATAATAATTATAATATAAAAAAAATAAATATATATATATACATTAATATATATATAAATTTATATTTATAGTATATAATATGCCGTTTATCAATATAAATTACAAATTATAACAAACTTTAAATTTGCATTACGAATAGCATAATTTTTTTGTGAACTAATTAAACATAAATCATAAAATATAAAATATAAAATATAAAAAAAAAAACCACAAAAAACAAAAAACAAAAACAGACAACCGCATATCGTACTAAAGAAAATTTCAAAAATGAAAATTTAAATGAAAAAATAATTATAAATTTAAATGATATAAATTAAAATTAAATCTAAGTGCGCCAATTTTTTTGCCTAGCACCTAAGTTTAAATCTTAAAACATAAAACACAAAAAACACTGTTTTCCTATCTATAAACGAAGCAAAAAGAAAAAACAAAATTTTAATTAATTAAATACACATTTATTTCGCTAGGCTAAAGTTTAAGCTAAAATAAATATTTCAGAAACCAAAAAACAAAAAAAAAAACAAAAATATTAATTATAAATTATAAAATGATAGAACACACATAAATCGTCGAACATTTTTGCATAGGCCCAAACTTTGCCGCGTTATTATTATAAAAAAAAAAAAACAAAAACAAAAAATTAAATATGATACAAATTTTCAAAGGGAAAGTAACAAAAATTATAAAATTTAAAAGAAAATTAAAAAGAAAAAAAAATATCAAAAAAATATTAAGCCAAACACATTTCAATACCTAAACAAATAAAATTTGCGTCTTCAAATGAAAACAATTTTATGGATATTTAAAATTTAAAAGCAAACAAAAAATTGAAAATTATAAACAATAATAAATTAAATTATTCAAAGAAATGAAGAGAAATGCTAACAAATTTTTGCCGCTGTCAGCAAATTTGTTATAAATGATTATTTCAATTATAATTTCCTTTAAACCTATTCATTTTGATTTTGTGTGATTAATTAAATAATTAATTTGAAATGTATTAAGTTTTACAATTAAAAATGTTAAATACTTTGCATTTTCATACGCTTTAGCTAAATAATAATTAAAAGTATAATTAAATAAATATTTATACATTTAATACACATACATACACACAACCCCACATATATGCATATATATATATAAATACATATATATTTATATACATATATATATTTGTTTATATATATATACAAAATTAAAAAAAAAATAATAATAATTTAAATAATACAGAAAAATATGTTTAAAGGTTGAACGTGAGCAAATGGAGAGAAAATCGCTATGAAGATGATCACACAAAAAAAAAAAAAACAATTTAGTTTTAATTATTATTTAAATAAAACTATTTTTTTTCGTATTGTAATAATTATGATCAATTTTTTTAATTATTATTATAATTATGATTATTACTGTAATTATCGATAAACAAACAAACAAAAAACATACCAATAATACATGAACATTAATGAAAATTTATCAAATAAAAATGTTTTCTTAAACGAAAAAAAAAAAAAACCCATCGAATATCCTTTTTTATTTTCCAATAATCCTTCCAAGTATCTAGGGCCTTATAATTTGACCACATTTTCCCCATTGCGATATTCAAATGAAATGCTATTGAGGAACTACAGTACTCGCAAAACTTTTAAAATATCCCTCGTCCCCCACAACACACACACACACAAACACACACACACACACATACAGAAAACTAGCCTGGGGCAGGGGACCCTCATATGCGCTTGAATGTAGAAAGCGTCCTAAGGACATACTCATTTGCATGCATAATCTATATAATTTTCTATGCAGTACACACACACACACACACATACACAATATAACACGTATATATACCCAACTATCGGAATGATTGGATACATTTAATATATATAAAAATATATATATAAGCATAAGTATCTGTAGATGAGTATATTATCATTATGAGGTGCTAGAAAAGAGAGAAGATAAGTAAAACAGAAAAACAGAAAAATCCCAGCTACGAATAAAGAAAAAGATAAAGATAAACCTAATGGTAAAGATAAAGATAAAGATAAAGATAACAGATAAAGATCTATAATTATAGTAAAGTAGAAAGTGAAGTTTTTTGCATAGATCCCTTAGAATCAAACGTTGCATCTGCCACCCACGGCGAGCGATACAAAAAAAGAAATAATTAAATAAAAACAAAAATAAAAAGCAAACACACATTGAATGTCAAGCGGTTCTAAAATCGATAACGATAACGATAACAAAAGAATATGGGAAAGTAATTCGATATATTAAAATTAAAATAAAAAACAAGAAAAAGAAAAAGAAAATTATACGTAATTAATTTTAAAATGAGATACAAGCAGGCCGCTTCGAAATATGTTAATAATGAGCAGACAGTGAATAAAAAATTAATCAAAATATCTTTAAAAAATATTTATTTATATTATATAAATAAATATATATCATTATCGATATCTAACTGTAAATACGAGAAAAGGCCACATGCGATTTTTGTGTGTGTAAACGAAATCAAATACAATTAGTGTAAGAAATTATCCTTCCAATTCTAAAATTAAAAACATTTAAAAACTTCATTTTTTTTTACTCTAAAAATTATAATATGTTGATCTTAAAAGTAAAATAGATACCATTTTTTGTTAACACCGCAGAGAAGAAAACATTCATAAAACGGTATGAATACAAATGGATTTTAGCCCAAGGTGATATACAGTCTTACACACATACACACCAATGCATACACATACACACACACACACACAAGCAATAAACCAAATAAAACGAAAAACTTTAATTTTTTGGGTTTTGTGTTTAAAAATGAAAAAGAAAAAAATTGTAAATAAATTAGAAGAAATGACAGTTAAGCGAATTAATAAAATTAATAAACAAAAAGAAGAAATATTAAACATATATATATAAATATATATATTTATATATATGTATAAATATATATTAAAGTTCACATCTTAAAACAGACCATATCAACATTATATATATACACACATATATGTAATGGTATTGAGTAGTTATATGCAGTTATTTTAGCAATACACATACACATACATATATATATATATATATATAGTATTATAGGGTTACCTATACATTAGCACACACATACACACACACACACACACGTACACCGATCTCCTGAGTTTCCAGATACTTCAGCTAAACAACAGGCAAAAAATGAGAAAAAAGAAAAATATTAAAAATATTAAAAACATAACCAAAACCGTTTTCAGTTATAAATCCGCCCAGCAATGCAAACAAAAACAATTAAAACACATGAAAAAAAAAAAAACATAATAAAAACAATTATTAAAAATTGTGCCCATTAAAGGATAACAAAATAATAATGCAGCAAAAGTATCAAAAATCATATATATATATATTTATATATATATACATAGATTATAATAAATGAATAGATGCAGAAGCGAAAATGAAAAAGCAAAAGCAAGAGGAGAAGGAGATGGAAAAGGAGAAGGAGAAGGAAAAAGTAAATTATTAAATTTAAGCACTCGACACTTTGGCAAAGGAAATATTATACAAAATTTGACTCGATAAAAATTTTTTTAAAACTAAGCAACCAAAAAAAATACTAAAATACACAAAACCTACAGCCAAAATTCAAAAATAATAAGAGGAAAGCAGCATAAAAAATAATAAATAAAAAATAAAAAATTAATTACGTAAATAAACAAAAGTAACAAGCAACAATTTTTTGTAGCATTTCTTGTAAAAATTGTTGCAAATATAAAATTATATTATATAAACAATATTTTTTTGTTAACTTAAGAGCCTGTTCTTTTACATATATATTAATATATATATATAAATATATTAATATCTACATTGCGTTAATTTGTAAATTACCATTTTCATTCGACGAGAAAAAAAAACATTCAACAATTTTTAAAAGGACATTTATTGAAGAAGGAAATAAATAAAAAAAAAATTAAATTAATAAATAATACGACAGCAAGAACAAAAAAGAAGAAGCAGAGAAATGGAAATGAAATTGAAATAAATAAAGAAAGCAAAATAAAACCAAAATAATATTAATGCAGATATTTCAAAATTAATATATAAATAAATATAAATATAATATTAATAATAAATAGTTTATATAGCATGTAAAACTGAACAGAGAAATCAAATTCAATAAAGACGAATATAATGTATTCAAACCAACAAGTCCATCACTTTTTACTTCCCATAAAATTCTTATATTTTTTCAGTATATATACTAAATATATAAAATACTAAATACATACAAATATATAAATTAATAAGATTAAGACTAAGCGATGATTCATTTGGTCACTGAGTTGCACTAACTCAGCAACTAACTAATATTTAATTTATCTCTTATTAAGCAGCTCCTTGGAGGTCCTTAAGAGCAAAATTTCCCAATGTTTATAGTGGCTCTGTGCTAAGCCAGGACACTTACCCTTTATTTTGCACAAGTCTAAAATCGTTTGTAATTTATTTTGGACAATCCTTGAAGCATCTGTTATTTGTAATAAATTAATTAAAAAATTACAAATTTAATTGTTGTCAATAAAATAGTATTCGATCATCAGAATATAATAATAATAATAAAAATAATAATAATAATAATAATAATAATAATAAAAAATTCATAGTCGTATGGTTGCCGTAGCCAAGACAACATCCTATATATATTGGCGCCATCTATGGTTGAAATTTATTTTTGTAGTTTCTTACTACGTGAAGAGAATCCTTTTACAATTCAATAATAAGAATAGCCGTTTAATTTGAGTTTAAGGACTTGAATTTAATATATATATTATAACATGAGTAAAGAGCTTATGAAAGGAATTCAAATAGGACAGGGCTTTCACCAATCACGCATCTTGTGACTCATGTCTTTTTCGCAGTCGTCATGGCAGCACATCACTGAAGTTAAAATAGTCCAGTTGTCCTTAAATACACACTGATAGAGTCCTTGTTACTTCAAGTAATTTTTTCCAAATCTATAATAAGAATTGATTGTGTCTTGGTCCTTTTAAGGGGGCAACAAAAAGGACGAAAGTCCCGCATGTTCTGGATACTGCAGGATAACCTCATCATGTTGTCCAAGAATCAAAGAAATCACTCAACCAATGGCCGAGTTATAACCATTTCAATATATTTATTTAAATTTCAACAAATAAAAGCCACTCAAAAAAGTCACTCGAAAAAGTCACTCAAACAATTTTCAGCCTGTAGTTGATTCTGTTCGCCTGGTACTTTTTCATAATTAAGTATCTCGCATCGATCACCGAGATCAGCGGCCAGCGAGCGGCAGCCGCCCAAATTCGTAGCATACTTTCAGGGGGGTGATTTTTTGTTTCAAAACTTTGCAACGAAAAAATATGCTGCCTACTTTCAAGGGCTGCACTGCACAATAGGAAGGATCTAACTCAGCCATATCCTTACGGATTTGAAAAAAAATCAGTGCGTTAGTATCACAAGGAGCAACTCTATCGAATGGCATTCAAGGATAACGGGCTTATCTAGACTTCATTGACTTGGAAAAATTTCGTCCCGGGGCGCGGCCGAAATAATCAAATGTCACAAAATTGTTGATATCTCGAGAACCGTTAGTCGGATCCGGATGTCCTTTGTCCAGATGTTAGTCCTTGTTTATACAATTTATTTAACACATAATTGGCCAGGATCCGCAAGGACATTCCTGAGATATGGCTTGTTTTTAAAATATCAAAATATCCTGCAAAACAAGAGTTTTAAAGGACTATTCGTCCTTTTAACGGTTTTGTCAGATTTTGGAGCTTAAGCCGCACCTTTGTGCCAAAGGAGTTGAAGAAAGTCCTTTAAATAGCAAAGTTATCGTCCTTTTTGTGTTCCAATGACAAATTTTGCATGCCACCCCCTTGACAAAAAAAATTTGAAAAATTTTTGAAAGATCCTGAAAATCCTGGAATGCCATTCAATAGAGCGGTTTCTCAGGAGTATAAAAATGGGTATCCTTTTTAAAATCGAAAGGATATTCAGGGACTAGAGCTCAAAAATGTGCCATCTTTGTGTCAATTGTAGTGCAACTTGACGAGGATTTTTCAAGGACTTTCTAGCTGAAGTCGATCTTAAATGATAACAAGGATAACCAGGATAACGGACTGAAAATGATGAAGTGGAAAAAAAGGATAATAATGCAATGAAAATTATATTATACAATTATGCACTTAATGATTTTTCCCCCAAGTACAATAAGAACCCAGTGGCTCCCAAACTGTACATGCAATTTTAGTATGGAGAAACCATTGATTAACCAGTAAATGGATGTTACAGGTATTTTTACTGACAGGATACCAGAGCCGACATAGCAACTGAACCTTCAGGACATACGAGTTGACAGGATGTTACCAGGATATTAGTGCCGATAAAAAAATTTCAAACAAAATGACATTAAGTGGTTTTCCCGGATGGTTTTTAGTGTTCGTGTCAGAAGGTTATTACTCTTTCGAAAGTTGAATATTCTTGAATGTCCTTTGGTTAAGGACAATTACTATGTCCTTTGGCACAAAGATAGTGAAGTTCCTTCCACATAAATATAAGCATTGCCAAGGACGAATGTCCTTTCAGTACTTCAGATAATACGACAAAATGTTGGCAAATAATATATAATTACATACTATTAGTTTGGATCTTCTCAAGCTCTGCTGCTCAAAGGACATTTGAATCATTACAACAAAGTTACAACAAACATTTCCGAGTCGTCCTGCAATTTTGGTCCAAATCGGCCGAAGAAAATTGGCAAAAGGTTCTTGCACATGATGCTGGCAAAAAGTGGTGCATAGCCTAGGGCATTTCTTATAAATTTGGATATTGCTTCAAAATTGACTGACCAACGCCCTCTATGTATTTTAGCAGAAGTTAGTAAAATATTTAAACCAAACGTTTAACAGCATATTCAAAATCGTTACAACAAACATTACAACAAAAATTACAACAATCCAAAAAGAGATGTGCCCACAATCGGGGCCGGAAAATTTTCAAGCACCAGGCGAACAGAATTCATAGAAGCTGTCTGCATAAATCCAACTACAGTTTGGGGGCCAATGGAAATTTTGAATTTGCCGGGCTACAGTTTAGCGGGCCACAGTTTAGGGGCCATTTGAAAGTTGCCGCTCAACCTATAAGATTTGAAATGTTTATTTAATTATTTATTTAGATAATGTTTTTGTTACGTTTACTCTTTTTATTATAATTTATATAGTTGTATATCATTTTTATTATAATTTATATTATTTTATATTTCAATTAATATAATTATTTTAATGAAATTATTTTATTTACTATCGTTACTATTAATGTAAAATGAAGGTTATAATTATAATTTATTTTATTATTGTGTATAGCTTTTTATGGCATAATATTAATAAATGACATACAAATATTTTATTAATTAATAAAAAAATAATAAAAATATTTTTTTTATTTTATTTTATTTATTTTAAGATGTTTTTGTTATATTTAAATACAATAATGCAGAGATTGATAATTTTGCAGATAAATTGTGCTTACTTGTATGTGTGCGTGTGTGTGTGTAGCATGTATAAGTGTGCGTGCTTGTGTCTCTCTGTCTGCTTGTATACATATTTACTTAATATATTATATTAAATTTACATTAAATATTATATATCATATAATAATATATAATATTTAATAAATAAAATTAGATATTTGGAATATTCTGCATATTCCATAAATTTAAATTCGCTTTTCGAGCATTTTTATCGAAACTGTCTTGTTGTTGTTGTTATTAGTATATTTGTTACTGTTGTTGTTCCTTATGTTGTTCCTTATGTTGTATGTTTATTTTGTTGTGTCGTTGTTGACGTTGCTTCTCATCGCTCCATCCTCTAGTAGCCGTAGGTAATTAGATAGTCCCCAAGCCGCTCCACGACGGAGGCGGCCTGTTGATGCAGCACTGGAGCGTCGTAGATGGAGACGATGACCGCCTGAGTGGTCTTCATGCAGTGGACGCCACTAAGGCCAAGCTTGGCGCGCACGACACGTTCGGTGCCCGAGATGTAGATGAAACGCTGGCCAGCGAGTGTGACGCCCTTTGTGAAGAGTAGATACTGCCTGTCCAATCCTTCGAGGAGACGAGTCATCTCCTCCTTGGTAACATGAAAGTCCGTGGAGTGGGCCCAAATGCTTCCGTCATGACCGGCTATGCAGGCCTTGGTAACGAGCTGCGTATCCAACAGCTGCTTGTCCACATAATCTTGCCAGCTCATCCTGATGCCTTTGGCCCCTTCCCTTTCACTTGGTTGGCTTCTAAGGTTGTTGGATCTATGCACTCTTTTCGCGGTACTTGCAACTTAGCCAAGACAACAACAAAAAATCGACTTTTTTCAAATTTAAAAGTCTTTGTTTAAAAAATATGTAAAAAATACTTCGCTCTGTGACGATAAAAAATATACTGAATAAAAAATGAACGAGTTATAATGAGTTAAAATTTTTTTAAATTTCCTTTATTTTTGGCCTACTTCGATATGTCCTCTGCTCTGTCATTGGAGGTACTACAATTCGCAGTATGGCCACAAGGCAATCCAAGCCGTCACATTTATAAGCGGCGACTCTCCACGAATCGCCCATCGATCGGAAGCATTGCTCAGGCTGGGCTCGAGCTTAGTTGGGAGTGATCGCAGGTAACAGTATAACAAAATCAATAAACCAACATCGACCTATAATTAAAACACATTACCTGGCGATCCTGGCACATTATTCGCGGATAAGTAAACAATAAAATAATAAATAGTAAATAATAAATATTAATTGAGTATGAAAAACGAAACTAACGCGGCAACTGAAATTAAAAAAAAAAATTAGAAAACTAAACAATAAATGAAAAATCAAAACAAAAAAGTTGAACAACAAATTTTAAAAATATTTATAAAAATAATTGATGTACGCATTCAATATAAAAACCAAACAAAATTTATTTATTATAAGATAAAAAAAAAAAAATAAACAAGAGCTATAAAAAAAATATAATATATAAAAAAATTGAATATATATATAATTATATTAATTATTATTAATTATATATATTATATTATATTTATATTATTAATTATAATAATCAAATCAACTAACCGTTTGGCTCCCTATAAACTCGCCACTTCAATTGAATAACTGAATCGTTGTCACCGCTAAGTAAGTAGCCGAGGCACAAACCAACCCATCGCTGCAACTGAAAATCAAAACAATTTATATACAAATATACACATACATACACATATACACATATATGTATATATATATATAGACCAAGTAGGCAGATCTAAATATGAGTTTAACATTAGAAGGAACTAGATGGAGCTTCAAGCGTCCTTAGCGCCCTTTGCTGTAGCTAATGGAGCAAACAGATTCAAAGGATTACCTACGGTCTCAAGCTCAGCTCTAAATTTCATTCAAAGGACTGATGATTTTGGCATCCACAGGAGCTTCACCTTCTCAAGGTATTTTTTAAAAGGGAGCCTTTCATTATCGGACATTTATTGTAGGGACAAAGGATAAGGGATGAA
Source organism: Zaprionus lineosus (assembly GCA_035044505.1). Classification (NCBI taxonomy): domain Eukaryota; kingdom Metazoa; phylum Arthropoda; class Insecta; order Diptera; family Drosophilidae; genus Zaprionus; species Zaprionus lineosus. The sequence goes on from JAWNNX010000482.1 coordinate 274,374, forward strand.
GTATCAAAAATTCCCTTCCCTTCCTCCTCTCCCTTCTCCCTGGGAAGACAGCGTTTCGAGTTTATCATTTCGATTTTTCAATATGAAATTGATTGATTGATTTGAAAATTGATTAAAACGCAAATTGATTAATTTTAGATTCTCGACTTTTATTTGCACTCTACTCGTAACATGATTTGTTGTTGTTGCTTTTTGTTTTTTGCTTTTGCTTTTGCTTTATGTTTTTGCTTTATGTTTTTGACTTTTATTTATATTTTGTTGTATTTTTATGTCTTTATTTAACTTCAATGCTTTTATATATGTATTCTATATATCTGTAAACACATATGCACAAGTGTGTGTGGGGTGTGTGAGGGTGTGTGTGTGTGTGTGTGTGTGTGTATATATACATCTTTTTAGGAGGCGGTTCATAACAATGTTGTGGGTGTGTGTGTGTATGTATGTGTGTTTGTTGTACATACAAAGGCAATCAATCTATTAACGTATTATATATATATATATATGTGTATGTGTGTGTGTGTGTATGTGTGTGATTGTATGTGTGTATGTGTGTGGGTGTGCGTATGTGTGCTTGCAGCTCGTTAAGCCCGAAGTCAGTCCAAAAAAATCGGCACTTTATCAGTTAAATTTCATATATATATATGTATATGTGTGTGTGTGTGTATATATATGTAAGGCTATATGTATCAGTGTGTGTGTGTGTGTGTATGCATGTATGCATGTATTTGCATTCCAACAACAAACAAGGCTGCGTAGTTTTCCTTTTGTAACAACTTCAGTTTTTAGTTAGGTTTTAGTTTGTGTTGTTGTTGTTGTTGTTTGTTCTTCCCCTTTTTGTTGTTGTTGTTGTAGCTCTTGTTGTTGGCGTTGGCGTTGGTGTTGGTGTTGCTGTTGCTGTTGCTGTTGTTGCTCTTCATTAAGTAGAAAAATATTGCTCTAAAAAATACAGGGCAACTCTTTACCATCCATTCATTATATCATGTATAGATATAGATATATTTATATATAGATATATAGATATATATATATATGTATATGTATATATAATATAAATATACTTAAATTTCTTAATTCATTTTTGTTGTTGTTTTTTTTGTTTTGTTTACTTGTTCGCTTGGTACAGGTTCAGACATAAAAACAGGCGCTATTTGAAACCTTGGAGGGCAACAGATTTTACAATTAATTAAATATTTTTATTTTTATTTATATTTTTATATTTAATATATATATATATTATAAACTTACATATATATATATACATGTATATATATATATATAAATTTATATAAGGGCTGATATTATCATATTCATATGTAGATATTATGGTTCCTCGGGTCATTTTAAAAGTCATATGAGTTGCGCTTTAAGTTACCTGCACGTCCTGTCATCAAGGACATGTGTGGATACCCTGTAAGTTTGTTATGCGCGCATTTGTGTGTGTGTATCTTTACGTGTTTGTGTGTGTGTGTGTGTGTATAACAACAAAGCGGAGGTGTAATAGCAACTAACTGAGTGGGAGTAGGCTTTGAGCTAATATCTTTAACAAAATTTCTCCATTTACTCTCTTTCTCTCCCTCTCTCTCTCTCTCTCTCCTACTCTCTTCTAATCTATCCTTCTTTATTCCCCTTTCTTTTTCGCTCTCTATATTTCTTTTCTATCGCTAACCCTTCAAGCTACAAAATTTCACTAATTCCTTTAGCAAGTCTTGAAATGTGAAAATTGGCAACAACACAACACAGCTGCGACGTTGCCGCATTTCTCAAGCTACTTAAGTGTAAGAAATAAAACTGAAACTTTTGGAATATTTAACAGGCACTTTTAGTATTTTCTTTGTCAGGCTATAGAAATCGGATTAAAGACAAGACATCTTAACGATCAACGATATCTCCCCTCCTCCTCTTTGGCATTTTTAAAATATATATTAAGCAACTTTTCACTAACTAAGATATATATAAATATATATATTTATTCTAATAATATCCAATGTTCGATTTAAAATCGCCCAAGCTAAAAATAATAATAGAAGAGAAAGCAAATAAAGAGAAATTAAATAAAAATAAAAAACAAAGCAAAAGTGAAATGAAATCACAATTTGTGTGTATTTGGTACAAAGAAATCATAATCATATATATTTAATAATAATGATAATATGATAATAATATTAATATTAATATTAATATTAATATTAATTTCAATAGCAAAAAATATGATACTATTTTTTTTATAACATTAACAAACTTTCTTGCTGGTCGTAATTATTAATTATGTTGCATATCAGATTGATGTAGCTATGTGTGTATGTATATATATATGTGTATGTGTGTGTGTGTATGTGTGTGTGTGTGTGTGTATTAGGTATACAGTTAGGTAGTTTTTGTTGGGCTTGATCCGAGACTCGTATAGGACATTTGATTAGAGCCTGGGGACTTACAGTTACGCTTTATAAACTTTGTTTTTCTTTTTGTTTTTGCTTTTGTTTTTGCTTTTGTTTTTGCTTTTGTTTTTGCTTTTGTTTTTGTTTCGTTTTGTATTTGCTTTTTGATTTCTGTTTCTGCTTTTGTATCGGCTTCCGTTTTTTCCTTTGTCTTAAATGACAATAACAATAATTCAACTTAGTTACTCTCTTTAGCTAGTAAATGTATATAGGTAGATTTATATATATATATATATGTATACATATATATAGAGTATGTATATGTGTATGTGTCTGTGTGTGTGTGGTTGTAGCTTCTACTGTGACAAGCTCGAGCGGCGATTGTCGCGGTTGCTCTAAGTGCTACATATAAATATATAAATATATAAACATATGTATATATATATATATATACATATATATATATATATACGGAGGCACATGCATACACACACATATGTATACACGCATACATACACATGTGCATATACATATACAATGTTTAAAAAAGGCGTCGGTTGTAAAGCTACTAAAACGTGTTTTATCATAGATTTCATTTATCTTAATATTTAAACAAACAAAAGCAAACGTTTAACATTTTTTTAAATTAAATATTAATTAATTAATTAATTAATTTAAGCTTAAGTTTAAGTTTAACAACTGGCAATAAGTTCACGTCTTGCATTTTCATATTTCATCTTTTACTTTACATTTAACAATTTTTCTCTTTCTCTTTCTCTTCTTCTTCTTCTATTTGTTTTTCCTTTCATTTTCATCATTTTCTTCTTATTCTACTTCTTTTCATTTTCTTTTCTTTTTCTTTTTCTTTGCTAAAAAGGTACTTGAAGTGGCGGGGAGTGGCGAGGGGGAGGGCTTAGGATTGGGAGCACTTGCGTTGTTGTTGTTGTTGTTATTTTCTTAGGTTTTTACTTTTGTTTTTGTTTTTGTTTTTGTTTTATTTAAGCTATAAATATATATAAATTGTTTGTTGTGCCAGGAAATAAACAAACAAACAAACAAACTAACAGACAAACTAACAGACAAACAGACAGACAGACAGACAAACAAATTTCCTTTTAAAAAGTTTGCGAAAAATATTGAACTATTTTTTAAATATATATATTATTTATTAACTATAAGCTAATTGTTGTTGTTTGTTCTGGTTGTTGTTGTTGCTGTTCTTGTTGTTGTTGTTTTGGTTGTTGTTGTTGCTGCTGTTGTTGTTGTTATTGTTGTTGTTTTTGCTTTTGTCTAAACGTATCTTTGATTTGGGAGTTACTTGAGTGTCGCTTCTTCTTCTATTCTTCATTCTTCTCTTTCTCTCTATCTCTTTCTCTATCTCTTTCTCTATCTCTTTCCCTTTCTCTCTCTCGTTCTCTTCTCGTTTTGATTTTGTTTTTGGGATTTGCTATGCTAAAAGTTGATTGGCCTGTGATTTGGTTGATTTAGTTAGCACTTAAGTGTATAGTTAATATATAATATATATGTATACATATATATGCATGTATGTGTGTGTGTGTGTGTGTATATATATATTTAACATTTAATATTATAATATTAATTAATAATAATAGCATTTTTGTAAGTTGTATATGCGATCTAAAAAAATTCGCAATTTTTCATTTTCTTTACACATTTTTTATTTTTTTTTTCATTGCTAAGGACTCCATTTTTAAGGCGCTAAATCTTGATGGGTGTGTCACTGTTGTGTGTGTTTATGTATGTGTGTGTGTGTGTGTGTGTGTGTGTGTGTGTGTGTGTGTGTGTGTGTTTATTAGTTTAAATATTTAAACAAAAATATAAATTTTGCTCACAGCAAACAAACAAATACAAATTATAAAATATTTTAATTAATTTTTGCTCTTTGTAACATTTTTTATCTCTCTCCCTCACTCGCTTTCTCTATATCTCCATCTCTCTCTCTCTCGCTTTCTCTCCTTTTGCTGGTGTCTTACTTTCTCTTACATGGTAAAAATTTGTGTAAAATTCGTGCCCAGCTAGCACCTTAGGACATTTTTGTGTTTAAGTTTTCTCCTCATCTTCACCTTTCACCTTTCACCTTTCACCTTTCAGCCTTCACTTTCACTTTCACTTTTTATTTAAGTTGTTCAAATTAAAAATTTAAAATTCAATGCTTAAAATTAAAATTTGTAACTTTTATATTTGAAAGCTTCAAGCTCAAAGTTCAAAGATGCTTAAAAATTTAAAAAATTGCTTTAAAATTGTTGAATTCTTTAGTAAAAAATAAAAAATAAAAAATAAAATATAAATATAAATATAAATATATACATATATATATTGTATATATATGTACTGTATATATATTTATATATTTGCACAAGTCTTGAATTAGAGCTACGTTTAAAATGAAAATTGCAACTAGTCAAAGAAATGAATTAATTAATTAATTATTTCAATTATTATAATTAATTCAATGGCCAACAAAAAACAGGCACTAAAACTGAAGTCCGATTAAAAGAAATTAACAACTAAACTAAGACTATAAAATAATTGTTTAAACAATTAAAATGTAAAAATTAAAAGCTTTAAATTAATAATATTACAATAAAATAATAATAATAATAATAATAGTTATTTTATATATAATATATATATATCTATATATATATACATATATAGAAAAACGTCGTGTAAACACAGAAAATATTAAAAAAAAATATTAAAAAAAAAATAAATTTTAATTGTTGTAAATTTGTTGAAAAAACCAACTAAATGACTAAATGCTCTGCGTTGAACAGAAAGAGACAACAAGTGGTGCGAGCGGGATGAAGAATAGGCAGAATAAACGCTAAGCCGTGGCTACTGCGTGTGTGTGTGTGTGTGTGTGAGTGTATGTATTAGTGCGTGTTTGGTGTGTGTGTGTGTTTATGTGTATGTGTGTGGCGCTGGTTAGGCAGACGGACAGAGAAACGATCAAAGATCTGACTATGTCCTGCCGCCAGCCATGCGCCATATTCACCGCATCCACGAAGCCTTCCGTTTGACCTTGGTACGGAGTCCACGGAGCGGCTTCATCTTGTTCTTGTTAGCCACCGCATTGGCCATTGTCACACTGAGATGCTGTTGCAGGGTTGCAGGCTGCCCGCTGCCCACCGTCATGCCGCCCGCGCCGGGCAAACACCCAAGTCCCGCAATATACAGATTCGACGATGAGCCGCCGCCGCCCGTGACCGTTGATCCTGCCGTGCTATAAAGCTCCTCGTACGCAGATCTCTGTTGTTGTTGCTGCTGCTGCTGCTGTTGCTGCTGCTGCTGCTGTTGTTGTTGCTGTTGCTGTTGCTGTTGCTGTTGCTGATGATGATGATGTTGGTGCTGAGGCTGATGCTGATGCTGTTGCTGCTGCTGTTGTTGCTGTTGCGTGAGCGCTGCTGCGGCGGCAACATTGGCGGCCGCGCTGCTAAGGAGCGCCATTTTGCTGCCGCTGCCGTTGGTGTAGATGCCGTTGCTCTGTTGCTGATGCTGCAGCTGCAGCTGCTGCTGGTGATGCTCCTCCTCGAGGCTACGGCTGGAGGCACGCTTGTAGGGTGAGCCGTGACTGCTGCCGCTGCTACCGTTGCTATAATAAGGCGTTGTTGCTGTTGTCGACGAGCCGCACTCGACGTTCGAGGAGCGCGACAGCGACAACAAAGCATCAACGCCATCGCGATGCCTCTGCTGATCCTCCAGCTCCTCGGGAGTAATCATATGACTGCGGATATTCAAGAAAATATTAAATAAGCATCGATCATGTGTGAGTGTGTGTGTGTGTGTGTGTGTGTGTGTGTGTGTGTGGGGGCGCGAGTACTCACTTCTCTTCGCTGCTGTCGTAGGCAGCGTCAGAGCTGTCCGCACCGTGGCCAACGCGGAGTTGCATCTGCTGGGCGGGCTGACCGTTACCATTGGTCAGCGGCGTGGAGGCGCCGCTATCCGCATTGCTATTGCCGCCCGCCGAGTAGGTGTGATCCTCGCTTGGCGAGCTTGTTATCACAGGTGCGCTGAAGGATAAAAAAAACCAAAATAAAATCATCCATCCATCAATCCTCCGCCTGCCATTGCCATCGCTCCGGTGTTACTTACCCATTCTGAAAGGACTCGCTCTGAAAGGCTTTTGATCCGTGTTTAAGGTAGAGCATCGTGGCAGCCGCATGCACATCATCTATGCTATCCGCGCCGCAGTCCCTGGCCAGACGCTCAAAGTTCAAGGCACTTACTGGAGGAGCAACTGACAAGGCTCCGTTTCCGCTTCCGCTTCCGTTTCCGTTGCCGTAGTTGTATTTATTGTTATTGTTGTTGTTATTGTTGATAATATTATTATTGTTATTATTACTATTATTATTATTATTATTATTAATATTATTATTATTATTGTTATTATTATTATTATTGTTGTTGTTGTTGTTGTTGTTGCCATTGGTCAAATATTTTCCATTGATCTCCTCGTCACAGAGAAGATGCGTCGACTGCGCAGAGTCCTCGCTGCTGTTGCCAAACGCCTTGGACAGATTGGGAAACAGCTTGGGATCGAAGCGGTCATGACTGTTCGACGGTGTGCCGCCACCGCCACCGCCACCATTGGGCGTGCCCGCCTGGCTGCCGCCATTGATGATGGTCAGGGCGCCGTTGAGTTTGGCTGGCGTCGCATTGCCCATCGATGCACTGGTCGGTGTGCCGTCCAGGCTATCGTAGCCGGAGATGCTGCCACTGGCATTGCCTGTGGGACTCTTGAGGAGCGGCGTTATCTTATCCACGGCCGAGTTGGGGAAATATGGCGAACGGTTCAATGCCTGCATCAGATTCTGTCGCTGCTGCGGCTCAACCCGCCACAGCGATCCTTTGCCCATGTTCGGCGCCTTCTCCACCTTCACAAAGCTCTTGTTCAAGGACAGATTATGGCGGACGCTGTTCTTCCAGCCGTTGGGCGCTGACTTGAAGTATGGGAAATGCTGCACAATCCACGCGTAAATCTCTTTCACGGGTAACGCCTTCTCGTTTGAATCCTCAATGGCCATAAAAATCAAGGAACTGTTGCAAGGGAAATGGAGAGAGAAAATGATTTTTTTTATTATTTTTTAATTTTTTATAATTTTTTAATTAATTAAAAATTGTCAACTATTTTTTATTTATTTTATTTTTTTTTTTAAATTTTCTTTATTATATTTTTATTTTAATAATAACTGAAAGTAAATGTAACTTCCTCGAAAGTCTAGACCCTTCCTGGCAGATCCCTTCAGGCTACGCACGCGTGTGAAGGAGACGGAAGACGAGTATCTCGCTGCTTGCAGCTATATATAAAATAATATATATTCTTGTATCGGAAGAGCACGAAAAGCGACGTTTTTTTCAAATTTTTTTTCTCTTTCGCTCTTTGTCTTCGGTCCCAGAAAAAAAAAACTTTTTTTTCCTGCGACCCGACAACTACTGACTGACTGAACAAATTACAGATTAAGGACGAAAAAATGAGGAGTATAATCAGTTGACAGTTCCAAGTCGATAACAAAATGTCAATTCTAATACTCTTTGTTATCGATTATTTTAAATGAAGTCAATTGAACAGTTGACACTCATCTCCATTAAGTTATCGATCCATTATTTGCTTCAGTTCATTTATGACATAATTATAGAATTGTATTTATTATTTTGACAGTCGAATCTCATCTCTAAAAAGTTATCGATAAACGATTTGAAGTTTTCTTACCTAAAACTATATGGCGGCTTGTTGTTTGTATGCACAAACGGATCGTATGGCACATTGTTGGGATGCTTTTGCTTCTGGGGCGTGTTACTGTTGTTGTTGTTACTGTTGTTGTTGTTGCTGCTGTTGTTGTTGTTGTTGTTATTGGTGTTGTTGCTGCTGTTGTTGTTGCCGCTGCTACTGTTGGCAGCAGCGTTGGAGCTGCTGAAACTGCCACCAGCAGATGAATTTGTGTTGCAGCCGTTGTTGTTGTTGTTGTTATTATTATTATTGTTGTTATTGTTGTTGCAACTGCTGTTATTATTATTATTATTGTTGTTGTTGCTCTTCTTGGAGACTGCCTGATATTGGGGCGTACTTGTGTGAACTCTTGTGCTGCCGACACCCAAATCGAACTCCTTGAGGGAATCCTCATTGTCGTAGCTGATGTAGCTTCCCGGGCTACGTAGATTGACGATGGCCGATCCTGATCCTGAGCCAGAGCCGGAACCGGAACCTGAACCATAGCCATTGTGCACTGTTGTCGGCGTCATGGGCTGTGGCGGAGGCGTCACCGACAGCTGCAACACTCCGGAACGTGAATTCAAGGTGCTGTAGTAGGCGCCAGGGGGGAGCAAAGCCACTGGCGGTGGTGAGGCAACATTGGCGGGCTGTTGAGAGCTGTTGGGGCACAAACAGGAAATCGATTAATTATTGTCTAGTGCCTATCTATCGATGTGTGTGTGTGTGCTTGTGTGTGTGTGTGTGTGTGTCTCGAGTTGTGCAACTAAAAGCGGTCACAAAAAAGGGGGTTGGGGGAAGGGAGGCTACCATAAATAGCCCTAATTGGGAGAGCTATCATAGTAAACTATCGATAACATTTTCAAATATGACAATTGATTAAAAATCACCCAAAACTATCGATTGGCAACCTACAAAATTTCTGTTTTCAGTCCCTTAAAGTTTTAGATGTTTTTCTTTTTGTTATCGATTTTTTTGAAATACTTGTTAATAACCAAATTGTGACTTGCTATCGAAACCCATCAAAATATTCGATATTTATCGATAAACTCGGAAGAAGACCATAAAACAAGGCACGTATGGAGTAATTTGAATGTTTTTATCGATGCAGTCATTAAACATCAAAGTTATAGAGATATAAAAATAATCGATTACAGTTCCTTTAGTTATCGATTTGAGATTTTAAATCTTTAGATTTGCATTTTATCTAAATTTCAAGTGTAATTAGGCAAAGTTAAGTTTCAAACTAAATAAGAATTCGATATTCGATATTAAGGTTATCGATAAAACTATCGTTCTATCTTCAGCTCTGTATTGGGCACACTCTTGACTCTTCGACTTACATGACATGCGGCGCACTGACGAAGCTGTAGCCCGGCGGAAGTGTCGCTGTGCTGACCACCGCTTGCGTCGTCTGTTGTTGTTGTTGTTGTTGGAGTTCATTGACGGAGTTGTTGTTGTTGCTGCTGATGTTGTTGTGGGACGTTATGTTGCTGGTGTAGTTGACAGCATCGAAAACTGCGTTAATGCTACTTGACTTGGGCAGCGGACTGCTGCCACCGTTGACAGCGGCGTTAGATGAGCCGGAACCGGAGCCGGAGCCAGAGCCCGAGCCTGAACCTGAACCTGAACCGGAACCATTTATGGAACTAATGCTAACCGTTGAGTTGGTTGACGAGGCGGGTGAGCTGACGACAGTTACCGTAGATGCCACCAAATGACTATTATTGTTGCTGCCGCTGTTGCTGCTGCTGCTGTTGCTGGTGATGATGTTGCTGTTGTTGCTGTTGTTGTTGTTGATGTTGTTGCTGCTGCTGTCCACATGCACATGCATCTTCTCACGCAAGTACTTCTTATGCGGATGATGCGTTGTTGTGTTTCCAGTCGACTTGTACGCGGCGCCAGCAACTGTTGCACTTGTGCCGCTGCTGCTGACAAAGATCTGTTGCTGCTGTTGTTGTTGTTGTTGTTGCGGTTGCTGTTGGTGTTGCTTTACGGTTGCCGTTGTTGCAGGTACAAAGGTGGCGCCGCCCGCCGCTGCACGTGCCAAGAACGACGCCCCAGACGTGACTCCCGGCGCCTTCGCCATCATCGCTTTGTACTCAACGACAGTTGTCGTTCCGCTGGGTCCCTTGTGAACTGTCGTCGTGCTGTAGACGGCGGGGGGTGGGGGCGGCTGCTCGCCGGACTGTTGCTGGTGATGATCGCCGGCATCTGTACCGCTCGCTGGCAGCTCCTCAATAATGTCGCTAACTTTGCTAATGTTGTTGTTGTTGTTGTTGTTGTTGTTGTTGTTGTTGTGGTTGATGCTGTTGCTGCTGTTAGTGGTTGCTGTGGTCGAGGTTGCTGCTGCTGCCGCTGCTGCTGCTGTTAGCGCAGTCGTTGCAGTTGCCGCTTTTAGCGCCACTGACGTACTACGTTTCAAGTGCGGCGCAGTTGTTGTTGTTGTTGCTGTTGTTGCCGTTGCTGTGGCCGCTGCTGCTGCCGCAGCCGCTGCTGACGAGACGCCACCTGTTGCTGTTGTCGTCACTATCCCCTTTATCAGGTTGCTGTCGTTCAGCCAGGAGAGCGAGCGCAGTTCCCCGTCGTCGGCAGCTGCGGCCGCCGCAGCCAGCGCATCGGCAGTGCTTAATTCCAATGGCTCTGTGGCAAGCAGCACAATGTTGCCACCAGCTGTTGCACCATTTGCAACCTGTGCTCCCGCTCCGGCTCCCGTTCCCGCTGCCGCTGCCGCCGCTGCAGCTGCGGAGCTGTTCTCGTACGCCGTAAAGCCGCTCCCGTTATGTTGCAGGAACACGTATTTGGATCCGGAACTCATGTGTCCGCCGGTGTGTCCATTGACGGTACTCGCCGCTGCGGCTGCTGCTGCTGGCGACGTTGTCGTTGCAACGGCGCGATAGCCGTGCGCGGCCGCAGCCGCTGCTGCCACAACCGCCGCCGTTGCTGTTGTTGCCGCTGCCGCCGACTGCAATTGGCCGCGAAGTTGGCTAAGATCGTGTGGGGTTAGCAGCTGCGTGGGATTATCTGTTGACATGCTGCAAAGGGAAAGGGACAGGGCGAGGGCGCGAGAGAGAGAGAGGCGGGAAGGAAGAAAAAGGATAAATCGAGTGGGAAAAAGAGAGAGGAAGAGAAAAGAGAGAGAAGAAAAACGCAATTAATAAAAAATTGAGGCTAAAACCACAATATTTTCAATAATTTAATTTATAATTAAAAAATAATTAATAATTAATAATTAATAATTAATAATTAATAATTAATAATTAATAATTAATAATTAATAATTAATAATTAATAATTTATAATTTATAATTTATAATTTATAATTTATAATTTATAATTTATAATTTATAATTTATAATTTATAATTTATAATTTATAATTAGTAATTAGTAATTAGTAATTAGTAATTAATAATTAATAATTAATAATTAATAGTTAATAATTAATAATTAATAATTAATAGTTAATAATTAACAATTAATAATTAATAATTAATAATTAATAATTAATAATTAATAATTAATAATTAATAATTAATAATTAACAATTAATAATTAATAATTAATAATTAATAATTTATTTTTAATAATTAATAAATAATTATTTAATAATTAATAATTAATAATTAACAATTAAGTTGGAAGTATAAAAAACCAAGTTGCCGGAAGCCCACCCACATGTCTTAAGCAACTGAATGTCTTAATGATTAGTTCTTTAAATACTTGAATTCTAAATCTTATATCTAAAATTTTAAGTTTTTAATTTTAAATCTTTATATGTTTAAATTTTAAATGCTTTACGCAATCAACGGCCGCCCGGGAGCGGTCATTTTCCAAGCTTTGTGTATGTTTTGTGTTTTCTGTTTTGTTTGTTTTTTTGCATTCTCCTCATATAAACTGAGACGTATATGTATAGTATATGTCTATATATGTGTACATGTGTATACATATACATGTGTGTATATATTTAATTTTTTTTTTTTTTTTGTTTCTTCTATTGCTTCTAATTTACGCGTGTAGTTTTTGCTGTTTTATGACTTGATGAGTGCGGCAGAAATAGCGACAACAACGACGTCGAAGTCGACGTTAGCGCCGGCAGCACTGTTCACTTCGACGTCTGCTTTAACGTTCACCTGCTGCTGCCTTTGCCGCTGCCATCGCTGTTGCTGCTGCTGCTGTTGCTGCTGCTGCTGCTGATGCGTATACATATTTATATTTGTTTTACTACTACTTTACTTCAAGCGTATTTTACGTTCGTTTGTGTATGTTAATGTGTGTGTGTGTGTGCGTATACGTGTGTGTGATCTTTTACTATACGCTTTTGACTACCCACTTTTCTCTTTTTGCTCTTCCTTTGCGCTCTCTCGACGCCGTTTGTCTGTCTGTGTTGATTGTTGGATTATCTTATCAGCACTTCGAATTATTGTTGCTAGTGGCTGTGGTTTTAACCGTTATAGTTTTTGCTCTATTTCGACTGCCCGGAGGAAAAACGCAACGACAAAGACAAAGACAAGGATAGAGAGGATAACGCCAGAAAAAGAGACGGAGTAAACAAACGAACGAACGAACGAACAGGAGGAAAAAAATATATACAAAGCTTTGTGTGTGAATAATCAAATGAATGACTTTTATGAATGCACTCAATACAATTACATTTGTTCTAAATGGGTTAAAACGCTGCGAGGAAGATGCAATGGGCTGGAGGGCACAAAGGAGATGGGTGGGCCAACGGCCAGCTAGTATATTATTTATTGATTTTCATTCGTAGCGACTAGAGCAGAGACAGACGCAAAGACAGAGGCAGAGACAGAGGCAGAGGCAGTGGCAGAGGCAGCAAATTACTTCGATGGCATACAGCACACAAGCAACAACAAACAGAAAAACAATAACACGACAAGTGCAAAACAAGCGCACCACAACAAAAACTGAAAACTGAAAATGAGAAGAAATAAAACTCAAACGAGTCACAATAAACGAAACGAAATGAAACGAAGCGAACAGCGCCAAAGCTTAGCAGCAGCAACAACAACAAAAACAATATAAAAAAAAATAATAATAATAACAACAGAAGAAATAAGTAAGCGCCACTCAAAACATCACTTAACAGTCAGAGACCAAAATAATAGGCACATATAAGCGCACATACACTCTCGCACACACACATATGCATATACCTGAGCAACAGCTCTCGACAGCTGTTGTTCTTGTTGTTGCTGCTGGGGCCGTGTTTTGGGCTGGCCACGCCACAAAACAAAATGAAACGAGAGAAAGAAGAAGCAAAAAGCTTGCGACGCAATTTTGAAAGTTTGCGTCGTCGTCTTGGTAACTTTTTATAAACAAAATACAAAAATAACAACAATTCGCACAGTAGCGTCTGGCGAGAGAGTGATATTTAGTTGATTGCAAAGGAAGAGAGAGCGAAAACGAGAGAGAAACAATGGTGAGGGCAAACGACAACGTGGTTTTGGTTACACTAGTCAATGTGTATGTGTGTGTTTGTGTGGTTGTGTGGTTGTGTATCATTTTGTATTTCGTTTAACATAATTAATAAGCCAAAAGAGACACAAATATTAAAATGGTTGTATATTCTAATATGCTAATATGTCTGGATGCCATAGTATGTTGATTAAATATTGCAACTTTTACACAAGTATTGCACCATTTGAGCCGCTGTTGTGACGTGTGCCAAAAAGAAAAACAAAAACAAAAACACAAACAGAAACAGAAACACAAAACGAAACAAAAAAAAATGCCAATAAATCTCGCTCCCTCGCATTGCCCTTTGTAAGTGCTTTGCGCGTTCTATCGCTCACTCGCTCCCTCTCTCTCTCTCTTTCTTGTTCTCTCTTTGTTGTTTATCTGATTTTGCGTTGCGTTTTTGTTTGTTATTGCCAGCGCACAGACTTATGGCGCAGTTTCAGGCTAAGCTCAGTGAAAATCAAGAGAGTGTAAAGAGATTTTGTTGAAAAGTCGCGCTATTTTAAGCCGTTGTTTTGTTGTTTATGCTCTTTACTTCAGCCCGCGGCTCGTTTAACTAACCCACAAGATTAACAGCAGCCGATGACGCTTTCGTGTCAGTTCTAGAAAAGTCAACTGTTATTACTATTATTGTTGTTGTTGTTGCTATTGTTTTTATTGCTTCTGTTACTGCCGCTGCCTGTACCGCTAGGTACTTTCAGTAGCTCACCTCTGGCGCGACCTACGGACATTTGAACGCGGCAAGGTTAGGGCTACGTAGGTCGCTTTCTATGCAGCTGTTGGCGCTGCTCCTCTGTTGCTTTTGCTCCTGTTGCGGACACTGTTAATGTGCACTTTAAATGTCAGCCCGTAGTAGACATGCAGGCACGCAGCAATTGCTTTTGTTATTGTTGTTGTTATCGTTTTTGTAGCTGTTGTTTGGGCATAATTAATAAGAAGCCGCAATAGAACTGTACCCAACTGTTGGCTAAACTGTACCTGCTGCTGTCGCGCTGTTGCTGCCGCTGGCGTCGCCAATGCCGCTAGCGCTGGCGTTGGCACTGCTGCTGCTGCCGCTGCCGATGCCGCTGTCGCAGTCGCTGCTGGTGCGGTGCTTTTGTTTAAAACGCTTATGAATCGCGCGCAATGCTTTTTATGTAGTTGTATAGATGATTCATACGCATATACGCATACACATATGAAACACACCACACACACACAAACACGCACATGGTATGCAGCAGCATATTAAACCAAGTGCTAATCACAAAACAACAACAACAACAGCAGCAACAACAACAACAACAACAAAACAATAACATTTTCTGTATTCAGAGGGTTTTGAGTTAAATGAGCTGCTTCCTCTTTAAATATAAAATAATAAATATAGTTAAAGAGCAAAAAATTGTGTGAAGATGAAAGAGGAAGCAGACTTTGAGGGTTGTCATAAATGTAGAATGAATACTTTCAAACAAACTTTTATAAAGCAGCAGAGGAAGAACAACAGAGAAAATGAAAAGTGGGAGAGGCGCGCAAAGCGTTTATTGCCTATTCCTATTCCTTGTTTATATATGTTCATCTCCCTCACACACTAAATAAATAATAAATAACAAAACATTTCACGTAACGACAATGGGACAGACCAACAACGACACAAGTAATAAAAAAAAAATCAAATAAATAAAATAAAATAAAAATATAAATAAATAAATAAAAATAATAAATTATGAGCAAGAGAGAGAGAGAGAGAAAGAGAGAGCATTAGCGCGCTTTGCATATTTCCGGCGACACACACAACAACAGCTGTCGAAGCATTTTCAGAGAGCTTTTTTTTATGGTCGCGATGGCGTCCAATGACGCGCGGCGACTCTCTTTTTACATTCTCTCCCTCTCTTGCTCTCTCTTTGTGGCTGTGAAATATAAACAAAGCTGCTCGAAATTCCTTGTGTGTTCTTACATTGTTTTCAATACGTTAATTATTAATTGTTGTGAATACGTGTGCACAATTACGAACACACGTATATAAATATATCAGTATATATTAAATATACATATACTTTATTTATGTGTGTGTGTGTGTGTGTAGGTGTGCACATAAAAAATGTTACTTAGTTATATTTTTTATCAATAATTTGTAGTGTTTCTATTTGTATATAAATTGCTTATAAACTATATATATTTCACACACATACACACACACACACTATTCAATATACATGTGCACATTTGTATTTAAGAATTTTCTTGGGCTTATAAGGAGCAACAACAACAAGAATAACAAACGAAAAGCTGACGACAACCACGCGGCGTATACGTAATCGCATGCACACAGTTTAATACATATATGTGTGTGTGTGTGTCTGTGTGTTTTCTGTGTCTCTCTGCGTCTGCCTCTCTTACTCTTTCTTTCGCTATAAGCATATGCTTTAATATACTCGTGCATGTGTGCGTGTCCGTGCGTGTGTGTGTGTGTGTTAGTGATGATTTTCAAGTTGGGAGACACATTTTTTGCATTACGTATACGCCTTGTACAAAGGCAGTCAGCGTAAAGAAAATGAGGAAAAACAAACACATGTACAAGGTGTATGCACATACATATACACACACACACATTCACATGCAGGCATAAGCACATAGCCAACTGATAAGCAACGGGAAGCAAACTAAAAGAAATTATTTAAAAATGCGCAAAAAATATTAAGAAAAATGTGTAAGAACAGATGAAAATAACAAAAAAAAAAAAAGAAGAACAACAACAAACACACGGACGAAAAGTGGAAGGGGGCAAAGCGAAAAACAAAATGAAAACTAACATGACAAGGCCGCTTTGTATGTGCTTCAGTGTGTGTGCATTTCTGTGCGTGTGTGTGTGTGTTTCTCATTAACTTGCGTTCAATTTTAAATTATTCACAATTTTTAAGGTAAAAAATAAAAAAAAAATTATTATAATATTAATATTTTTATTTTTTATTTATTTTTAATATAAATAATTCAACTTTAATTTCACAATAAGCTCAGCCGCTCTCTTAGAGAAGCTTTCACTGCATTGCTTGCCCTCTCTTCTTTTGAATACACGTTCAGTTCACATAAGCAAACATTCAAGCACACACACACACATACACGCACACACACAAGCACAATCGCACTCACACACAGCACGCAAAGGCACATTGGCGTAGTCGTATTTTCAACGTGGTTTTTACTTATTTTCTGTATATTTTTATACTTTTTGCGGCGCTGTTCGCCAATTTGGTCTCTTTATGTGAGATTATGAAATCAAGTCACAAATTAAGACGAAGAAGAAAAATATGAGGAGAAAACAAAAATATAATATTTAAAGGAAAATAAAAAATGCAAATCAACAACAAAGTGCATTATTTGTTGTTTGTTTTTGTACTTTGGAGGATGACGGACGCTCTCCACTGACGATACACTGGCTCATCAACTCTTGTTATTCTCTTATGGCTTAGCTCGCGACGCACATTGTCACACACACACTTACATATATGTACACATATGAGAATACGCACACACATACCTGTGCATATTGCACACATATAAATAAACTTATGCTTTTTTTTTATTGTGTTGTTGTTTAGAGATGATCCACATACCTTTTTACATTAACAAAAATTCACAGCAAAAACATTTGGCACAAAAAATATAATGTCTCTTTTGTTTGCAAAAATGAAATTATTTTTTTTCTTTTAAAAACAAAATTATTTTCGATCTTTTATTATTTTATTTGCGTTATATTTTGAAAATTGTATTTATTTATTTTAACGCTCCACACAATTCGAACTGTAAAGCACGCGAGCAGATAAACGAATGAAGCGAAACGGCGGCGGCACCAAATGAAACGCTGAAACGAGCCGCGAACACACAGGCACACAGGCACACAGGCATATATAGCAAACGTTACTCACGTATTAATGTAACAAAGATACGATAGTTGTCAATGTGTGAGAGAGCCGGCATACAACACAGCCAAACGCGCGTCGTAAACAACAACAAGAAAGTCTACTTTGACGGCAAATCAAATAAAGAGAGAGACTGAACGACCGAGAGACCACGAAGCTGCGAGAGCCGTTGGGCGCTCAAAATACGAAGAGAGTAACGAAACGCTCCTACTTTTTCTATCTTTATGTTCGTACGTCGACTTTGAGAGCGTTAGCGCATGACATTGCCATTTATTGAAAGCTGTGCAATAAAAAAAACAACAACAAAAACATAACGACGCTGACGCTGGTGTTGACGTTTGCGTTCGCGTTCGCGTTCGCGTTAACGTTGGCGTTAGCGTTGGCTTTCATCGACGACGTCGACCTTATGGAAGCGTTCTTACTCACCATGTGTATTTTGCTTCGCCGAAAGGATCATAGCAAGAACAACAATAACAAAAAACAGAAGGTAGTAACAACAAACAGCTGTTTGGGTAAGGCCGCAAGAGAATCACGACTCAATTGAGGAAAACATAAATATAGAGAGAGAGCAAAAGAGAGTTAAGCAAGAGCATGGCTTGAATGGCATTTTTATTGTTTTTGTTATTTCTCTTGTTTACAAAACATACCAAATACGATTGTTTTTTTTTTATTTATTTTCTTTTTTGTTGCCTTGTGGTTTTGCTCTTTGTTTTAACAAAGTATCCTTTTTGCTTGGTAATTAAATAATAAATCAATTAAGGTGCAAACTGTGACGTCGACAGTTGCGTCTTCGACGTCGGCATCGGCATCGGCATCGGCATCGTCGTCGACACGTGCGCTGCCAACGCAACAGTGACAACGACGGCGGCCGCAGCAGGAAACACAAGAAGCCAAAAGCAAACGATAAGCAAACACAAAATGAAACCAACAACAACGACAAAACAAAAAAAAAAGCTCAGTCAAGTCAAATGCAGCGCAAGCGATTATTTGTTGTTGCTATTGTTGTTTCTTATGTTGTATTTAGCATATTTAATTTTAGCCAGGCGGAAAGGAAAATTGAAAAACAGCATTGTCTTGTTTCTCTTCTTCTTTAGTCTCTTTTGTTAAAAATAAATTATACATTTATTTTGTTCACGCACAGCGATATCAAGTGTGAAAGAGAACGACATATGCCAGTGAGAGTAGAAAGCAATAACTTTGCCGGCTTTTTGAAGATGTGCAAAAGGAGAAGGAGAACTGCAGCACCAGCAGCACCAGCAGCACTAGCAGTAGCAGCAGCAGCAACAAAAAATATATGAAGAAGAAGCATCAAACAAAAGCGTCGACTATAAATAAGCTGCTGCTTTGGCATTTAAAGAGAAAACAGAACTGTCAATGGAGAGAGTTAAAAGCAGCACAAGTTGCGTTACTCTGTTGCCAGGCGGCAAAGAGAGTGCAACGATGCCCGATATCCCCCACACTTTACCCAACCCTCTGGGACCCACTGTAGCACCTTTACCGACTCAACTTGAGTGACAGTTCTTGGGCAATTTTCATTTCAATTGATTTCGTCTTTTAGAAAATAAACTCATGTCGTGTGCGTGGCTCTGTGTGTATGTATGTATGTATAGTATACATGTACATGACGGCTCTATGCATATACTCGTATATATGTGTGTGGGTGTGTATGTGTATGAGTGTTCTTTTGGCTAAGCAATTTTCTATCACAACAGCAAAACCAAAACGAATTGGGTCAACCGCAATTAATATAACTAAATATAGACAAAAAAAAAAACGTAATTGTTTTTTTGTGGTTTTGCCTATAAAACTCACCCCCACCCACCGTCCCCAACCACAATCAACCTTTAACCCACTCCTCCTATCCTCACCTTTCTCTCTTGAAGAAGCTCAAAGAGCATCAGCGACCGGAACACTGATAAATAGGCAACAACATAAACAAAACTTAATAGTACGAATGTGGAAGAGAGATAGAGAGAGAGAGAGAGGAAAATAGATAGGGAGAGGGGGAAAATAATAAAAATTGAGAGTGCGACTTAAGCCTTGATCAAAGAGAATACAAGTCCTGTTATTCAAATCGCAGGAAGTTGTCAATGCTAAAGTCGCGTAAATGTGCACCCGACAAAAATTTCAAGTGACATTTCAATGAAAAAACATTTCATGTAACAAAGAAAATATATTTGATTTAAATTCAAAATATTTTTCAACGAATTTTAAAATTTACAAATTTCTTTTGTAGTTAAAAAAAACTAAAGCATCTTCCCATGCTTAAAAGTTTATTGTTTGCTTCTGCCCTTCAATCGGCTAACTGAAACCAATTGACACAGGCAAATGTGAGAAAAAGAAGAAGAAGAAGAGACAACAGAGTGCGATAAACGTTTTCAGCTAATTAGCACATTTAAAACGACCGCAATTGTTCAATGCACAGGGTCCACTACCGAACTGAACTACTTACCCACAATAGTTTTACAAACAGACACACACACAAAGATAAAAAAATAATTTATATATATATATATACACATATATATGCATAGATACTATTTCCAAAGCTTAAGTATTTCTTTTTTAAATAATACTAGTTATGAAACAAGTGACAACCGGCATGGACCAGTAGAAAAGTCAAGAGATTAAATTAATACATTTGCATGCAGCTTTTACATGTGAAAAATCAACAGACTAATCTATATGCATGTCTATATGTGTTATTTTCTTTGATTTATACGATTGTAAATATTTACTGTGTATAATAATGAGTTCACGAATCTGTTAGGTAGAACCGTTTATGAAGAAAACGTGATAATCTTTTTAATCTAATTTACTCATTTTTGGTATTATTTCATATCATATAAATATACAAGTTTTAAAAATACACAATATCATTGCGGTCTCAACGGGAAAATATATAAATATATACAGAAATTACAAAAATTTATTTTTAAATCAATGCCTGATAATGTGACAATCACACAATAATGAGTTTTAAAACACATTAATAACAAATCAATAAATTGTATTGATAAAAAATCGATATGTTCTGAAATTTGTTCAATTTGATTGTCTTATGTAAGAGATTTCGATCTTTTCATACCGGCCCATAACATATCGATATTGACATTTTTGTCACCTGCACCAAAAAATGGGTATGCAACTCGCTGCTTCTTTTCTTCGCTTGCATTTGCACTACAGTTGTTGCTGTTGTTGTATAAGCACTAAGCACACAAAATGGTCACCAATGTTGTTCTTGTCGCCTTTATTGTTTATTTGTTGTTTTTATAACTTATTGTTGCTGCTGCTGTTTCTTTTAATTTTTAGTTTTGTTTTCATTCTGAGCATCATTGTTGCTGTTGCTGTTGCTGTTATTGTTGTTTCTGCTCATTTTGTTCTGGCTAAATATGTACGTTTATATACACACATACACAGATACGCACACATACATATATACGTATATCTTATCGCGTTAATAACACAAAGTTGCTTCTTGCTGCTGTTCTGTATATAAATTACACACATACGCACATAGCAACACACAAACACACATATACAGTGAGTGAGCTAAATGCATGCTTGTACATATGTATATGTATGTATATAATACATTTATATTTATTTCGATATACATATATGTATATTTAAATATACTTACTATGTATATATAAATATACATACATAATTATTTTCATTTTTTATGTAATCAACAAACAGCGGCCACATGCGGTGTTGGTGGCGGTGGCGGTGGCAGCAGCGACGGTTTCTCACTTTACCTTTTGTTTCTCCCTCCCTTGCCAAGGTTTTAAAAAAAAAAAAACAAAAAAAGCACACACACACATGCATACAAATATCTGTACACAAACTAAGAACCGCATACATGCAAAGAGAAACGCACGCATAGTGTGTGAAGTGCAAAGTCAAAGCGTCAACAAAAACAAAACAAAAAAAAAAAAAAATAATAATAAAAAAGAGAGCACAAGTTGCCGATAGTTGGGCGCTGAGTGGGTGGGCAGCAGCAAATTGTGCCCGCCTCTACTCTATGCGTGCGGCTCTCTTAAGTTGCGGTTAAGCTTTCCAAACGTCTCATCCTCCTCCTCCTCCTTCTCTTCCTTCACCATCTCCTTCTGCAGGCGACATGTCAACTACGTACGTACACGTTCAAAAGAACAAATATTTGAATTTATGTACGTATGAATGTGTTTGTATTTATGTATGAATGTATGTATGTAAGTATGCATGTGTTTGTGTATGTATATATGTGTGTACGTCCGTAAATATTCAATTAGATTTTAATGGGGGCGTTGCTTATTAAGCAGCGTGTGTCAAAGAATTTTCAATTGATTTTTAAGTCCTAGAAATTGACAACACACGCACAAAGACCTTTAAGGCCGTTAAGTTGCATAATCTGTCTAATTGTTGTTTCTGTTAATTACACAAACTTTATAATTATTATTTTTGTTTAAAGCTTGCAAGCGCAGCTTCGATCGGTCTGTCAAAAGCTTCGACTTTTACGTTAGAGCGTCCCAATAACACACACACAGTTACACATCCCTTTACATACACATAACAACAATCTCTATAGATGTGTTCGACAGGGGCTTACGAAAAGAAGCACACACACACACACACACACACACACACACACACATGTAAGCGTGTACGTATACATATACATAGATATATATAAATATATAGTTAAGAATAAGAGAAATAACAACAAAGCAAATCCATGAAAAGCTGATCGCTGAGCACACCAAAGGCGAAAAAAAAATAAATAAAACAATTTACAACAACAACAAAAAAATAATCAAACAATTTGCAAAGCACGAGCAGCGGCATCGTCGTCGTCATGGGACGCCAACGCAGACGCTTACGTCGCAACGTTTTCGTTCTGTTTCTATTTTCTTGCTGACGCAGACATTGCTGAGAGAGACACCACTGTTTCTTCCTCTCGTAATAGCGACCACAACAACAACAACACACAGTTATGTATCATAGATGACTGGGACGGACGCCACTGTAAATCGTTATCGGTACTACAAATCAATGAAATAACAAATATTCACTTCAATCCAATTTTCCAAACGAAAATAAAGGGGTAAAATATGGGCAAATCTGATCCTTCCAAATAGGTCCTTCGTTTAGGTATTATCTCTTTACAAATGCGTAAACGCATTTGTGACGTCACAAATAAATTCGATGGTATATGATGAATATATATATGTTTATATATATACATATATGTGTCAATTTTTTTTCTCATAAAAACAATGCGTGAGCATTTTTCCCATCACTATCTTGCCATGTGCTTTGTATGCAGATACATACCAACATATGCTTAAATGCTTACGCATGAGATAGTGTGTGTAATTATTTGCAAATAAAAAAAAATAGTAAAAAAAAAATTAAAAAAAAAAAACCTATTCAGTATTTTTGGTTTACTGTAAATAAATGCTTAACAAAGCAATCACAAACACAAACGGCGTGGCTGCTCCTGAACAGTCACCAGTTACTAAGTGGGATATGTAGTGCACCTATGCGGGCGACAATTTTTGACTCTGCTAAAATCTCGCCGCCTCGATAATCGCTTTTAGATGCATTTCAATTTCAATTGTTGCTCTCATAGCGACGCGTACCCGCTCTGCTGACATCAACGTCTGCGTGTGCGTTTACTGCGGGTAACTGCAGCGGGGGGCGTCAAACCGACATACACAAACCGCAAGCAAACGCGGGGGTCGACGTCGTTGCCTGCGCTCGGCTGTTGCGTTTTACAGATGTTTGTGTGACCAAATTTCAAATACTCTTATATACAATCACACATACACACAAACAGACACATACGTGTACGTTTACACAAAAATATGCACACCACGTTTTAATTGTTGTTCATGAAATTCTATTTATCTACGTTTATTTGTTTTGTTTCATATTTTGCACTCACATTTGTTGTTATTTTTGTTTTCAGTGCCAGTTTCGTTGACCGTTACACTGCGACGTCGTCTCCGTTGATGTCACTATTGGTAGCCACGCACTTTACTCTCTTTTAGATGTTTAATTGTTATTCTTTCCAATTTTATTTGTTGGTTTTTATTTTTATTGTGGGCGGCTTTTGCAATTTGTTGATTGTGTTTTTTTTTTATCGTTATGATTTTTTGTCTATTGACTTGTACTGACTAATTAATTAACATAGCACCCGAACGCTTTAAAAACAAACGTCTTACATTCGACAATGGCGAAATGAAAAAAAATACGTATTTAGGCAGAAAATAATTGGCTTTAAAGCTTGCGCAATAATTAAGTTATCTAAATGTCGATATTAAAGTTAATTATTATTGCTGTTAATATTACTAATTATAAGTTTAAGCTAGCGTTGTTCGACACCGCACGTCCGTTGCTCTGAAAGGCACAATGCAAAATGAATGAGATCGTCAGAACCAAGACTATGGCGACAACAAAACGAATCACGAAAAACGAATCACCAAACGAAACAAAACAAGGTACAAGCAAGCAGCACAGCGTAGCGTACTGGCCTACGATACACTGTGGAACGTTTTGGTTGTGCGCGTTACGAAACACGTAGATAAACAAATGTATTAAAGACCCTACAACAACAGTTACTTTATTTGTTTGTACAACAGACAGTACCCATGAGCTTAAAATATATTTGTGTATAAAAATTTGTTGAATAAAATACCTGTGATAAACAATTAAATATTAAATTATGTACATATGTTTCAATATACATGTATGTATGTATGTACATGTATACAATTGAATTGACTCTTTGTCAATTCTTTCCACTGTAAAATTGGGAGAGCTACCTTAGCAGTTGCCTTCACCTTTGCGACTGTATGAGTGAGTGCATGTGGATGGCGCTCCCGCTGTTAGACTTTCTGCTACTTTTTTTTTACTATCAGAATGATGACGACGTTGTTGCAACTTGTCAACACACACTGTAAAACGGTATGACACCGGCGGCATTGCCAGCTCAACTCATTTAAAGAGTTAAAGATTGGGGATAAGTATTGCTTATTTGTTTTCGTACACACATACACATAGACATAGTCATGAATATAGTTACTCATAATTATGCACAATTCCAATGGAAAAACAAGAAAATACGCTTATGTCTTTTACACACAGCTAAAGATAAATACACATGATATCTCTCTATGGCGATCTTTCTTGTATCTGTAATGTTCTGTGCTTACAAGTGGTGTGTGTGTTGTGTATGCATGTTTTGTGAGAGCCAGTGCGAGAGAAAAGCGTGAGAGTTCAGCGCGTGGCAAACACATGGTTTTTGTTTTTGCCAAAAATCAAGAAGGAAAAAATGAAAAAGAAGAAGAAGAGTAACAGCATGGATCGCTTACAGTTAGTTCAAGTGTGAATGTGCTTGGCTCATGTAGTACTTTGGTTTGCACAGTGAGCCAAGTGTTGAGAAAAGCTTTTCTACTATAAATACAATATTAATTAAGTACCAGTAATACTTGTACAATAAATGTGTTTTATAGTTTTCTAAAATCTATAAATTATACATGTTTCTTTTAATGCATATTAAGATTATAATAGATAAATATGTACATACATATGTATGTATATTTATGTATATGAAAATCTGTGTCTTTGATTTAGTGAGATTGTGTTCACCCATCTTGATCTGTTAGCACTATAACTGATATCGAAATGTTCTTAATGGGACTTTTTATATAAAATAAATACACTGTACCTATGTACATATGTATATACCATATGTAGATACATATGCACATTCTTGAGGTAAATTCTTTAGGTGCCGTTGGTAAAACTTCTTTGATATGGTCGAATTTCTGCGCAATTTCGATACGTACCAATACCTACTGGGCACTTAATTCTGCTATTATACATATGTATATATACATATATAGGTATGTATGTATGTAAATATGTAGGTACAGTAAGGTACTAAGTATTTATATATGCCAGTGTATATGAAATGTATGTATACCATGAAAATTAAATAAGTGTTCTGTATAGAAGTGTGCACATGTGTCACACGCAGAGAGTCAAAAAGTCAATCACACAAACACAAGCATAACATCAGACGACGCTGTGTGCCGCCGTCGCTGTCACTGTGTTCGTCGTCTGTGTCCATGTCTGTGTCTGACGCTGAATTGCTACCCACCAACACCCGCCCGCAAATAACAAAACATAGCGTCGTCGACAACAATCGTCGGGTGTTCTCATTCTAGCTCTCTCTCTCTCTTTCTCTCCCTCTTTCTTCGTCTTTAATTTCATTTCATTCATTCCCACACATTCTCCCGTATAAACTACCATGGATAGCGGCAAACGCAGCTCGCGAGTTGTTTAATACTTACAATGTATCGGCATATCGTTGATTTGGGCAAGTGTGCAAAGATAATCATTTGACCAAGCAAAGCGCATTACCGAATACAACGAATGCGTTAGGTAATCATGGTAAAGAAAATCCAATTAGATGATCATTATTGTTTTGCAATGACATCTAAATTTATTTTAAGATAAGAACTTATTTAATTATTATTTTTTTTTTTTTAATTTTAATAGTTAAGAACCGAAATATAACTAACAACTTTTATCGTTGTAGTGACGTTATAGCAAAATGAAAAAAAAATTAAATTATTATCTCTTACAGCAAGTTTGCTTTACTTGCATTATCTGTGATCAGCGTACCAAAACTAAACATAAATGCCGTTACTGTTTCTGCGCTGCGCTGCGCTGTGTGTGTGTTGCGCTCTAGTTTTGGTCACAAATACAGATGTCGGTAAACGCACACGCATGTGCACAAGCAAAAGCAAACACTTACGCACAACTAGATGGACCTGTACACTTGCATGTGTGTGTGTACACTCGATCGTATGCAGGCACAGACAGACAGTGGGCCACATGACGTCGACGCACTTGTTCCACGTCGTACTATTAATGAAAATAAATTGTAATGCGAACGTGTTAATTAGAGAGGGATAGCACGATGACAAGAGAGCGGTTTTAAATTTGTTTGTGTTTGCTGCGGTTGCTAGAGTGAAAACAAACAAAACAAAAAAGCGAAGCAGACGCGCAGTAGAACAGAAAAGTGGACAAAGAAGACATGACAACCAAAAAATAATAACAACAACAGCAAAAGCAACAGCCAACGGCCAACGGCCAACAGCAAAAAGAAAGTCAACCGATAAGCGGCAACAACGAAAATTACAACAAGAGTTCTTATCGTATGTCACTCAATTATACAAATTTTATGATTTTGTCATTGCCTTTTTCGTACTGCAGTCAGCGCTGACGCTGACGTTCGCGTCGACATTGCTACCACACACAGTAAAACATTTTACGGCGCTCACGTAATTCAAACGCTGTTTGCGTCGGGCGGCTTTTACTCTAATTGGAATTGTTGTACGCTCGTTTTCCGGCCGGTTTTGGCCAAAGAGATTTTTTCAACGTGGCTAGCCAAAAATACGCACACACATACAATCGCACAAGCTCCCACTTATACTTATGTATAAAAGTGTACATGATGCATACATGCATGCATATCAACAGATACACATGCACATTAAAAAATAAACTAAAACAAATGAAACAAACAGAAAGAGCGCGTAAGCGTCACGGCAACAACAGTAACCGAGTCTGCATACAAGAAGCAGAAAAACTAACAAACAAAAAATATGTGGGACACGCTGAGCGCAATAGAATGAGATACAAAGCGAGAGAGCGTAAGCTAATGGAAACGCACAGAGAGCGACGCGTACATTGATAAGAGCGGCCCCCAAAATTGTTTATATACAGTTTTAGACGCTACTGTCGCCATGCGGTTACTCCTGTCACTGCCGTTGCTTAGGATTTGGTACGGGGTCTGTTTTAGTTATTCACAGAGTTGAGTTATACAACCTTCTCAAGTCTAAGAAGAACATATTTAATTGGTTTATTGGGAATTGCAATGTATGGGATTTCAAGAGCGGTGAGAGTTAAGAACCAGTTAAAACATTCCACATGCGGTAAGAGAGCGACGACGAAAGAGAGAGTGAGACACAGAGAAAACAAATAACAGTTAAACAGGTGCAAAAAATCATAACAACAATGCATCTACTGAGCGAGAGCAAGAGCTCGTAAAAGCTTACACCGACTTACTCGAATACAAGCAAACACAGTCAACTCATAAACACACACAAACACACAACAAACACACACATGCACACGTATACAAAAATATAAAATGAGCGCGTGCTTAGCACACACAGTGTAGCCAATAACGAAGATATCACTTTGAATCCTAAAACGGTTTGACGACACGTGATGAAAAAACAAAAACATAAAATTATACAAAATTAAATTTATTTTTTGTTTTTTTTTTTAAATGTACATACATACATATACTTTTTTGCTTGTTTTTTTTTTTGAAGATAACGCAAATCAAGGCAATGTTAAACGTCACGACTTTGTGCAGAGGTACCGGCAGTGACGACAAAGGCGACAAATGCGGAGATCAACAGATCATTTACTCAACCCCAAATGCGAACGTAACCAAAATGTTTAAATGGCATTTTCCTGTACTATATACATATGTACATACATACGTACATAACACACACACACATTCATTAAACACACTCGCATACAAATAAAAATTATACCTATGCATATGTGGATGTGTGTTTGTATTATCATGTGATACCAAAAATAAAGAAAAATGTGAAAATCAAATAACAGCGCTGCGACAAGGCACTAAAAAGTCCCAAGCAAAAGTGGAGCAATAAAGCAAACAGTCGAAACAGAAACAGCCAAAAACTTTGTTGTTGTGTGCATATATATGGATATGTATATACACACACACACACTCATGTCTATGCACGTACACGCAAATACCCATGCACTTACATATCTTATTATACTAATGTACGTAGCGGCCCCGTGCCCACAACTAAGAAGACCAAGCAACAGCTTGCCCATGTATATGTTTGCACACATACATACATATGTATGTATGTAAGTATTTGCAATTTACAGAATGGCATCCAAATCTATGCAAATAGCTGACTCTCATTATACATATGTATGTATATATACATATATACATATTGATGTATGTACATGTATACAATATGTATACAACACAACTAACAAACATTTAAAAGCAACGCATAGAATTGCTCTGTTGCTCCTGTATTAAATTTCAATGAAAATGAAAACAGAATACGAAAGAAATGCTTTACATACAAACAACCGTAAATGCAAACAAATATACATGTACACATCTTTATGTAAATAGATGCAGGCAAATACACTATCAAATCTGGAGCATCGAAGCTAAAATACTCTACTACAATAACAACGTACCTCTATACAGAGCACAAACACACACACACACACACACACACACACACACGAATGCATACAAACGTACATAATTTTAAAGGAGAACCCAAAGTGTTTTGTTGTACGCACCCTGCAAAGGTATCATCCCTTCAATATTAAAGATACACTTAAAAAGAAAAATTATATAAGCTGTTTCAAATAGTTAAAAAATTTTAAAAACTCATTTTGAACAATTTATTATTAATTAAGCAAAATGATCTCTTGGTTCTCATTAATTTATTAAAACATACACAATTCATAGTACCCTAGCTCACACTGATACCAAACTTGGGGACAAAGTTGTTGTATCCTCTTCTATCCAGCGTATATTTTCGAACATTTAAAATCAAATAAAAAAACAATACAGAAAATAAGGCTAGGAAAACTAAGATTCTAAAAACAATTTTAGAGGCTGGTGGTGACAAGAGAACGAGTGCGGATGAGTGAAATAGAAAGAGAGAGCGAGTGAGAGAGAAATCGTCTAAAAGTTGTTGACAAGCAGAAGCAGCAGCTTTAATGTCGCACAGTGTGTCGATTATATTGTTCGGTAACATTTTGGCTTGTGACATGTGTTATTATATGAAACATGCGACATTCAAAATATTATTTTTTTTGTACATTTTTTAATTATTAATTTATAATGCACTTAAAATTCTACACAATTTAGAATTACTTTGCTTAAGTAAATAGTGAAATTAAATTCTAGTAATTTCAACTGAGCTACTGTGCACAAAACAGCGTGTTACAAACAATCACATACACATATAAAAAAACGTGTGTGTGTGGATCCGCGTCTAGGTGAGGTCGTGTCGTTGAAGTCGCAGTTAAATTCGTAGTTATATACACACATACGCAATTATCCATGTATACAGAGGTATGTTCTTGTGTATGTGTATGCGGGGCTCATCAAGCTAGCGAATGGGACACTAATAATGGGTGGTAGGTGAACATTTGACGTTCGGCCATGCTCAACCTTATACATGCATGTCTGTGCATGTCTATGCATGTCGCTTGTGGGTGCGCATGAAAAAAGCGTGTAAAAATGAGTATATGTGCATAAGGTAAATTGCATAGAATTAAATGTTTTTCAGTTTCACGCACGCGTTTTTTAATCGCTATCATTGCCCTGCATTCACCGATCAAAGTAATGTAGTTTTTGTCTTTGTTTGTTTGCTTTGCTTGCTTTGTTTTTCTATTGCTGTTGTTGCTGTCTTTTATTTTTTTTTTATTTATTTCAGATACTCTCCTTCCCGCCCGTTCACACACACACTCGCTCTTTCCCACTTTGTCATCATGCTGCTTGCGTTTGTTGTTGTTATTGAGTTTGTGATATATTTTTTGTGCTCTCCTTTGAGCTGATTGCCCCGTCAGGCAAGTGTTCCAAGTGTCGGTCAGGTTATTGTTGTTTCTTATGTACACGGTCAGCGAATAGTTGAATAACAAATGTACAAGTGATTAATAAAAAGGAATAACAAAGCAATCGTCAGCTAAACGATGGCAGCAATGCAAACATACAAAACAAAAGCAAAAATAATGTAGCGTTCTCTTTTTGTCTCCTTTACTCATTGGTTTTTTTTTTTTTTGTATTTTTTGTATTGATCGCTCGACGCTGACGTTCGACGCTCAACGCTCAACGCGCAGCACTCAGCACTCTTGCGGCGTCGCAATGTCAACAGACGCGAATCGATCTCGTTTACATAAGATGCGTTCAGCATGAAAGTCTGTGTAATGAGAAGCGATGATTAAATTAATGGATTGTTAAATTGATTAAATGATTGAGTTTCAATAGTTTAAATATTGGTGTTTGGTGGTAAAGTAATCTTAATTATTGGTCTGATCATTTTGATGGACCTAATTGCCGCTATTTATGGGAAACATTGTTAATTTTAGATTATAATTAAAATAAATACATAAGTTTTATAAATAAAACTTTAAGAACGCAAAATCTGCAAAAATATTCTCCATTAATTCCTTTTATTATCGTAAGAAAAGTCAAATCTAAAATTCAGAAATTCTAAAGAATGCATCAAGTTTGTTTAACAAAATAAAATCACCGGCAGAGCGATAAAAACTTTTCGATTTTTGTTTTTGCTTTTATTGTTTTTCGCGACGTGTTGTTTAAACATGTGGGCATTTCGCATGCGTAGAGAGCACAAAGAAGAACAACAAAAAATTTGTTATTTTATTATTATTTTTTTTGCTTGTTTCTCTTCTTCTTCTTTTTTTTTTTGTAACAGTCAATTTTTCAGATCGGAAAATAGTTATTTGCGTTACTGACCAGATGGGCATCAGGAAAGCTTTTCACGATTTGCTCTCTCCCTCACTCTGACGTAGCAGTATTTCTGTAAGCGATCGAGCGCACCCCTTGCTTAAGAGGGAGAGGTCATACAGTGCGTTGTGTAAGAACAAGCAGAATAAATATATAAATTTATATATAAACGTATATATGTATGAGTGAATGTATGTATATATGCATGTGTATATACATGCAAACTCATAGCAGTAAAAATGTTTGAGTACATTTGTATTTGATTTTAGCTTGAAGACAAAACTTGTACCTTCATGTGCTTGTGTGCACGTGTGTATGTATGTATGTGGATGTGTGTGTGTGTGTGTGTGTATGAGTTCATACATAAATACATATGTAATTTTGTATATCTAAGGCTATCAAGTTTTGGGCAACGTCGTAATGAAAAACCTCCCATCGACAGCAGCTGCTCCAATGATCCCTTCTTATTCTTGTCTTTTCAATGCTTCAATTTTTTAATGGTCAGCGTGTTACACATACACATACATGTGCATGTAAAGCAGACGTAATTGTGTATAAATGTTTGTAAATAGATAATTCATTATGCGATAAGAGCGTCAATGTGCATGAAATTTATGCACATCAAAAAATTCTATTGATTGTCTTAGACAATTAGTTTTTCTTATCGATTTTCCTGTCTGGGTTTGCATTAAGAAATTTAAAGCAAGTTTTGCATATATTAGATATACAACATATAAACACACACACACACGCATGCATAGATAACATAAATAAAATTTACGCTTTAGAATATGTAAATATACATATAAACATATAAATATATATATACATATATTTATATGTATATATGGAAAGCTTTGGCCAGCTTATAAGTAAATTAAATTGAAAACCGAAGCCGAAAACCAAAACGAAATCAAATTAACAAATCGCGAGCACTCGCATAGTTATGATAATTTTCTGAAGGTTGTTTAGTTAATAATGAATGGTGAATGAATAGTGCCCATCGCTTGTTTGCCATATGCTATTCGAAATTGGAGTGCAAAAGCTTTTAGCCACATTTTATTCCATAATTGTTGCTAAATATGTTAACATTTTATTTATACAATCAAATAAAAATTCAATTACTTGTGTAAATAAATTAAAATGCATAGCAATTCAAAATGTGCGCCAATTACGGAGCTGCTAACTTATTTATTTTCAAACCAAACGTTGGTTCAAACGACATACGAAAGGTGGCGCTTTTGATGAACTTGGTGGTAGCAGCTATTAAACAACAGGTGGCGGTTGAAGTGAACAAAGGACCACAAGTAAAGTTTTTTATTTGATCTTTAATTATTAATGATAATTAATTAATTTAATGACTAAATTTTTTTTTTATACTTAATTAGCTCTCAATATATTCCCAAAATTGCCACCTGTTCAAATAAATGAAACGAATTGTGATTTTTTTTTAACATCTTTACTTATTTAAATTTTTATTTATGCATTTCTCTTGCTGCTGTTTTAAATATTATATTTGATATATTTAAACATTGCATTCAATTTACAAAGTTTGCAGTTTTTAATTATAAGTTGTTCTGTTTTTTTTTTTTTTTTTGTTTTTTTGGTTTGTTTGGTTTTTTAAGTTTAAACTTTAGTTAAATTTTTATGAATTTAAATTCACTGATAATATGCGTAGTTGTTCTTGTTTTTTGTTTTTTATTTATTATTTGTTTTGGTTTTTTGTTTTTTGATTTTTCTATTTTTATTCTCAAATACTTATTTAATTTTACAGTTACAAAAAAAAAAAACAACAATCATATATCTATTCCATTTCTGTAATATATTTTTATGTAAATTTTTTTTGCTTTTTTTATATTTATATTAATATTAATATTTATATTAAATTTAAGTACATTAACTATTTAAGCTTGATTTACGTATAAAATAATGACTCATGGGCGTGTCTGGGCTGGTGGGTGATGGGAAGGGGAAGGTAGGGAAATCAGAGGGGGGAATTTAATATTTCACTTGCTTGACGGAGACTCCTTTTCAAAATTCTTCTCTTAAATATGTCATGTGGCCTTCATATGTCCTTATCAACATTCCTTGGTAAAAGGGTGCATGAGAAAAGGATATCAACATTTAAATATTCATGGCATAAACATTACATTAAAAACTCACTTAATCTATTAGAGATTTACAGAACGAAGAATCGCGAAATGAGTTTTTCTTCTTGGTTTAAGATTCGCTCAGTTTAGGTGAAAGGGAAAATTCAGAAATTCGAAAATTCAGAATTTCGAAAATTTAGAAATTTGAAAATTCAAAAACCTGAAAATTCAGAAATTCAACAGTTCAGAAATTCGGAAATTCAGAACTTCAGAAATTCGAGAATTCGGAATTTCAGAATTTCGGAAATTCAGAAATTTAGATATTTGAAAATTCAGAAATTTAAAAATTCAAAATCACAAATATTCGAAAATTCAGAAAATCGAAAATTTGAAAATTAGAAAATTTCGAAATTTGGAAATTTGATTTACTGGTAACAAAAGTTGTCATGGCTTAAACTTTAGAAGTTATCTTAAAATAACATTTAATTCACGAATTTTCATCGCATAAACCTTAAGTTATCAAATTACTGACTGAATTGAATTCGTGTACTAATCTTAAAACTTTAATTGAATTATAGAAAATATTTTATATTAAATTTATACCATTCGGGAATTTTTACGGCATAAACGCTTTTTTTTTGTGTGTGAATTTTATGAAACATCATTGATCATCATTGATTTCTGAAATTGTCATGACATAAATTTAATTTTTTTTTTATTTATTATTTCATTTAAATGTTTGCGATTTTAACCATTGTTTTGCATTCGTTAATATTGTAAATCTTCATGGCATGAACTTTATAAATGATTCAATAATTTCTTAATTGAAACATCGATCTGTAACTTAACTGTGAATTTTATTTCATGATTTTCCAGGATGTAGGGAAGTCAATGGAAAAGAAGAAGAAGAAGAGGAAGAAGAAGTCAATTTGAAGAAGTTTGTCAATTTTCTAGGAAAAGAGTAGCAAGAACTTCAGTTGAGTGCCGAGGGAGGGGAAAATACGCTTTCGACACATTTGAAAGTTTCATGGCATAAACGCTTTTCGAGTACTTAGACTAAGTATAACAGTTAAGTTTGTTCGTCCTTTTTGTTTAGTAGTCCTTAAATATTGATGAAGTTTAATGTTCTACATTGACTATTCTCTTTACTTATGTTTGATTTACTTTTGGGTATTTTTTTTTTGGGATTTTTTGGTATTTTTTAATTTTCTTTTATTTTTGGTTTTTTTGGTTGATTTCTTGACTTAAAGCAAACTTTGGAGTTGCTTTTAAATTTATCGTTTAGTTACTGCACTTAAAATCTATGGAAATGTATCCTGTCACTTCTCCTTTCTTTCTCTCTCTCTCTCTCTCTCTATCTCTCTTTCTTTCTCTCTTTCTTTCATTCTCTCTCTCTGCTCCTGTGACCTGCTGTCTCGCTCTCATATATTTATATACATTGATAGGCAAACTTACACTAAAGTTGATGTGTTTTTTTTTTTTCTTGGGGTTTCGAGCTTCCCCCTTAACCCACAAAAAAAAAAAAATAAAAAAAATTGTACACATTTAAACCGTCTAAGGACTAAGGACTATAGCTAACGCTACGAGCTAATACTGTTGCCTGTTCCTGGCCGGGTATCTAGATACGCTCCTGCACTTGGATCTCGGTGCGCACCGCCTGGAGCTCCAGTTCCGTCTCCTCGGCCAGCGTGTAGACGCCCTTGGCCTGCTGTGATTGCGACTGCGCGCTGCCCGGTGTAATGAGAGCCTCCAGGAGCGGACTACTCATCGTTGTGTAGCCCAAGGAGCTGTTCTCGCTGCTGCCATGGGCGATGCAGGGGTTCGTGTTGACCACCGACGCATCCGTGGGATTGACTGATGCCTGTGGGGGCGTGTAGACGGGCGCTGGCTGGGACAGGCCGAGGCGGGCGCCTGTCGCCTGGCAGCCATTCGGATCCATGGTCAGTATGGGAACCAGTTCATGGTTCACATAATCCTTGAGCACCAGCGATGTGGGTGTATCTATCGAAGGAAACACATGGTTAATGGCTTTTTTCGACTTTTTAAGGACATTGTTTAATTATCGGTAGAGAAAAGGAAATAAGTTCATGATATCAAGCGATAGTTTTATGCCGATATTTAAACATCGTTAAAAGTATTTGGATAATATAGATTCAATTGCAGTCAGAGATTATTATCGGATAGATGATTAGAATGAATATCGATAGGTTCGTTTATCAGGTACCAGATCAGATCAAATTAAATAAGATAATTTTGTTAAACATATCGATAGTGATCACAAGCGATTTCTTTATTAGAATTTGTAACGAGTATCGATAGTTTGTTGAAATGCATTTTTAAAATTATATCGATAGATATGGATATGGATATAGACATCGACATGATGTAATCGATATACATCATATCTAACTTTTCTTTTGAATACACAAGAAATATTTATATCGATGCGGTTTCTACCCAATCGATGTTCCTATAAATATCGATTTAAATTTATTTTCAATTTTTTATTAAATATTTTCATAGTTTCATTTGTTGTTCGTATTTTGGTGAGTTTTATGGCCGCTTTTTGAATATATTCGATAGTCGATAAAGAAAATAATCGAGGCCCTCGCAGAAGTAAATTTGATATATAAAATAAATATATATTTTAAGCTTATAAAATCGATAAAATACGAGGGAATATAATAATATTTTATTTAGATACAAAATTCAGGTTCTTAACCGATACAATCGTTTTAAAGAATTGTAAGCTATTTATCTGCCATCGATACTATATCTATCGATAAATAATCCTAAAATTTATTGAACAAGGAATCAATTGCTTTTTTTAAAGTCCTTCAATCGATAACAATTTTCACGGCATGTATTCGATAACTGTTTGGCTTAAAAGGCCTAAGGGCTTACCTGTCACCAGTGTCTCTTCGGTGGGATTGCGCTGATAGAGATGTCCCCGCTTCTCATAGTGTCAGGAGGCTGGGACGTAGTACTGATTCCCCTCCTCGTGCGCCACATCCATCATTGAGCCACTGTTGCCGTTGACCGATCCTGTGCCCGTCTTCTTGAACTCCACCACGATGCGGATGCGATGGACGATCTCCTCGTGGATGACATTGAAGCACATTGCCGTTAGGGTCATTCCAGACATTATGTAAATGGAGCAAAACCAAGTGGTGGTATTCGATTCCCGTCGTAGTCCTGGCAGCATGTCCCCGAAGCCAATGGTCGAGAGGCTCATGAAGCAAAAGTAGATGCCATCGATAATGGGCCAGTTCTCCAGACGGTACAGCACCGCAGCGCCGAACATGATGTAGATGATCATCATGGAGAAGCAGAGTAGTATCGGTGCCAGGATACTCAGGCCGTGCATTGAGCCACGCGACTCACTGGCACTGAGCGAATCAATGTCCGCGCTGGAAGCACCGCCCGTCGATGCCGTGGGTATGCCAAGACCTGGTATTCCGGTGGGTGTACCCACCCCACCACCATTGCCACCACCTGCAGCACCGCCTGCCACACCAGCGCCACCACCACCACCGCCACCCACTCCGCCTCCGCCGCCAGGCTGCTTCTCCGGCGTAGCATGGTATACATCCCGGACGTAGTAGGGCTCCTGCATAGCCGACTGCTGCTTCCGGAGCTCCTCCTGCTGCCGCTTCCGTTTCATGCGTCGCTCCTTCTCGGCCATGCGCTTCTCGTCGTAGCAACAATAACCGCAGTTGGAGCAGAGGCAGCAGCACAAGGCCTTCGAGAAGACCTCCCTGGCAATCTTGGCCAGGATACTCCCGGTGCTGCTTAGGTAGACGAGCGTCAGCGGTATTCCAAAGAAGGCGTAGGCCAGGGTCACAATGCGTCCGAGTGCTGTCCGAGGAGCTATATTTCCATATCCTAAAAAAGAGATTTTCAATGTGAGTTGCGGCAAGAAAAAATTTGATGTTGGGAGAGAAATGCCCGCAGGATATTTTAAGGACGTTTCTAAATGATATTAGGGCTTGGAATAGGGATTACCCAAGGGTTACCCCTATCGTTTCCTTGACTCAATTTCAAAACGTCTTTTAATAGATAATGTGGGAAAATCCTTTCTGATGAAAAGCTAAGTCCTGGCTTTGTATTAAGAAACACCAAAGGATTCCTACGCGGATTGTAACTGAGATGTTGGTTTACATTTTTCGGTGGAAGGATCATTGGGTGTGTCAAGGTAACGTCATATGAGTTTGGGTACTTAAGAAAAAGGAAAAATTTAAACAGTTTCGGAAGCAAAGGAAATGGAAGGATAAGAAAGGATGGAGAAATATGAACAAGTATAAGGGAAGGTGAAAAAACTTGTTGGAAACATAACATGAGATAAGACCGAAATGATAGAAGTTACTGAAGGACTAAGAAGAATCCTTTAGATTCCAGACTTGAGCTTAAAGAATTTATGAGGTCCTTGAAATACAAATTTGAGACTTGGAAAAAGTTTTCCAGTTCAAAGTCACTAAACGGCAACCACAGGAACTACAGATCTATGAAGGATCTGTGCCTCCAATAAATTTGATGAGATAAATATGAATTTGATAAAATGTCCTGTTTCCTTAAACGCGCTTCCTGCTTAGGTTTTTTTTGTTCAAGGTTGAAAAAAATATTTTTTCCAGAAAAATCGAAAAAAATTATTTTTCAATCTTTTGAAAAATAAGACAATTTTTGATTTTGATAAAAGTGAACAATTTATGAAAAGACCAAGGATTGCATTTTAAATTTTTCAGAGTCTTAGGGTTTTTAGAATGCTTTTCGGTAATATCCTAGTTTCCTCAAAGGAAAAGTCCTTAAAGGAAAAGTTCAAAGAATTTGAAGTACATAAATTATGAACGTGACTGGAAATGAGCTGGGACACGTATATGTATCTCACACACACATAGCCATTTTCTTCTTCCAGTACTTATTTTTCTTTTCCCCCCTCCTTCACCTCCACCTCTCCCAGCCCCTCCTTTGTCGAACCAACCCTGTGCTACTTTACAACCGCGCAATATTGGGAGCAAATAATTAAGCGGCCGAAGTAATAAAAGTGCGTAACAAGCTCTTCAGGTGAGCCACATGCGGACGTAGGCATATGTATATGTTTATATGGCACTTGGCAGCTAGGGCGTGGCACACTCACTCACGCACACACACACACATGTCAGACGTCAGACGTCATCATCGTCGTCAGGTGTCTCATGCATAAATTGAAAATTTCTTAATTTTATTGTTGGCGCTTGATGTATTTTTATGTATGTGTGTGTGTGTGTGTGTGTTTGGTTGGGTGTGGCAATGGGTGGGGTTAGCGTGGTTTATTGACATGACAGGCATGTTTTTCTTTCCCTTATCAAAAGAAATGTTGCCTACTCGTGGGCGCAGGACATTAAACGCAAGACAAACAAATTGAATCAATATAAAATCGTCATGAACTAAGTGACTAGATGACTGAAGTGCTGGCATACAGCACCTCGACTAGGGACTTAACATATATACAGGAAGATATACAATATACATATGCAACCGTACACACACACACACACGCACACACACGCACACACACATTTATATATGTAATTGCGTTGACAGCAAATTTAAATGAAATCCTCCCAAAATCTCAACGTCAATGTGTCACAAAGCAGACGACAGCTCAGGATCCCATACGGCATGTGTGTATCTGTATATGTGTGTGTATGGAGTGGGAGTGGGTGTGTGTGTGTGTGTGTATACATCCTCCGGCTGAGGCTAATATTATTGGCATTGACCCGAAACCAAAGCCGAAGCTGTAAAACTCAGCTGGCGCTCTGTCAATTTGTCGGCAAGTGCGCGGCAAACGTTGCAGGGATTGAGGCATCTACATATTTTATTGAAAGATATTGAAAGATTTCAATATTTAGAATGAGTCAGAAAATACACACACTGATATACACACACACACACACATATACACACACAGACATTCATTGAAAATGTGTGATGCTGAGCCAGCGGGTCGTCCAATAGCCCCTGATACTTTTGCTTGGGTCATGGATGCAATAATATTGAAATAAATGTACACCCACCCATACACACACACACACTCACCCATACACACACACATGTATATACACATAAATAAATTTATATAAAGTGTCACATATTATTTCTATTTTCAATAAAATTGGATATATTATTTCATTCAATAAAATCCGCAAGTCAAGTTTTTACTGTACTGGGAAAAAATCTTAAACCCTTGCAGAAGTCCTTGTCAGTGGGAATGCTTCAAGGAATCGATTAAAATTAAAATTTTGTGTTCAATATTTTTAGAAATTATAAATATTTATTGTGAATGTATCAAAATTAAAAAAAAAAATAAAATTTTTTTTTTTAAATATATTTATTTAATGGCATTTTTTAAGCTAAGATTTATAAAGAAATTTATGAAATTTCTTAAAAATGAAAATTGTTTTTAAGTTATTTAAAATGTGCTTAAATTTTGATATATTTTAGATTTAATTTAAATTATATATTTTTTTGAAAAATTTAAATATTTTAATGATGACAGATGCTTTGCTTCCTTTGAAGAAAAGCTTTGAAATCGAATGCTTCAGTTTAAAAGATAAAATCGAATATCTAATCGATTAGTTATATTCGATTTCTTTCGAAAATGAACTTTCCGTCAAATGAAAATTGTAAATTTTTGAAGCAAGTCTCATTGGGAGAGTTGAGCGATGATTTTCATTATCGGCTTTGTGGGAATCTCCTTGACTTTGAAGAAAAAAAAAATTGGAAAATGGAAAAACTATGGGAATGGTGCTTCGTTTGGAGCACGTACTCGAAAATACGTAAATCCATTCAATATTCACTTGGCCACAAATATGCCTTCTAAGTCCATAAAAAGCCAGAGCAAAACATAATATGCTGATATCGATGCATCGGATGAGTCCACATGACACCCATAAAGCAGAAAATGGCAGGACATAAAAGGAAATCGCCTTCGAGGCTTGGGTATAGCTGGTATAGAATTTGCTTCAGCTCCGGCACTTTGAATATACTGAAACATCCTGAATTCATCCCAAAACACCGTCACCCCCTCCCCCACACTCCCCTCCTCCCTACTCCTATCCAACATCATCTGCATCCTGCATTCCCTTCGGCCGCCCAAAATGCCAAGATGCGCAATTGATGATAGTGAACGCTGTGAAAATGGAAAATGAAATTTAAAATTATTTTGCAACTAAATTACTTGTCTTATTGCTGTCCAGGGATTGCCCGGGGCTGGCTATTTATTGTGCCTCAGTCGGGGCCGAGGCACGAATGGGAATGACAATGCTGATGGTTAGGGGAGTGGAGAGCGGGGAGAGGGGAGAAGGAAGAGGGAGCTGGGAGCTCGGAAAAGGAAAGAGGGAACTGGAGCTCCAACTGAAACTGAAGCTAAAGCTAAAGCGGAACCTAGACTCGGGCTCGGGCTCGGGCTCGGCCTTGGAGTCCGAGTCAAAGCTGAAGCTGAAGCCAAATCTAGATGAAGGCAGCAAACCGCCTATAAATTCCCATTTATGCCCAAGACAATCATAGAGAGTACACACACACACACACACACATATATATATATATATGTATACATAGTCTCCGATTTTAGACTGCAATGGCAAGTGGCAAGTGGCAAGTGGCAAGTGGCAAGTGGCAAGCGGCAAGTAGCTTAGTCGAGGGCTGGCCAATAATAATAATCATATTGTTGGGTGCTCCTTTGCTTTTCCTAGGCGTTTGTTCAAAAAGGAAAACAATGGCTGTCGGTACCTAAAGTGACGACCAAAGAGGAGGGGCTACGATGTGTATATCTGTGTGTGTGTGTGTGTGTGTGTGTGTGTGTGCGTCCGGCCAACGTCTATTGAAAGCCACAAAACAATAATAATAATAATAATAAGCTGGCTGGCAGGCAGGAAGTCATGTTAATACAAATGTCCTCCCAGTAGCCCTGCTGACTAACGCAATTGCAAAACTGACAATGCTTCTTACACATTCACACACACACCCATACACACACACACACACACACATATATATATATACATAGGGCAGCCTTAAGCCCTGTACCCCGGTCCTTTATCCCAGGCCCAAACTCACATCTCATCTACACATTTGATGCAGTAGGCGGCATTTAGGGATTTTTTGAGGAAGGTTTCTTGGTTTCTGGGATTGGCATACAGTTTTGAGGCTT
Organism: Zaprionus lineosus; assembly: GCA_035044505.1. NCBI lineage: Eukaryota > Metazoa > Arthropoda > Insecta > Diptera > Drosophilidae > Zaprionus > Zaprionus lineosus. The sequence continues at coordinate 315,752 of JAWNNX010000482.1, forward strand.
TTATAAAGGTTGTGTGTGTGTGTGAGTGTGTTTACAGTCAGGAAACTTGGGCGTATTTGCCTTTGCTGGCCTTTGCATGAACTGCCAAGATCAGCAGAAAATTTTTGCAAATTTTATTTTATAGCATTTTCACAAGTGGAAAGTCGTGTCTATGCCTTAGTATCTATGTGTTCCCCTCATGCTCTTATGTCTTTGTGTATACATACATACATCTGTATATGTGTGTGTGTGTGTGTGTGTGTGCTCTGGCCATTCGGGCTAAGCAAATAGCTTCGTTTGTTGTTTTGCTCTATCAATATTTGACTTTCGGCTTGTTTTTTGTGGGTGAACCTATGAAATTACCGAGCAACAAAAACAAAAAGTAAAATATATATATATATATGTATGTATGTATATATAAAAGAGGGAATCAAAACAACAACAACAACAGAAACAATAACAATGCAAACGACAATAAGAGTAACAACAAAAAGCGCACACGCCAGCACTTGACATCCCTTGGGAACTCAGACAACTGCAAAACTTGGCAGCTTAAATGTTGACTCCCTCTTCTTCACACACACACACACACACATATATGGACCTCAATTTAAAATATTCGTATGAGTGTGTGTGTGTGCCAATTGAAAGATATTCTCCTCACATGAGCTCACAATTGACAGATGAGCATCCATCGATAAGCAACGCTCATATAACAAGATTGCTTCAAATTGTTCAGATATCGAATCTCTTTTACTTTTATCGAATCTCCAGCAATTCGATGCGTACTCGATTGCATTGTGACTGGACACACACACACAGATAAACACACACAGACACACACACACACACACATACAAACAGGTTAACGGGTGTCCCATGTTGGGGGGCTAATTCAAACCTAGATACTCCTGACAGAGGAGTTAAAAGACATGTAACATTTATTGTAACCCGCAAGGAGATACCAAACAGGATGAAGATAACGGTACAGGAAGTCGATAGCCCACCACACATAAAGTGTAAGCTATGGGGGTGGGGTGAGCCAGCGGTACACTGACCGCAATGCTGACGGGGTGGCATACTTGGAATGTTCTGCCTCCAAAGGTACAGACCGACGGATCGCCGATCACATCAACGCAATGTATAGAAGCAAGGACTTAACGAGGACTCCTGACCAAGAACACCCGACCAAGGACTCCCGCTCATGGCATGCCAGAGTAAAGATCAGCGAAGCATTTTGGATAAATTTTAGCATCCGAGTAGCAGCCCCATGTCATTTTAAGCTGCAAAAGGATATCCTTAAGGGGGAGCAAAAACTATCGATAGTTTTGATTTCATTAGATTCAACTTCGGATTAGCTGAATTAGAAAATTAATTCCTAAAAATGGTTTATTATTTCATGGCAACTCTTGCAAAAATCAAAATTCCTATATTTATCGATTATTAATCGAATAAAAACAAACTTTATTTTTGGTTAATTTTAATTTTAAATTTGTTTCCTATTTATATAAAAGTTATCGATAATATCGATTGCTACCAAATTATCCTTTTTAAAGGTAAACTGATAATCAAGTTATTTAATATTCTAAATTTCGATAAATTATCATATTCGATAATTATCATTATAAAGTTTGAATATTTTGATGTTCATCTTTGAAGTCGAAAAATTCTTGGAAAAATTCTTTACTATATCATCGATGGCTGCCGCTGGAAAAGTAAGAAATTTTTCTATGCCTACAGCTACTTCTTAATATGTAATCCTTAAGTCCTTGTCCCTTCAGCCCTAAATCCTTGAACAGTTGGGTGACAAGGCATTTTCTTAGAATTCTGATGCTTTGCCAGCTGTGAGATATTTTCTTTGTTTCGCCATTTCTCCCTCCGTATCCTTATTCCTTAACTCATTTCTCTACTTAGTTCTTTTGCTTAAAGATTTACTTATCCTTTTTGCTTCACTCTGTTTTTTTCTCTTTTTTCTCTTCTCTTTTCTTAAAAGTTCTTTACTTTTTGATACATAATCAAAATTTTTCTCGATTTGTTTATAATTTTCACTGCTTTTAGACGTTGTTTCTGGGTTCGAATTTTAATCCTTGCAAATTTTCAATATTTTTAATTTCAATTTTTCCTGTTTGTTTATTTATTTTCTAACTTTGTATCTTAGTTAAGTTATGGAAGTTATGGAATATTTTGCTTCTCTCTTTGTTTTCTTTAACTACTTTAAAAATAATATGAAATCATTTTTTTTCTTAGTTTCTGTTTTGTTTTACTTTCGGGTTTGCTTCTTTCTTTGTTATTCAAAACCTGAAACTTAGCTCCTTTTTGCTTCTTGTAACTTCTCCAATTTCCTTCCTTTGGTTATATTTGGGTTTACTTTTATTTTTTTCTTTCTTTTCTTGCATTTATTCTCTACCTTGTGTTTTGCTTATTATTCTGAATTTGTGAATTTGCCTTTGCTTCTCTCTATGGACAGCAATGTCGCTATGCTTATTCTGCCGCTTCTTTCTTCCGACTCCAGATTGCTTTTCTAATTCATTTGCTTATCCTTTGAACTATTTAGTTTTCCACTTGCTTCTTCTTTGACAATTGTTTTTAATGTGACTTCAGAGTTGAAGATTATTTTGCTTTAAAGCATTTTATTTCCCAGCACTTTACTTCTTCTTCAACCGCTTTGCTTCTTCCTATACTTCTGGATGGGTAATTTTCCTAAATTACCTAATGTCCTTGATATCAACTAGAATCGTTGTCCATTTAAATGATGTTTATGCATGTAAATCTCTATGCATTTAATTAGTTAATTAAATTGAGAAAATGCAAAGGACTAACCACTCATTCGGATGCATTGGAGTCTTCATTATGGGTGCTTATCGATCATTCGCAGAGACAGGGAGAGTGAGAGGGTAGGAGAGGAGAGAGTGAGGGAGAAAGTTATATAGGAAATATGGGGACAAAGATGGGAGATAGGAGGAGGGAACGTGAGATGCCTGTCAATTGGTCCTGCGGCTACGGGCAAGTGTCAGAGGTGATTGGGTCATAGCCCCCATTTGGGACCGAATGCTTCCTAACTGGAAACAGGAGCGTGGAGTTCACTTAACACTCGCCATTCGAGTAAAACAAATTTCCGTTGGTTGGAGCACAAAATTTATAGCCGACAGGCATGGCCCTTAGCATCGTTACCTATCCGGGTACCAAGTGCCCCATCCCCATCCCCATCCCCATCCCCATCCCCATCCCTTTGCCATTCCATCTCCTCGTCTATCCGCCTACTTGTCTTCTTGGACTTCTCCCTTTCCCTCCCTTTTCTCTTACTTTCTTTCTCTCGCTCTGTGCCCTCTTTGTATGTGCATGTGTCTGCCCGTACTTTTGTCTCAGCCCCCACTGAGTGGGGCTTCTGGGGCACGAGCAGCTGTGACCATCGCTGGCCACTGGGCACTTACCAATTGTGGTCAAAACGGTCAGCGAATACAAAAACGCTTTGGCGAAATTCCACTCGTGCGGCGGTCCACCGCCCACGCCAGCCCCGCCGTGACGATGATGATGAAAGTGTGTGTGCAGTAGGACAGCTTCCGTTGCCGGATTGTTGACTACGCCGGGACTGGCAGCACCCGGACCGGAATGCCCGCCGACTACATCATCGTGTGATAATTGCAGCATAACATCCTCGTTCAGTCTCTTGATTAATTGGTCTTGAAACTTGGCAATTTCAAGTGCGGCTAATCTGTATGTGTGTATGTGTGTATGTGTGTGAGTGTGTGTGTGTATGTGTGTGTAGGTATAAATATGTATGCATGTATATGTTTGGTAGAAGTTAAACATTGTGTTAGATAAGACAAAGAATGAATACGTGTTGCATACAGAACTCACTTTGTCCAGTTCTCCTTGTAGAGTATGTTCAAGGATACGGTTATGTCCCAGATATTCTCAATGGTCCTCTGTCGTACATCATAAGTATCCGGCGATAAGGCGAGCTGTGGCTGCCCCGCCTCCAGATCTGCCTCATCCAGCCCATAAACAAAGTCATTCGATGAGGACCCATAGACATTGCCGTTTCTATCGTGCGCCAAATCCTGGCCCTGGGCAACTGCAGCGGCAACCGTATCATTGTCCTGGTGTTGTCCTTGCTGCTGCTGCTGCTGTTGTTGCTGCTGCTGCTGTTGGTTCTGCTGTGGCTGCGTCTGTGGTGACCTTTGCTGTTGATAGATGCCATTGCTGTTTCCATTGGTGTTGATGCTCCCGGCCATTGCCATGTTGCGCTTCGTGGACGCCAGCGTGTGCTGTTGATGCAGCAGCGCCGAGTCCTCATTCTCGATGGTTAGGAATATGAAGGAGCCTGTGTGTGTACAGCAACAAGAAGCAATAGCATTAGACTCATGGGACCTTTGCACAGCATCACACAACATCAACAGAAATACACACATACAAAAATGAACATACGTATCCAACTTGATACACACACACACACACACACACACACTCTCATATATATAACAACTGTGAGCTGTAAAAGTGTTAGCATCGAAATAGGCAACGGCAACTCATTTGTTCTGTCCGACTTTTGGGTCACATGGGGTCAGTTGGGGTTTTAGTTTCCCTCCCAATGGCCCCAAGCCGGTCAAGGGTCGTGTGCCACATGCACAGAGCAATCATCAGCTCAAAAGTAGGCTATACTTATTGTATTGCTCGCCCTCGGGCCACAACAGGCGCATATTAAATGATATCGATATCATTTGCAATCCTTCAAATGCTAGGGAATATCCCTACAATCTACCCCTCCCCTTCCCCTCTCCATCCCTTACTTTCCCTCCCTCCACAGGCTATTGCAATTGTTCACGCTTTGATAATTAGTTTCTAAAGGACTCCCGCAAAGCACAATTGTGTCCTGCCATTTGAAGGTCTTACTCTCATTGCTGCATAAAAAATTGTGCATCTTTTATATCCTTCATTTTTAGTCGAAGGACTCATCGCTTATGTTTTGCTTCATCTGCGCTTTTTTATGTGAATTTATTGATTTGACTTAATATCCTTTTATGCCTTTCATCTCGCTGTTCATACTTTTAGTTTTAACGCTTTTTCCAACTTCGCCGCTTAAAGATTTTCTTGTTTTTTTTGCCCCCCTGAATGTCCTGTTTTTTGTCATTTGCTCAGGGAATAAAAAACTTTTCCGTGGGTTTTATCCTTTTTGCTTCTTTCCATTTGCCTGATTTCTTATTTAACTGCCTCTGCGCTTCCTTCTTGTTTCCTTATGTTCAGTTTTTGTTTAGCTTCCGCAAACTTATCTGATTTTCCTCCACTTTCGCAAATTCTTTAATAAGATTTTATTTTGATTCCAATCTTTATCCGCGTCATCTTATTTCCAACTTTCTTCTAAGCCTTATCTCAGCTTCGTCCTTCTTGAACTTTTCACTTGATCTCAATTGTTTTCCTAAATTTTTGATTTTATTTTACAGTTATGTTTTTTTAGTTGTTATCCTATTTTTTTCTAGTTGTTTTTTTATCTGTTCCGTTTTTTACCATTCCTCCTTCTCTTCTTCTTATCATCTCTATTTTCCCTTTTCTCCCCCTGCATTCATTTTGCCACTTCGCTTTCTGATGCGCCTCGTGTTGCATTTTTTGCTTTTTGCTTTGTGTTTTGATTCTTTTTTTCTTTTAGTGTTTCTTTAATTCCTTTTTCTGTTGTCCTTTAATTGTTTTATTCTGCACCTAAACTATTACCTAATTATTTCATTCCTTGCGCCTTTTGCTACTTTGTTCTTTTAATTCCTCTCTTCTTAAGTTTATTTTTTATTTTTAAATACTTTGAAGAGTTTTCCTTTTATTTTCTTTTTTCTCCCCTCCTCTGATTGTTTTTACTTACTTTTTGCTCCGTTTACCTATTTCAATTTTACTTCTCTTTATTTTTTTATTTTCTCGCTTTCAGCTTGAGTTTTACTTCCTGTTCTCACTTGCTTTTCGCTTTAATCTCTGAACACTTTTTGAAAGCTTCTCTATTTTTTACTTATCCTTCTTCATTCCTTGTTTATCTAATGATATCACTTCTTCCTTAAGCCTTGGATAAATTCAAAACTCTTCTTGTTTTTTTTTTTCCTTTTGGGTTCTCCTTCGGAGCTTCTCATTCGTTGTTTAAGTTAAGTCTGAGCTTCCTTTTTAAAGTCTGACTAAATTGGAAGTTTTTAATTTGAGCAAAAGGTGCTTATGGCTTGCAGCTTGTTTTGTTGCTCCTCAATTGAGTGTAAACGGTGTGTGACCTTTGACCCAGCCCAGCCTGGCCCAAAGGACGATGAGTGAAATCATGTTCATCGTCCTGATGGACACTCAATGTCCTACCCATGCACAACTTTTGCAGGTTGTCAGACGTACAATGCGAATGCTGATCAACTAATGCACACACCCACACCCACACACACACACACACACGCATATCCACCCGCATACAGACACACACACACACATGCACACACAGACATACATGTGTCGCTTTACAGGCATTTTGTAAAGTTTTAGAAAAAGTTTTTCTGTTACATTCGCCGTAACTTGAACAATTTTTTTTATACGGCTTTCATTTTTTTTTTTATTTTTTTTTTTATTTTTTGGGCTGGCGCCTGCAAATAATGTTATGGGGAATGATGAGTCGATGTCGTCGGCAAAAGCCAACACATGTCAAAGTTAAAAATAATACATGGCAGGGCAGGGGGCTGCCTGGAAAAGACAGAGTTAAGGCTCACAATTGGCGGCTGTCCAGCGGTAGACGAAAGCAGCAGCGGCAGCAGCGCAGCAGCAGCAGCGCAATTGTTGTTGTAGTTGTTGTGTTTGGCCAACTTGAAACTTTTGTTGAAGCGTTAAAATGCACATGTACATAAGCATATACATAACATTGAAACACACACACACACACACACATGCACACACACTTAGGCACACACATATCATATACACATACGCAGCTGTCACGAACGCTTTTTGACGTCACAGACTCACGCACGGAGCCCAGGCGAAAGTTAAATAATTGTTTGTGTCATTTGATGATTTCCTTTAACAAGGCAACACGGCCAACTTTTTGCACAGCTGTCACACACACACACATACCCCCTCCCCACACACACACATCCCCCTAAACAGATGGAGAGACACACACTAGCTCGTCGCTTTCCTTCCTGCAGATGAGCATTATTGTGATAATAGACTTTGCACATATGAAATGAGGCCCAGAAATTGTATAGTCCTTAATTTGTCCTGTCGCATCGTTGGTGGAGTTTCAATTAAGGCTAAGTTGGGCATACAGTCTCGTACGCTATGTATGTATATCGATTACAAATTCGTTTTGTTTAATGAAACGTAACCAATGAATATTATATCTTTGTGTGTTTGGTAATTGGATCACTATTCCCAAGGATATGAAAAACTTGTCTATGTCTGTGGATAGGGGGAAGCTATCAGAAGCTTTGAAGTTAACGATAACGAGTAGAGAGGAGGAGCTCTCAGATATAATATTTTAGTACCTGAAATTTTCTTATGACAGGTGGAAGCTTAGGTATAAATTAAATATTAATTTTCACAATTTAACTGATTGTTTATTTCAAGTTTAATTGACACGAATTTAAAGGGATTTTAATACTCGTTACTCGTTAATCTAAATGCTCTACTCTCTAACAGCTTTTCGTTTACTAGCTCATTAAAATTTCAATTGTATTTTATCCTCACATTCTAATATTAAGTATTTGGATTTTTGCTTCTTATACCCATTTATCGTTTACTCCCGTTAATTACTCGTTATTTCTATATCCAGACTTGTTACTCTTTGGCCGCAACTCGTTGATGTCCTAAATTTCTGCTATTTCTTCAAAAAAATCTATTACTATTTTCTTCAGTTATCGCTTAAAATTTTTGTGGTTAGATTGTCTTTTATTTCTTACTTTTGTTGGTCATCTACTTTATGGTTCTTATCGTCCCTTTTATTCCATATTCCTTTGTACTCGCTATTATGCGCATGATGCAATCATAAAGATAGTTTTTCTTCAAAATAAATATTATTTTCCCTTTCCCTGCTTGGCGCCTCTATTTAATAAATGTTGTTTTCACTTGCTTCTCTTAACTGGCTACTCGTTGCACTGCGTATTTTACTCGTTGCTTTGATAAATCTTGGATTACTCCTTTCTTATAGCTTGATACTTGCTTTTTGGTCTTTTATATTCTCGACTTGTCTATACTCAGATATTATGCCTGATATTTTCTCTTTTTGTTACTCGTTGAACCGCACGCGGTATGTGCAATGTTGGGCTCCTTACATGTCAGCCAACTTTGATGCCACCAATTTAATGCCTCCTTCCAAGTCAAAGGAGCTTCAATATGTTTTAAGAACTTGTATTTGGTGTGTCACATGTGCTGCCTTTTGCTTGCCTGCCTATTTTGTCACATTGTCTAGCAGCCTGTCACTTCCGTGGCCGTCATGTCATCGCAGCCTTCGCGTCTTCTGGTTTTCTAATGCTTGTACAGGCAACGGGAACATGACAAGGACACAAAAGTGTGCCACACAATTGCCGCATAAGTTTTCGGGCCGTGTGGCCGTGTGGCAACTTCGCGGCCTATGTAATTTTCGCCGTTTTGTTTCTTCTTGGCTGCGGCTTGGAAAAATGATTAATTAAATTTATCACGTTGTTGTCTTTGTTCCTGTCGTTGTTTCTGTTGTCCTTATTATTTCTGTTGTTGGCATCGTTGTTGTTGTTGTTGTTGAAAGTGGAAAATGTGTGACAGGATACATTAGGTAAGAGTCTATGTTCAACTACAAGTGTTACGATGCGTGTTTCTGTATTTGACGTTGGGAACAGTCTTAATAAGTCAGTCCCAGGTTGGAGGATGGAAATGTAAATGAAACTGAGAGCAAAAATGAAAGCAAAATGAAAACAAAAATGAAAATGAAAACGAAAACGAAAATGAAAATGAAAATTAATGAAAATGCCTAAAAATACAACGCTAATTAGTCAACAGCAGCAGAAAAACAAAGCCAATGTTTGCACATCTGATGGTTTCTTGGTTTCTTCATACAATTAATCAACTGAGGACTTGAGTCAGACACGAATGTCCAATTTTAATGAGTGGATGCCAGGAGCACATACCAAATGAGAGGCCTATATGCTTGTCCCTGTCTCCCTTCCACCTGTGCCTGCCCCTGTCTTCAATACATTTGCAACTTATCCACTAAACTTCTCTATTCGCTTTGTCCAAAGTCTTGTATGGCTTCAATGATGGCTGATGGAAAGGGAAGTCAAAATGTCTGATTGTTCCTTGTACTTCTTTAATGTCGCCTCTATGATTGTTAGATAATATTTACTCAAGGATAATTCCCAGAATTTAAATATAAATAATTTATCTATTAAGTCCTTTATCGTTTATTAATTGAAACGTCGTTACTCATCCCTTCGTGAATATTAATGGGTTAATGCCTTTGGCCATTCAGTCGGGCTTAGTTTTGGGTTCAAAAATTCCATTTATCTTTTATCTATTTTGTTTAATTGGCATACTATTTATCTACTGGGTATTGGCCACACATTTATCTAACCATTTAAAATACAAAGGTTCAAAAATACTCTAAGTTATTTAAGTATATTTATTTTATCTAGTATATTTTATCTACCTACTATCCATAATCTATCAATTTAACATTTTATCTATCATTTGAAAATTAAATATTTTGGATTTTATCAATAAATTATCTATATTTTAATTATCAATAATCATCCGATGCTTTGTTTATTTATCTATCCATCGAATGTATGATTTTATCTATGTGTACTTGAAAGTAAAATAGATAAATGAGAGTAGATAAAAAGTATCTACCTTATGGAAATAAAATAAAATAGAATGCTAGGAGCTCTCAACTCTTTTGTGGTCTCTAGAATTGCCGTCAAGTACCAAATTTATCTTATTTCAAAAGATAATTTCCGCTCACAGATAAATTGGGAAAAATTCCATTCAAAAACTGAAAGCTTCTGTCCAAATCTGTCAAACTTACCGAGCAGAGTGTAGGCCAGGAGGAGCATACAGATGCCGAGATTCGTGAGGAGTGCCGACCAAACGGTTTGGGTCGTTTGTTTGCGCTTCTTGCTTTTGGTGGTGTAGCCGGGGGGAGTTTTGGCATCGGAGGGACGTGGCCCGGAGCCAAAGCAGGCGCACCAGCCATGGCGCCGTTGACGCTGCTGTGATTGCGGTGGTGCGGCCGATGATGTGGGCGGCATTGGTGGCTCCTTGCGTGGGGCTGGCGCTGCACTTGCCACCAGCTGCAGTGGCAGAAGTTTGGCATTGCTCTTGAGTGTGCCGCAGCTGCTGTTCATGGAGCCGCTGGCGCTGGTGGCCAGCGGTGGGGCCGGCGGCGGTAGCAGCTCACTGGTGACATAGCCCACCGTTGATGGCGTTGGATATTTCAAAATGCCCGCCGGCTGTGATGGTGGAAGCGTTAATGGTAGCGGTAGCTGTAGTGGCAACGGCTGTGGCTGTGTGGCCACTTCAATGTCCTCCAGCGTCGGCATCGGGAGCAGCTGTGTTGACATTGGCGTTGATGTTGCCAGCGACATCGGCATCGGCATCGACATCGGCATCGACATCGGCATCGGTATCGACATTGGGATCATGGACGAGGTTGTCGTTGTTGGATTCGTCATCGCTGAAATTGAAATCGTAATCGGGTTCAGGGGAGATGGCACGGGCGCCGTCGCTGTCACTGTCGCCGCCCCCATTCCCGCCGTTGCCAATGTTGGCGTTGTTATGGGGAGCAAAGGGGATGGGGTCGATGTCGGCATCGTAATTGTCGTCGTCTTGAAGGTGCTGGTCGAGGGAGGCCCGGGCAAGTGCATAGGCAGCCCTGACGTCCCGGCTCCCTTGCTGGATATGCCGGATAGTACGCCAAAAGAACCGTAACTGCTGCCGGACGACGTCGGTATGTTGCCATATCCGAGAATCCCACCTGTTGCTCCATAAGTGTCCATGTCCCGATTGTACTCGCCGCATGTAGCTCTCTGCGAGGGCGGTGGCGGCCCAGATGGCATCTGCACTGTTTGTTCCGAATTCATCTTGCATTTGTATTGCTTTTGTTTAACACCTTCCGTACGGGTAACTAAAGGAGAGGAGGAGGAGGAGAATAGATTAAATAGAAATTACATCAATTATAAAGGATTCAGGATTTCACAGAATAAATATTTCAATTTTAAATAATTTATTTACTTATTATATATTTATATATATTTAATTCATTTAAAAAATAAATAATGTATAAGTATATTTTTATATAAATATAATTTAATTATTTTTTATATTTTTATTTTATATTTTATACTATATATTATATATATATTTATATTTTGTTATTTTAAGTCTAAAATATAAATTCCTCTTTTACCAGGCGATCAAAAATGTTAAGCAGTTGCTGCTTCTGTTAACGTTGACATTGAATTCGGTGTCCCAACAGCTGTTGTCCCAATGAACTAACATTCTGTTAAATGTGCAGTTCCCACAATTTCAGAGTTAACAGAATAACCGCAGAAACCTATTGGGACTTCTGTTCGCCTGATATCAATAATCCGAAACGCATAACATATTTGAATTCTCTTATATAATTATTATATAAAATATTTATATTAACAACAGTCTCTCAAACACCTTGATAGACTCGAACGTCATCCAAATTCACTAGCAAGACATTTAAGGAAAAAGCCTCGAAAAAGAAGACTAAAAAGATACCACCCGCAGGATCTCACTACAAGAACCCTTGCCCTTTAATGTATTCTAATATAATCATATATGAGTTAACTGAAGTATAAGTTAAAATGTAAATTTAATTATAGCTAGTATTTAAATTGTAAAATCTAAAGTATTTTACACAAGTCATTATACTGTTTACAGTATTCTAGAAATAGTACATATCATCACAACTGTGAAGACTTTTTTGTTATTATTTTTTAAGATTTCTAACCTGTCAAGCTGCCGCACAGGTAGCAGAAAGCCTGTTAATTATTGAATAAAGATATATATTTTCTAAAAAAAAAAAAAAAAAAAAAAAATATTATATAAAAAATAGATACATTTTTCTATATGATTTCTTTTTCATTTCTCTTCTTCTTCTCCAAATCCCAATAGACGTAATACCCCTAATAAAATGACCTAAAGTTTAAGGATCAAGAAAATTTTCTTAAAGTCTCCATTTGGTTCAACATATTGTGCCATCTGGGAAACTTGTACTTATCCTTTTCATTATCCTCTTGTTATATTTCTCATCATCTTCTTCTTCTTCTTCTACTCCATCCTCATATCCTTTTCATTATCCTCTTGTTATATTTCTCATCATCTTCTTCTTCTTCTTCTACTCCATCGGAGCTGTGCAGAAATAATACCCCAAGTATTCACTTGGGTTCCATTTCTAATGCTTCCTTCATTTTGATTTTATTGTGTTAATCTTTTGTGTTCAGTCACTTGCTCTTAAGTTTCTCGTTATCTCTTGTTGCTTTTCTATTCTCTCTCACTCTCTCTCTCTCTCTCCCTCTGTCTTTTTCTGTCTTTTCCTCTATCACCCGCTCACTTTTACACTTGCATTCTCTCCACCTCGCTCATTGTCCTGGAGATGAGCTTGAAAAAGCTCTTGAAATGAAAGGACCTTCATGTTGTTTCGACTACGAACTGTCCAGGCTGTCAGCCCTGGGCGATATTTGCACCTGACCACGCCCCACATCCCACGCATCACGCCCTACGCTCTAAGTCCTACATTTCACGCCCCCCGCTCCGCCTCTATGTACAATGCGCCTCCTCTTGCATGCGAAATGTGCAACACATTTGTGCACTTGAACTGAATTGTTGTTTCTCTCAGTTGTTGTTGTTGTTGTTGTTGTTGTTTTTGTTTTACTTGGCACGACACTTGACGGCCTTTTGACCGCCTTTACCGACGCGACAGGTTGGAGGCACTGTGCATGCCCCATTGTTGGGGCAACCTAAAATATGCAGCACACACTTAAGCAACTCAGTGGCAGCTGCCACCCAGTGGCAATCTTAATTGCCAAGGGCTTTACCTCTGCTTGCCACTTGCCACTTGCCACCTGCCACCTGCCACCTGCCACCTGCCACCTGCCACTCGCCACCCACCACCCACCACTCACCACCTTTCACGTGCTGCCTACACCTGCAATTTTGTAGCATCATTTACATATTTTTCTTCCCACAATTTTTTTCCCATATTTTTTGCTTTTGTTTTTGTTTTTGCATTTTTATCTGCCATTTTTTGTTTTCCCATTTTTTTGTTGCCTTTTTCTTCTTTTTTTCTTCTATTTTGCATATTTTGCCATCTCGCATTTTGCGTGTTTCCTGCTGCTGTCTAATTGCCATTCGCAGTACCTGAGATTTTCGTCTAATCGATTTTCGAATTGATTCAAAAATGAAAACTAAACAATTTTCACGTCCTGCACGCGACGATGTCCTTTCTGTCAACTTCTGTTCTTCGCCTGATAAGTTCGTCCTTCTTGCTTATTGCCGGCACATCGAATGCTCAATTATTTATAGCTTATAATTTATTTTTCATTTATTTTTACTTAAATGATTAATTTGTACATTTTTTTTTTTTAATTATTTTAACTATTTATTTATTTACTGTTAATTAATATAATTTTTATAACTTTACATTAATTTGCATTTATGTATTTGTTTATATTAATTTATTTATTATTTTGTGTATTATTTAATTGTCTTTTTTTCTTTCTTTTTATTATTTAATAATATATTTGAGTTTTTCATATTTATATTTAAATATTTTTTATTTAATTTTTTTTTTATTTTATTAATTTTTAATCAATATTATTTGTCCGTCCATCATTTTCCACATTTATTCCACATTCAGAAAATGTAAGCAGTTACTTTTTCTGTTACCGTTAATGTTAACAGAGCTGTTGTTACCGAAGTAGATAACATTTTTTTGGATGTTTATATTCTTTATATTTTGTGCATCTTTAGATCCGGATAAAAATCCCCCTATTATCCATATTTATCAGCCATTCAGATCCTTTGAGCAGTTGATCTTCCTGTTACCTTTAACCGTAAAACAGCTGCTGTTATTGAAGTCTACATTCCATTCTACATTCCTCTAGTTAATAATTTATAAGAATAACCGGATAAAGCTTCTATAATTGCGCTTCTGTTGCTTTTGGACTGTTATTATAATATTTTTTTAATTGATATATTATATCGCTGCCCGGTATTTTTTTCTGATTTTTAAAATTCGGGAAATCATGTTCGCTTATTTAATAAGTTGTCCCTAAGTAGTTTACATTAATTTACATTTTTAACAGAGTAACCTGATAATGCTTCTTTTACAGCGGTTCGGTTTTTATAAATCAGAGAGTACCAAACACAAATATTTGGTACTATCTGGTATTAATGTTCGAATCTGGTATAAATTTTGGACCTCTAAAACAACCCATTGTTTTCCAACTTCTATATTTCCGAATAGAAGACATATTCCTGTTTATCCCCTTTAATCGGCAATCAGAAAATTTAAGCAGTCACTTTTTCTGTTAACTTTAACATTAACAGCTGCTGTTTAAGCAGTTGCTGTTATCTCAGCTGTTAGAAATGAAGTTTTCACACTTTTAAAAAGTTGATTAAATTATTAAAAAGGACAGCTAAGAAGGCTGTTCACTTTCTATGTGTATCTTTGACTGCCTTAAATAACTGGAAGGACCTTTGATATTTATTTATTTAAACAATTATATTTTATTTTAATCTTAATTTTTATCTTTATATTTTTCACTCCTTGAATGTTTTTATATTGGTCTTACGAAAGAACAATTATTGCTCCTTTGTTGTTGGCCTCTCTGAAGTGTGTGAGGATCTCTCTTAACCATTTTATTAAATCATCTCGACGCTTCAATGAAATATGAAAGTTGAAATGGTATCCTTTTAGTTAAATAGTTAGCCACGAGTTGAGAATGTTTTTAGTTTGACTTTTGTTTTTGAACTCAATTCAACTTAATAAAAAATATTTTCTAAGGATTAAATAAGTGTTCCTTTTGATAGAAGTAATTAAATTGCAGCTTCAGCCGAGTTTTTTTTTGTTTTTCTGTGTGTAGCACATTTAGTTGTAAGTTGGCTTAAGCCGAAGGACACAGTGGGCAAGTCGTATTCAGGATTTGGTATTTTATTTTCCATCGCGAGGACAAACTAATTAAGCAACACCGCGAATTCGGCAACAGGACAACAAAGCAATGCCTTTTATTTCCGAGGCTTTTTCGTCCTTTTCATTTCAGGAATGCTTTTATATTTTTTTTCTTTTGGGTAAAGCCTCTGGCTTAAACTAACTACGCTTATTGGCTCATCCAGAGTGAGAAAGGCCGAGAGATGAAGGACGAGAACGGATGGGGCGGGTGGGGAAGGTGTAGTACGGGGTTGCGGGTTGTGAGTCTGTTTGATTCACTTCCGCTAGGAATGTCCAGCTGTCTGGCTGTCTGTCTGTATGTCTGTCTGTCTGTCTGTCTATGTGTGTCTCGCTGTCTATATGTCCTTTTTGTCTGTCACTCGGATTGCCTGCCTGCCTGTCGGTTTTTGTATGTGTATCTGTGCCTGCCTGTGTGTCCGTACAGCTGTCCTTCTTGTTGGCTTTCATCCATCTCAATTTACTGCGTGAGGCTTTTGTCAACGGCAAGAAAATGGCAGTCAAAATCTGCAAAGGGAGGGAGTGAAAAAATAGACAAAAATCGAGGTAAAACTAACTGGTAACTGGCAACTGGCAACTGGCAACTGGTTACTGGTAACTGGTAACTGGCAACGCGCAACTGGCGATGGGCGATGGGCGATGGGCGATGGGCAATGGGCGAGTGGTAACTGAGTCTGTAAATGTTCCTGTAAGCGGGCGATGTAGCCAGGATCTGTAACAGTGTCTGCCGTTGACCCAAAAAGTAAAACAACAGGAAAAAGAGTGTCCAAAGAGGAATGGTGGAAGTGGCGTCGGAAAACACTGATGTGGAAAGGGGGTGGGGAAAGGGCGAGAGGCGTGGATGAAACAAATGGAAAGGAATTTATGCGGGTGGCTCGCAGCTGTGTCAATGTCTCAGGATGAGTAACCCCGTATCCATAGTCATGTTTGACTGCCACTCTGTACTATTGTCTGTGTGTGTGTGTGTGTGTGTGTGTATGAACAAACATAAACAACAGTTATGCCTGAACAACGGCTAAAGTTGCATTTCCGCTGTAACCGTTTTCCGCTCGGAAATGCGTTCGACGCGTGTTTGAAATATTGGCCAAAGTCTCGATGTCTGTGCGGCTCTGCGGCTCTGCGGTTGCTGCTCCCATGTGGCAAGCAGCACATGTGCTTCTCTGACTGTCTGACTGTCGGGCTGTTTGACTATCTGACTATCTGACTGTCTGACTATCTGACTGTCTGACTCTCGGACTGTCTGACTGTCGGACTCTCGGATTGTCTGACTGTCTGACCGTTTGACTGTCTGACTCTGTGTCTGTTTGTTGGCCGAGGCACGGATGTGAAGTGCCACGGAAGGGGGAGCCAGTGGAAGAAGTGCCAGAGGATTCCAATACAAGTCGCCCTTGAGCGTATAATCGTTTCGTTGCCAATTGCAGTACAACTTCCAACATCATATTGCTTCTACCCAGCTCCACCCATCCTCCAACCATCCTCCAACCATCCTCCACCCATCGTCTCCCCACACTCACCCATTTACCCACTCATTCACTGACCTTCTTTTTGTTCACTCGATATCTTCGCTTCCGCTTACTCGCTCGTTCAGTCGTTCAGTCGTTCAATCGTTCAATTGTTCAATCGTTCGTTCATTCCTTTATTCGTTCAATCCAGTTCATTGCAGTTCATTTGAGCAACTGCCACGCGTTGTATTTAATGTTTAAGCCACAGTCTGGCCACACTTTTTTTTCTTTTATTTTTTGCTATTGTTGCGTTCCTCTTCGAAACCAAATATCAATTAAAAGTTCTTGTTGTTGTTTTTGTTGATGCTGCACTAGTAGTAGTAGTAGTAGTTGTTGTTGTTGTTGTTGTTGTTGTTGTTGTTGTTAGTGCGGTTGATGGTGGATAACATGAAAAGTTTGACTTGATTTTCATTGAATTTTCCTCATAATCGAGCAACACGTCTGCTCGTCCGTCGGACGCTCATGTGTTTGACACTCTCTTCATGCGGATTACCATAGCATTGAGTTAGAAAATTTGTTCAAATTGTTTGGGAACTGAAAACTCAGTTTTAGAAAATTGTTAATCAGAGTTTAAAGTTCTTATATCGAAAATGTTATCCGAGATTCTCCAACAAATAGTTTAACTAAAAGTTATTTAAATGAGAAACAATAACTTATCAATTATCAGCTCAAACTTTTTTCCAGTTCAATTTCGTTTCTCCATTTTGTTTCATTTTCCACTCGTTTTGTTTCGTTTCGTTTTTCTTTTCTTATTTTTAGTCCTGTCAAATTGCTTTAAAGTTTTGAAATTTTTGCATTTGTGTTTTGATTTTCTTTTTGTCGCAATATTTGTACCTTTATTAGTTTCCCATTTGTGGATTATTTTTATCCCGATTGTAGGCCTTAGCTTAAGGATAACATTGGAGTCGCATTACGGGTAAAGCTCTTACCCGGATGAAGGTCCAATAAATATTCAAATTCAGCTTTATTTTGAGTTTAAACTCTTTTTAGTCTCGATTCGAACACTCACCAGAGCTGAGGAACTTAATGGGATTTGGTTTATTCAGGCTGAAGTTCTAATCGGGATCCTTTCAGCTTGTCCTTTGAAATTGGTTTTTAGACGAATAATGGCTGTGCAGAAAATGATTGAAGCTAAGGTTCCCCCAAGCCTAAGGTCTTTCCAGGACCTAGGTGCTGATTAGTTTATGACTCTACTTATATGGCGCCCAAGTGGGGTTGGATTTTTTACCGGTTGATTTCACTCTTATTCAGTTATAGAGACTATGAGATGCTTCCTGGTATAAGGGTTCCATTTTGGTTGAGGTTTTAATTAATTTGAGGTCCTTTTGTGTTTTGGGTCTCTTTAAAAAGATTGTTCCATTTATGTGGAAAGCTTCTTACCGGCTGCGAATTCCATTCACGTTGTGACTGAGGCCACTGAGGTTGAAGTCCTGCACAGGTGGAGGGCCTCTCAGCTTCGTGCTTCATTCAAATAATGGATCCTTGTCCCGCTGGGAAGCTTCGACCAGTTGGGGATCCAACTAGTTTGTGTTTCACAGAATTTAAGCCTGGCCCACGTTGAGTGACATTAAGGAACAGGCGAGTCGGCAAGCCGGAAAGTCGAAAAGTCGGAGAGTCGGAAAGTCGGAAAGCCGGGGAGTCGGAAAGTCGGAAAGTCGGAAAGCCGGAAAGTCGTCACATCGTTGGACGCCCATGGACCTTATCAATGATCATCAATAGCTGGAAAAGTTTTTCATATTTTCACTCTCGGCCCATTTTCCGGCTCATTCGAATTATGAGTTTTCATTGTGCTGTTTTGATTGCGCTGCTGTCACTGCTGCCTGCCAGGACTTCATTCAATTTTATGCTGATTATTTGAGTCTGCAAATTTGCAGATGTCCTTAAATGCCATTTTTATTGGCAATGCAAATGTTTCGCTTTGCGTTTTTAATGCATTAATTGTTCTCCTGCTGTTTGCCATTTGTCGACTGAATGGGCGGGTGGTTGGGTGGTTGAGTGGGTGCAATTGTGGGCGTGACCATTATTCAGATAGGTGGGCACCAATGGGTGACGATGTGACGTTTTATGAGCCGCTCATTTGAGCGACGCTCACGGCATTAAAATCGCATAAATGTCGCGCATCGTTAACTTGCCCAAAAGGAGCAACACAATATATAAAAGAAAATATAAAAAGGATACAAGAAAAGAAATGAAAGAATGAAACAGGACTTGTAGACAATGAGTGACTTTCCGAATATCCTACATTCTGAATTTCAATATTTACAGAAGTTGAGTGACGAAATGTCAGCCAAATCGTTTGCTATAAAAATTGATTCCTTTTAGAATAATTAGATAATTGGATATATATCATATATATCATATCATATATCATATATATCATATCATATATATATATATATATATATCATATATAAAGATATATATATGATCAGTGAAAGCTGAATGAAGATGCTCCCAAAATCTGGATGTACATTTTTTGAAGGGCAGGTACAATAATTTATTGATGTATTAACTTTATATAATTTTTATAAAATTATTGATAAGTTTGAAAAAATAATTTTTGGAAATAATAATATTAAATTTAAATAATTTAAATTTAATTTTTCTAAGGCTCAGATATTCAAATACCAAAATAATTATTTTCGTGGATATAAATCGCAATTCCTTATAAATAAATAAATTTATACATTTTGGAAGTCAATTCCTTAAAAGAACTCGTAGCTGTTTAATCAAGTGTTAATAATTATTATAGCGCTTTTTATAGGATCGAGAATTTATATTATATATATTTATTTATACTTTTAAATATATATTTGCTTTTTTATATATTTATTTATAACTTTAAGGATTCCCAATCCTGCACTTCATAAATAAATAAAGCTCATTTATGTCATGACTCTTCATAAGAATATCTTCTGGCTATGAATCAATATATATATATATATATATATATAAATATATTATATATCTATCGATATATCGATTAATGTATTTATATATATATTTTTAAAATCTCACAAATACCAAACATATTAAGTATATAAAATTGTATAGAGAGGCACATAATAAAAGCAGAAGATATTGTTCCTATAATGTTGAGTGTGATCAAGGATAAGGATTATATAAAGGAGTCACAAAGTACACTCCATAAGGAGCCGATGTTACAAACACTTTGAAAACTTTGCGATAATCATTTTCATTTAGATTTAATGGCTGCAGGGTATTAAAAAAAAGAGATGGTGGAGGAGAGAGGAGAGAAAACAAAGCAAACAATTTTGCAGAGGAGTCGCACTCATGATGTGAACGGGGAACAGAGCGACAGAGGGAAAGAGGAGGAGGGGTAGGGGTAGGGGTATGATGGGATTGGGCAGGGAGGGGGCAAGGGGTGCGCTGGCGGGCGACGAAAATATTTGCTTAATGAAATTGTATGCGCGCGAGAATTTCTGTGTGAATGAAATTAATTTCAAACATGAAGCGACGCCCACAGAGGCGCCAGGCAATGGGCATATGCGTGCTATGGAGAGGGGGAGGGGAGTGGATATGGGTATGGGAATGGGTACATAAGGTACATGGGTACATGGGTACATGGGGTTGGAACGAGTTTATTTCCTTAAGATTAAGATGCTGAGCTTATGAAATGAAATGCTTTCCATGTTGTTATTCTTATTGTTGTTTTGTCTTCTGCCTTGTATCTTTTTCACTTTGTTTTTCCGATTTTTTGTTGTTTTTGTTTTTTTTGTTTTTTTTTTGGTATTTTTCTTTATTTTGTTTTTAGCTCATTTCTGGGATGTGTTTTCTCTGTTGACTTTTATGGAGCATTTTTGTTTATATGCTTTATATGTCGTTTATGTGCTTATTTTTGGAGTGTTTGCTTGGGTTTTATTCTTATGATTAACTGTACACTTAAATGCCCAACACTTGGAGCTCATTTCGAATACTTTGGATGGTTGGCTCTCGTCCTTATCATTGTCATCCTTATTTTGATTCTTATCCATATTCTTATTCTTATCCTTATTTAACATCCATAAGCTGTGCCTCAATGTCTCCGACTGTTTGTCTCCTGTTGCTGTATTTGTATTTGCCAAGGATTATGAATTAGCTAATGATGCGATAGACGCCACCAACAAGGATACTAATGATTCCCTGCCATTACAGTCAACTCTATGTACACACTTCTTATCCCAACTTTTGGATGTAATGAGATTGTTTTTCCATCATCTGTTTGCCCGTAGATTGGATGAGTCTCTCTTCTTGGCTACGTAAATACGGCAAAAGGATGAATAGGAAAGTCAAACAGGATGCCTTTTAATAGTTACATATATTTTGAGTAATTAATAGATTATCCTTCATATAAATCCTTAAGGCGGGAAAAAAATTGTCAAAGCTTTAGAGTTTATTTTTTTGCAGAAGCAACAACGGCGATTCTCTAAGAGCTGACACTTTTTCTTGGTCGAGTTATGTTTATTTATGGATTTCCTGTTCCTTGTTAGTTGCTCAGGACAAATGCTTTTTACCGTTAGGAGATTCTCAGAAAAATGAAGAAAGGATTTTTCTTAATTTCTGATTTCATTTTAATTTCTCTCTCTTATTTTCAACGCTTGTTCCGCAAATCAAGTGCCAGCAACTGTGAACAAAGCATGTCCTTAAAGGACCTTAAAAGCTTGGTTGCATTGTCCGTTTCACTTCCCAAAGGTTTACATTTTTTACAACTACAATTAAGCATCAATTATTTTGCATGAGAAGAAGTTCAAAATTGTAGCTATTTTTTTTTGGTATAATTTTAAATAAATTACAGTGAAGACTCGTTAATTAAAACTGTTTACGTAACTAAAAACAGTATTGTTTATCACAAAAGCTCTAATAGAGTGAACGATGTGCTCCAATTATCGGGCGTCCACTGTGGGTAAGCGTTGCGGGCGCAAAAGGCGCAAAAAAGTAGGCAACTAAAATTTTTTGTTCTTTTGCATGGCCGCAAAATTTACGCCTGGCAACGCCGCACAATTGAAATTGATTACAATTTATAGGTCGCGGAACGGAAACGTAACGCCAATTAATTCGATTTGCCATAATTCAATTGCAAGTTGGCAATAAATTTAATGAAATGCTCTGAATGTCGCACAAATTAAGGGGGGGGGCAGCAGTCGGGGTTGATGAAGGAAGGGAGAGAGGGAGGGGTATACAAATTGGGAGCGAGATATAGAAGAAGAGCAAGAGTGAAGAGAGAGTGCTAGTCAGAATAAGAGAGAGAGAGAGAGGGCTGGTGGTGGTGGGGTGGTGTGGGGTGCGGGGGGACGGTACACAATGTTTGAGCTGTCGCTGGGGGCTAAGACGACTTCACAGGATAATCAAACACCTTAGCTTTGGTGGCGTTAAATAAGCATCCTTCAATTGTTGTTGATGTTTCTTATTGTTGTTGTTGTAACTGCTGTTGCTACAGTTGTTGTTGTTATTGCTGCTGTTGTTATTGTTGTTGTTGTTGTTGTTGTTGTTGTTGTTGTTGTTGTTGTTGTTGTTGTTGTTGTTGTGAATGTTA
Source organism: Zaprionus lineosus (assembly GCA_035044505.1). NCBI lineage: Eukaryota > Metazoa > Arthropoda > Insecta > Diptera > Drosophilidae > Zaprionus > Zaprionus lineosus. The sequence continues at coordinate 337,938 of JAWNNX010000482.1, forward strand.
GTTATTGCCACAGCTGCTGCTGCCTCGAGCGTTATTGCTTTTGTTTCTGCTGCTGTTTTTTGCTCTCGTTGTCATTGCTGCCGCGGCTGCTGCTGCTGCTGCTGCTGTCGTCCTGAGCTGCTGCTGTCGCCGACAGAGGGCGCTTCTATTATTATTTACTCTGATTTGACTGGTTGGGCAAACAAACTTGCAGTATTGTGTTTGCTTAAGGTGTTGGCAGGGCAAATTTGCAACGAGGTTGCATAAAACTGCAATTCAAAGCTTGCCAAGTGGCTCACTTAGTGTGCGCACACGTGTAAGACTATGTCTGTGTGTGTGTATGTGTGTGTGTCTGCCAGTGGGTGTGTATGTGTGCGCTAGTGTAAGCGACTAAATGGGGGCAAAGGCCGAGGCGAAGATGTGGCATGAGCTCAACTGCTGCTAAATGCAGCTGTGTAAATGCCGGAAGTAAAAATTACTTTTTAAATTAGTTGCACACACGCATACACAACCGTCACACACACACACACACGCACACACACACATACGCAAAGAGTCAGTAGAGCAAGCTGAAGGTGGTGAAGCTTTGGCCGCGAGGTGTTTAATTTAGCCAGTATGGTGCAAGTGTTGCAAAGCGGCAAAAAGTTGCCATGAGTTTATTTATTGTGTATACGTGTGTGTGTGTGTGTGTGTGTGTGTGTGTGTGTGTGTGTGGAGAACTATGCCAACAACGAAAATAAAAACAATTACGCATTTCTATTGTTTTAACTCACACATGGAAGGCCAAATTGAAAGTGAACATGGATAAAGAAGTAGGAAAAAAAAAACACAAAAGAAACAAAAACAAAAGCGCAAAACAATAAAAACAAAAAAAGAAGAAGAAGATGAAGATGGAGATGAAGAAGAAGATGAAGATAAAGAAGAAGTTTAAGTTGAAGTTTCTTTCTTGTCGTGCCTTGTATCTATTTTATTAGAAAGAGGAGCAGCCCCACAAGTGGAGAAAAGGCGACGAGCTTCGTGGGGGAAAAATGTGTTTATAATTGTATTTCAGTGGAGTTTTGAAAGTTGCTCCTTTTGTAAGGCTCCTTCCCCAGGATGAGTAGATAAATGCTCTATAATTATCCTAACTTCATTTCTTCACTCTTCGAACTTAGCTTAAGGCATTCCTGAAAAAGGAAGCCCCAAAAAGGGATAAGCGACTTCATTAGAAGTCAGTTAATTCTCAATTAGAAACTTCATTTTACTTGAGTGTTGCTTGGGGTCAGAGTTGAAATTAATTAAATTTTAAGTGTTGGTTAACGATATGAAGATTTGTTGTTATTGCTTTACACTTCTAATATATCAATTGATTTAAAATAAAATGCAGGATAATCGAAGGTGAACGCATTCATCCTGTAATCATTTTGTATTGATTCTGCATTCATTCTGTATTCATTCTGTATTCATTCTGTATTCAATCTGTATTCATTCTGTATTCATTCTGTATTCATTTTATATTCAATCTGTATTCATTCTGTATTCATTCTGTATTCATTCTGTATTCATTCTGTATTCATTCTGTATTCATTCTGTATTCATTCTGTATTCATCCTGTATTCAAGCTGTATTCATTCTGTATTCATTCTGTATTCATTCTGTATTCATTCTGTATTCATTCGGTATTCGTTCTGTGTTCATTCTGCATTCATTCATTCGATAAATATCGAGTGCATTTATTATGATAAAAATAAGCCATAAAATCAATTAAAGGTTGTTTTTAAAATTTTTTCTGTCCTCCTTATTTTAAGCCGAAACGAGTTACTTAGTCAAATTGCTTCCAATCGATTAATATCGATTGCGCTTATTCGTTTATCGTGTTACATGGCTGCGGCTACAAACTTGCATTTTAGCAATTTTCGAATTGATTAAATTGCATTCTGAATAAGTCCATTTATTGCACTTGACTGAGTCCTGTGGGTTCCCTGGAGTGTCTATGCAATGTTCCTTGTCTCCCAAAGACTATCACTATATCTATCCCGCTCTAGCGGTCATTTTCTTTCTATCTCTGTCTTTCTTTCTCCCACTCTCTCTCTCTCTCTCTCTCTCTCTCTCTGAGCGTGGCTTCTCTCTGGCTACTTAATTACAAGCCGGAGGCAAAAGTGTTACAAATGCCGACCCCGTCTATTGCACGCCCTGCGGTTCCAAAGCCCATCGCCGCAGTTCGGCATAGACAGAGGATAGGTGGGCGAAGGGGGAGTGGTCAAGGGAGGTCGGGGGAGGTCCAGTTGGAAGGGTCACCACTACAATTATTTCCGTTTTAATGTGCACAGCAATCCTTAGCTTTTTCATTCGCCTCGGGCTTTTCCGCTCTTGGCTTTGGTTTGTACTTTTCCCTTTTTACTTTTGCCTTTTCCCCTTTACCCCCTTCCACCCTTCCTCCCTTTCCACATTTCTCCCCTCTCCCTCTCCCCCTTCCACTTTACCATTTTCCAGTTGTAGTTTCATTTAATTTTTTTTGTTTTTTTGGTTTTTGCTTCAACTTCTTTAATGCCGCCCCACATTAGTGGGCGTGTCGAATGCTTTTAGCGTTTTAATTAAATTTGATGTTGATTGAACTTATGACTGGTAAATCCTCTGCTTGTCCTTTTCACAACGCACACACACACACACACAAAGCGACTGTATTAGCGGTCATTGTGTGTGTTTTTCTTTTAGTTAGTCCTTTTTTTTTTTTTTAAGTTATTTTTAGTTAGTTTCTGGGCGGTTGTTGGTTTTAGTTTTTTATTGTTGTCCTTTTTGAAGTTGTCCTTTTTTTCTTCTTCTTTAATTTAATCAGCAACAAAAAGTTAGCTGGCGATTTAAATTTCATTTTGCCGCTGTCGTCGCTGCCGTTGCCCAGTGCCTGTGGCAGAGCAAAAGCTTTTTGCCTCAAGTGCTGACTGAGATTTATGGGAAGTGCCGAGTGCAAAGTGCAATGCAGTCCAGGTCACCTCTATTGGGGCGCCCCATCGCCCATCGCCCATCGCCCATCGCCCATCGATGGTTGCATTTTGCACAGAACTGTCGACGTATGCAAAGACAACACAGACACATACACGACACACACACTCACACACACTCACACACACACATATACACTCACACATACAGTCTAAGCGGGAGAAACAGCATAAAATAGTCGTGGCTCGTAAAAACGACAACAACAAGCAACTCGGCAAATGTGGCACATAGAATGTCCCTTTTAGCATACAAGAAGGCCAAGTGAGCAGTAAAAAAAATGAGAATCCACTACAAGCTGATGGGCCAGGATATACCCTGTAGCTAAATATTAACTTTAATTATATTAATTTCTGTGACATAATTAATTTAAATGTAATTAATGTCTTTTTTTATATTTAAATGTTATGCTTATATTTTTTATTATTTAATTTGACTTCTTCATTAATCTATTTTTTTATTAATAAACATTTTTTTAGTTTTCTGAATTTTTAAATTATTTCATTTCTTAAATAATTTTTATTTTTATATTTGCTGCAATATAAATTTGATTGCTGCCAATTTTTTATTTTAAATTTTTTATATTATTTTTTCTTTTATTTTGATTATTATTAAAAGATTTTTATTATATTAAAACTCTGCAAACATATATAATAATAATATTATTTAAATTATTTTATTATATTAAAAAGAATTAAATTAAAGAATCTTATTATTTGCATTTTATGTGAGAAACTCAGAAATAATTTTCTTTAATTTAATTTAATTTTATTTTATTCATTAAAATTCTTTTATGTGTTGGATATAAAAAATAAATTATTTTATTAAACTTTTTGTGGTATATTTTATTTCATGTTTTTAGTTCACTTTGCTTTAATGAATTTTATTTATTTTTATTTTAATCTTAAATCATTTATATTTTTAAATTTGTTACTCTTTAATTTTTAATAGAGTAAAAATTTAATATTTTATTTTTTATTTAATTTGAAAAGTGCTTTCTAATTTATTTTTTTTTGGTTAAGGTTAAACTTTCATTTATTTTCGGGTTATCTTTTCGCAACATTTTCTTCGGCAAATCCTTTGGGGATTTTCATTTGCGCTGCTCTTGGCCTGCACTTGAAATTCAATTCAAAAACAATTTTCCATATAGTCCTTTAAGAATTGAGTGTCTTTGTCTGGCCATTCATAAAGTATGAAGTGCAGTTATTTTGCATCGCGTCGTGGTCTGAAATACTTTTTAATTTCCTAATGATGTTGCTGAAAATTTAAGTCAAGTCAGAGAAAACCGGGCAAAACTGGGCAAAACTGGGGTGAAAAAAATGCCGAAAAACAAAATTTTTTAAACAATGATAAAAAGGAAAATTGAAAGCAGAAAAAAAAAAAAAAAGTAAAAGAAAAAGAAAATTCTATGACGCTGCATTTTTCTTGCCTGCCTGACACATTGTCGGCGACTCGAATCGCCCTCTCGTTGGAATTAGTGCAGTCAGAAAGGCAGGGTGTACTCTGACGAGGTGTGGGAAATGGAGAGGGGAGAGGTGTGGAGGTGTAGAGGTGTAGAAAGGGCTGATGGTGTAGACAGCTGCAGTGAAATGCAGGGAGTGGCAGGACCTAACTTAACGGTGCATTCCCCATTCTGGACGCCAAACATTTAAGGCAAAACTCAACGCCTCGCCGAGCGGTTGCTCTAATGAATTTGCATTTTTTATAAATCCCCATTGATGTGCTCCACTTTTGTGGGTCCTTGCCGGCCAACAGCCAAGTGATTGCACATTTTTTGTATGCATATTGTTGTTGTTGTTGTTGCTGTTGTTGTTATTGCTGTAGTTGGTGTAGTTGTAGTTGGTGTCGAGAGTGCAAGCTGACACGGAAATGGACACAAGAGCACGACATGAGTGAGGAATTGATGGACTCGCTTGTTGCGTTTGACATGAGGTGTGCGCATATATGAGTGTGTGTGTGTGTGTGTGTGTGTGTGTGTGTGTGTGTGTGTGTGTGTATGAGTGTGTGTATGTGTGTGTGTGTGTACATGAATATGTTTGCCTTTTTGGGTGTGGCACGTAAGCGAATACTTGAATGCTGCCTTGTGATTGCCGTGGCTCTCCTGCCAAACCTTCCATGGCAACAACTCAGCCCCAAAAAAAAGTGAATTCCGATGAGTTCCCGGTATTACTTGGAATGTTTTTGATGGGTATTCGGGGCATTGGGGCCTTTGAAAAAAAAAGAAAAAAAAGAAAAAAAATAAAAAAGAAAACAAGAAATGAATTTGTAATAGAAAACCTTCGAGCAGATATTGGATAAATCACATTCGTCACTGACTGTAACGGATTTTCCTGCCATTCCAGTTATAGATACTTATTTGGTCCACTTCACTTGATGTCCTGCCTCTCTCTGCGCTTCTCAGTTCAATCAAATTGGGATCCGAATGGACCCATTTGTTTGCAATGCGGCACTTGCCTCATAAACAGAGATCGGAACAGCAACAACAAGCAACTGCAGCTGCACCACTAACAACAACAACAACAGCAACAACAACAACAACAACAACAACAACAACAACAATGTGAAATGACAAGAGCAGGAACAACATTGGTTCCATATGAAGGAGCCTGTCGAGCCATTAACAAGTTGCTCTGGCAATTATGGCGACGCCTGTCGACCAAAGCACACAATACACAGACTATACACACACACACACACACACCCTTACAAACTCCTGTGCTATAAATTATTGGCATACCAAGCGCTGCTCATGAATACCTATTGACAGTCAAAGTCTGGGCTTCAGGTAAGAGAGACGAAGCAACGGCGACAGCTCTGAGCCCGGCGAGCGGTTCTGGTTCTGGTTCTGGTTCTGATGCTGTTTGTGGTTGTGGCTCTGGCTCTGGTTCAGGTTCAGGTTCATGTTCATGTGCAGGCTTACAGGCATGTCCTTGCTGGAAGAGACTTCATTTGCATGTTTGCCGGGTTTATTAAACAGAAACCAACAAACAGGCCAAGAACAAAAAAAAAAAATGAAAAAATAAAAATGGAAAATGGAAAATGCCTCAGACGACTGTCAACGACAGTTGAATACACTCTAGCCGGACATAACCTCAAAGCTGGGTTATGTCAGATTTAAAGTGGTATATTTTAGTATATTTAAAATACCATAGCTTAGATTGAATTTCGCTCGAGTCTCTTGGATGCGCCTTCCGGAATCCGCTCCAACTTTATTATTCTCTTTTCTAACAAATTATAATGAGTTGAGGGGAGAGAGGAGGAGGGGAGAGGAGAGAAGGAATATAAGAAATATCTGCAACATGGGCAACGAAAATTACAAACATTTTTCAATGACGTGGGCGTGGGCGTGGGGTGCCCAGAGCGTAGGCGTGGCGGTGGGGTAGGGAGGCGGGAAGTAATGTTTATGCGATGCCCGGCAAAAGTTTGCCAAAGTTAAGTAGATGCATTGCAATGGCATTTGGTTCCCACAGGCGTCATTAGAGCGAAGGAGATAGAGAAGTGAAAGTCAGGAGAAAAGGAGAAAGAGAGAGAGAGAGAGAGAGAGAGAGAGAGAAAGAGGGAGAGAAAGAGAAAGCGAAAGAGTTGCAGAGAGATTGCGTGTAAGAAGCGCGCCTTGGCCTAAAAATAGAAAGGATTTTCCCCTTGCTCAAACATCGATCATGAACACACACACACACACACACACACACACACACACACACACATACATACACACACACACATATTTGCAGCGTTTCATTTAATTTGCCTGGAACATCGACGCTCAGCGGCCTTAGATACAAGTCATTATTATTGTCTGGGGTATTCGAAGACGTAAACTACACTCAGAGGCTCCTTTCACGCCAATTCATATTCCTATAGCAGCTCCGATTCCTGCTCCTATTCCAGCCCCTATTACTGCTCCTGCTCCTGCTCCTCGTCCTGCTCCTATTCCAATTCCTATTCCAATTTCAATTCCAATTTGTATTTTGGATTTGGGTCTGTCGTTAAAGCGAATACGCACACTCGACGCGTGCACTCATGTGTGATTGTTTCTGAGTAAGTGGGAGTGTACACGACACACACACACACACACACACACACACACACACACACACACACATAGACATACACTCACTTATATGAGCCACTTTTAGCAAGCGTTTCTTATTGTGCCGCCCAATTGCTTGGCTACAGTTAGGGACTTCTTCTTGTTCCCTTTTGTGCTACATTCGTGAACGTTCTTAGTATGGTATTGGTATTAGTGTAGCGTTGTACAGAAGAACATGTTTTTCTTTGCGTTGATGAAGTCCTTTCGAGCAGCTTGAACAATCCTTTAATCCTTTAATTGTGTCCATAAGCAAAGAAAACTTAAGAATGAATGAATCATATTCAGTTATCCTTTAGTTTCATTCGTATCCTTTTTAGTGTTATCCTTTAAAATGTTGATTCCTGTTTATTACTTAAAGTAACTACCAAACTATCGATCATTGAAATCTTTTGTTGAAAATTTGTCTGCTTCGAGGCTGAAGCAAAGTTCTGTAAGTTTCTTAGGGCATCTACTCCATTGTGTCCTGTGGTCCTGCAATGTGTGTCCCTAACCTATTTGTTGCTATTGAACTAATCAGCATTGTAGGAAGCATGTGAAATGTTCACAAGGAACTTGCCACCTCACTCTGATTGTGTGCGACGAGAACCTCTGGGGAAATTAAAGATACATTAAATGCCTTAGGCAAACGGAGAAGCATATGCTTACGTGTATGTAAGTGTGTGTGAGTGTGAGTGAGAGTGTGAGTGTAAGTGAGTGTGTGTCAGTTAGTATTAGTGTGTGCTAGTGTGTGTAAGTGTGTGTCTATTTGAATGGCACACTCGACACACTTAATGCTTTTGGCAGATCCCAAAGTCATGCAGTTTGCTTGCCACTTTCAATGCCTTGCCTTTAGTTCCTGTGGGGCACTCGCCTCGTATACTTAATTCCTGTTGCCATTCTACTAATCGGCATGTATGTGCAGGACTTCTCTCGGCCATGCTGGCTGCTGTTGCCAACTGCTCGTAAATTCGACTAATTTAATTATCGACAACACAGGTTACAACAATAATAATTATTTTTTCACAGCAAATAAAAACAGGAAAAAAAACAACAGCAAGAAAAAAAAATAAATTAAATATTGAAAGAAAAAAAAAGGTGGTGGTGGGTGGGGGGTGGGGTGTGGGGGAAAAGGAGAGGCAAACAAAATATCCCAAAAATGTGGCCAACAAAGTTTAATGAAAGTTTTGTTGGTTGGTTTTAATGAACAGCTTCTGGTCATAAATGGAACATAATTTTCTATTATAAACGCAGGGGGCGTGGCGGTGGGCGTGTGTCGCCAAAAAAACAACAGCAAAGCAACAAGAATAACAATATATTTAAAGAGTGTCGCTAAGAGTGAGCGAGAGAGAGAGAGAGAGACAGAGAGAAAGAGAGGGGCGAGAGGGACAGATAGAGAGAGAGAGAGGGAGCGAGAGAGAAAGTGTACAACTTTTATGTTTTAATATTTAATTAAAATTTTGTGTAACGTTTTGTTAATGAATTCCTATTTGACGCGCTCATTGCACGTGTCGCGGCCCCAGCCGCAGGCATAACATCCATCCGGTGGTTGGACCCAACCAAAAATAGAGCCCAAACTGCCTCATACCACCCCACCACCCCCTGCCCATAACCCAAGCCGGGTAACAGCCCAATTCTCCACAAGTTACAACCTATAGTAACAACCTACCCCCCACCCATCCTCTTACCACGCCCCCAACCCATGGGTTACGCCCACAAAGTATGCCCTTTTTGGGATGACCGGTCGTCCGCGTCCTTGGGTTTTGCTAACTGCGAATTGGACTTGTTTGTCGGCCACTTTTCGGGCCACTTTGCCTGCTCGCTCTTCACCAAAGGAATGGCAAATTTATGAAATGATTTTAATTAGCTTGGCGTTTTTGTTGGCTACAAACCGTTATGTTGGTGCCTCTCGGCCAGAAGTATGGCTTTGGGTCGGGGATGTGTCCACTTTTATACCATTTTAATATCTGCATAGAAGAAATTCATAAAAAATGAAAACAACAAAAACAAACAAAAAAAAGAAAATAATATAACAGTGACAACAACAACAACAACAACAACAACAACAACAACAAACCATTAAAAAGGAAAAGTTATTTTCATAGAAACAAGCAAGGTCAAGGGTGGTCAAGGAAGGTGGAGGGAAGGGGAAGGCTGTTTGAGCCCTCGGCGCGAACAGGAAGCAGGAAATCTGCCATTGAGAAGCATCAAACAAACAACAGGCAACAGTCGACAGGCGACAGTCGACAGGCGAGAGGCGACAGTCAACAGGCGACAGTAAACAGTGAACATTGAACATGGAGGAGCAGGAAAGTTTCATTGTGGCAAAAGCTGTAAAGCTGCAAATGTCGCTGCTTGGGCGTTTCTTCGTGCCACATGACAGGCAACAAGAGCATTAAAAGTTATGACTGCCATCCTTGTCAAAGGTTTGTATCCTTTGCCCATAAAATGTTCAAAAACTTTGCGATTTAACATTAACTTCACTTCGTTAACAGACAGCCAGACAGACAGAGAGACAGACAGACAGACAGAGGGAAAGACAGAAAGTAAGACAGACAGACAGATAGAGACACAGAGACACAGAGAGACAGACAGAGATACAAAGATGCAGAGATACAGAGAGACAGAGAGACAGACAGACAGAGAGACAAAGAGACAGAGAGACAGACAGACAGAGAGACAGACGAACATTAAGTGAAAATCTGTGTAGATAAACTCGAGTATGAATAAACATATGTTCATCTTGTTATCCTGGACATGCCGGACCCATCCAGGCGTATCCCTGTGCCCAGACTCTCTTGCATTATAGACTTAATATATATAAAATACGTATTCTCCCTTCTCATTAGACACATTAAAAGGTTTAGTGTTTGGTGCTTAGAGTTGTGTTAATTGGCAAGGATGCGTTTCAAACTTAGTTATCGAAAGGGTCGTAAATGTGGCTTTGGGCTGGAAAAATGTTTAAAATGTATAAAATGTATAAAATGTATAAAATTTTGAAAATTTAGAAAATTTTGAAAATAGTTTGAGACTGAGGGGAAATATTTATGCACTAATTTCAAAATTCAATAACAAAATTTAATTACTCACAAGATTTGGGTGTCCTTCGGCTGAGGACTTTTGGCTTTTAATCGGCTTCGAATAACAAATACCCTGAAAATTAACAAGAGATTGAGTTAAAAAAGAAAAAAACAATTTTTAAAATTAACGATTTATTTTTGAATTAAAAATTAATCTTTTTTTTTTTTGGCCCTACTTATTGCGTTGGCTTCGTAGCAGTCAGCTTGCTGTCTGCCTCTCAAGGTAAGAATATTTTTCCTTAATCAAAGAGTCTTTAGTCATAGATCAGTCTTAGGATTAACATTAAAAAATATTAAATATTAAATATTTAAAATTTAAAATTTACAATATGTTAAATTTAAGTTTAAATTTTAATTTAAATATTAAGACAGCTGCTATCAAAAAAGGATCTGCTTATGTGTGTATTAAAGAAGCTTTTATTCAGGGCACGTTTCATAGTCCTGGGATTCCATTCTTCTTTTATGTCTCCTTCCGTTCATTGCGTGAAGGACATCCTTCAAATAAAATTCAAATCAATCAGCTATTGTCAGCATCGAGTTGTAGCTTATTTCTAAAATAATCATCTTCAAACAATCCAAATTTAAGACTCCTTCACAATCTACTCGCAACTTGCAGAAGCGATTTGAAAGTGGCTTGAGTTTCACAGCAATCAGCTTTTATGAGCTTGACTTAATGGAAAGTTCTTCCTTTCATTCCTAAATTTTCATTTATTCTGAAATGGTATTTCCGTGCAGGGCATTTGCAAGTCGAGCTCACAGGACTGCAGGCCAACGAGTCCCCTTTGACCAATGGACGGAAAGGACTGTAAAAACAGTTGGCGAGCATTAAAAAGTTAGCACAGTTTGTGCCGCTGCTTACTTTATATGAATAATGAAAGTGAAATGCGAAAAACCACAGGCCGGCCGGACGATTGGACGGTTGGACGGTGGGGAGGGGATGTCAGTTGGGCAGAGGGGGCAGGCACAGGCAGGGATATGGGGACGGTGGTCGGTGGGCAGGGAAATGGACGGGCAGGCATTTAGTTGGATTTGTTAAGGACCTCGCAGCTGACTGTCCAGGCTAATTGCAAGTTAAAAGTTGCTCATTAAGCTTCAAGTGCTATGTGTGTGTGTGTGTGTGTGTGTGTGCCACCAATGGCGCTAAATACAATCAAATCAGTCGTTTCCGCTGGAGAATTATGCGACTTCCGGTCCACCAAAATGCACACTCAGTCATATTATATTTTTGTGTAAGTTTGTTTGTTGTTTGTTGTTGTTGTTGTTGTTTCTCCAGTGGGGCACTTCCGGTTGGATGGGGCTTCGGGAGTTGCAAACAAGCTCGACTAAAGATTGAAAATTCATGTCTTTGCCTTATCTTCTTTCTGTATTTGTGCCCAGAGGATCGGGCGGAGTTAATGCTCTGGCGATTGCCCTCAAAATACAGTCGACAAATGTCAGTAAATTATCCTTTATCCCTTCGAGCAATGCATGTACTTTTATGTATCCTTTTTTGGTTTTTAACCGCTTTATATTTAAATTTCTGTGTGTGTGTGTGTGTGTGTGTGTGTGTGTGTCAGATTTTTATTTTTGACTGTGCGAGGCACCTGTCCAGTGGTGGGCATATTTTGCATATGGAAGCGACGTGTGTTTTCCTCTCTCTGTGTGTGTGTGTGTGTGTGCGTTGATAGTTGAATAAGTGTGTTTGTCTGTGTGCGTGTGTGTGCTGTTGCAGTTATCTTTTAACTAGCAATCGAGGCATGAAGCATAGTGCCCAGAAGTAGAGGTGGCGACGACGTCTGCGGACGTGCCTCAAACTGTTTCAGTTGTTGCTCTTCTTTTCTGTTGCATACTTTTTGGGGCTTTGCTTTTGGGATTTATTTGCATTTACACTGGACCCCAAAGTTGCCGTTGTTGTTGCTGTTGTCACTCCCGCTGTTCTACTTGTTGTTGTTGTCGTTGTTATGCACTTTATTTTGCAAATAGTTTGCCGCAATCTGTGTCTCGTTCTGGCTGCGAGTGTCGCGTTGAAAATTTATGAACTTTTCCCATATATATGCGTATATACATATGACCATATTTATATATGTATATATGTGTGTATTTATCTATATATATATATATAAATATGGTGCATGTGTGTGCGTAGATATTTTAATTTTTCTACACGTGTGGCGCAAACCTAAATGTTTTCACCGTTTTCCCAGGCTTAAGCCCTGCAACATTTTTTTCCCGTGTGTGTGAGCGTGTGTGTGTGTGTGTGTGTGTGTGTGTGTATGTTTATGTGCATGATGCATGACTATGTAAATAGACATTTTTACACTCTGACAACAGTTTTGGTACATTATGAAGTTGAGTTCTTCCATTTTCTCTGTAGTTTTTGCTCAGATGTCGTGCAAATTTGTTCTGCATCCTTCACGTTTGCATAATTTTATTTGTTAACTTTTTAGCACTGCCCTCCCGCCTCCCGCCTCCCGCCTCCCGCCTCTCGCCACACGGCCTTTTTATTTTTATCAATTTTCATTTCGCATTTTTAATAAGTTATGAAAAGATGCTTCAGTGCATCGGGCAAATAGCTGCAATATTTGTGACATTTTAAATAATGATGGCAAAAACCAGGAAAGTGGATCAAATTTGTCACAGAGAAATAAATTATTGTAGCCAAATACTAATACATAGACACACATACACGTAAACACACATGCATATGTATTTCGATTGTTCGGTTATTAAAATTGTTTTCCACACATTAAAAATTCATTTAAATTATTTTATTTTTATTTTTGATTTTTGAAGTCATCAAACTATCAGAATTTCTCTGGGAAATGTTTCAAATATCCTTCTGAAGGACACGCTGCACTTCTCTGCAGAATCGTAGCTGTCAATTGAAATTATTTTTATTTTATTTTTTATTTTTTATAATTTTAAATGGGAGTTTAACATTTTTTATTTATTTTTAACCCAAAATTAGCGACTTTTCTGGACAAGGTTTTTTTTTATAGTTAAAAGGATATATTATAAATTTATATTTATATATTATATATATATTTATATATTTTATATTTTATAAATAAATAACATTAATTATTAATTAATTATAAATTAATAATTAATTATAATTAAGTTAAATACTACATGTAACTAGAGAGTCAAATGGAGTCCTTATAACCATTAATAGGTGGGATCCTTTCAGTTTATTGCCCAGAAGATACTTTTAACCTGACTACAAATTGAATAGTGTTGAAAAAAGGATTTCAAATAAAGAGCGATTCATATAAAATTCCTTGCTCCTGCGGCCTGTGGACCAAGAAGAAGAAGCAGAATGGGAAAAATAGTCGTCTGCATGCGGTTAACCACGTGATTATGTAATCAACGTTGATTGGGGGCGCATTAATGAAATGAATTGGGTCGCAGACACAAGCGAGCACACACACACACACACATACACTGGCTGGCTGAGTGTGTGTGTGTGTTTAGTGGGCAGCAGTTCATGTAATTTGCATGGCAATCAAATTGAAAATTGGTTAATGAAATTTTAAATTGCTGTGCACATTGAATTATTTATGGGGCCAATAGCAAAAATTTGGCATTTTCCCAAAGCGCAACAGTCAATTTTGGTCATTGTTGTTGACAAATAAACACACACACACACACACATACACACCTATACATATATATAAAAATAGACAGCCAACGGCGTGATAAGCACTCAAAATGGTGACAGGCATTTTAAACACGTGCATAATTGATATGTTTGTGTGTGTGTGGGTGTGTGTGTGTGCCTGGGAGTGTGTCAACACCTCAGCTGCTTTGGCTGCGGCCTCCGCTGACGCTTTAAAATACTTGCATTAATAAATTAAATGCAGTTTGTGCATACAAACGAGCGCATCAACATGCATTTTTTATGCGCTCTCAACGGAAATTTTGAATGCATTTTTATAAAGTACCCGAAGTCGGGCAAAGGAACAAAGCATAGAAGCAGAATATATATACATATATATATACATACATACATACATATATATATATATATATATATGTATATATAGTTTATATGCGATATGGAAAAAGCGTCACATAAATTACTTTTATATTTTGTCGCTATTTTTATATTGCCAACACTTGTGCGGAAATTGCGCGATGAAACGACGCGACGGCAAAAGCTACGGCCAAAGCTACGGCAAAGAAATTGCTCACTGCTGCATGGATATGCATTTTTGTAGCCAAAACGGACGGTAACACAACACAAGTAACAGATACGTCCACTCCACCACCCCCACTCCACCCCTCCCACTACCATTTGTCGCACGCCGCACCGCACCGTTCGCATCTCCTCATTCTCCACCTTCCACCTTCCACCTTCCACTTTGCACTTCCCACTCACCGCTCACCCCTTGCTGCTTCCCGCTTCCCGCTTCCCGCTTCCCGCTTCCCGCTTCCCGCTTGTCGCTCATATCACCCCACACCCCACTTTCCACTCTTCACTCCTTACTCACCATTCCACACTCCTAACTCCACACCACATCCAGCCAGCACAGCCATCCACAAGCCGGGCCGGGCCGGGCAGCATCTAGAGCCGCAGCGTAACATCCGCTCGCGAGCGGCGGCGCACACGGCGAATACGTTATATTTACGGGCAGATACGCAGCAAGTGCGATGGCAGCGCTGCAAATGCGCCATATTTCAGTTCAGAAGCAAGCAACAAAACAGAGGGGAGGGGGGGGGGGGGACGTGGTGAAAGGAAAAACAAAAACAAAAGCAGAAGCCAAAGAAGGGGCGGCGGTGATGTGTGAGAAAATAAAATAGAGAGAGAAAAGAAATGACAGAAAATGGGTAGAAAATTGGAGAAATAGTTGAAAAGAGGAAAAGAGGAAACGAGGAAACGAAAATAAAAAGCAAAATAAATAGAATAAATTAATCAAATTTGCATCTCGCGCTTAAAGTGGACGTTTGATCCTGCGCGAGGATTTCAAATTTATGTTATGTTCATTGCCGTTGATAGGCATCGGCACATCAGCACGCAGCACTCTCCAAAGGTGTGTGTGTGTGTGTGTGTGATGGATAGTGGATGTGCAGAGGGTTGCTGTGTAGGGGAGGGGGAGGGGGAGGGGGGTTGACGAGGGGAGGCTATATAACACATAAGTAGTAAATATTGAAAGCTATGAACATTAACCACACATGATATAAAATGCAATTACCATGCAAATGGCAAATTGCCGAGGCATTAATTCCGAACTGAACTGGGTCATCATGAGCCACGGAGATATTAATCGATGCTCCCCTTAAAAGCAGACGGCAGGAGGGGGGAGTGAGGCGGCTGATTGGAAAAGGGTGTAAGGGGAGCGGAAGCGTCACGTTCCTGGGACAGATTTTTTGAAGTTCGAACCTGAAGTTATTTGTGATATTTTTGAATGGTCAAACGAAGTGATGTTCCAGGAGGGGGGAAAGGAGTGGCGGAAGGGTTAGATAAATAAAGATGGATTGCTTTTAAGATAAATTGTGTGAGTAATTGGAAGGAAGCTTTCATCATATCTTAGACTTTGAGGTGGAAAGAGAAAGCGACAAATAAAGAAAGTAAGGTGAAAGCGGGACAGAGACAGAGACAGAGACAAAAACATAGACAGAGACAGAAATAATTAAAGAGACAGAGACAAAGACAGACAGAGACTATAGAGAAAAAATTGAGAGAGATTTTGAATTTCTTTTTTAGTCTCTATAAAAGATAAAACTTATATTTAAAATATAAGATATAACTTTTTGTACGTATAAATCACATATTTATTTATATATTTTTAATTTTATTTAATTGGTAAATTATTTATTTAATTTTATTTATTTACCGCTTCATAAGTTAATAATAGTCACCTTTATCCATGACAGGTGAATACAACCCTCCCAACGGGAAATCATCACTTAGTGTGTAGTAGAGTATGATTAGTCCTACTTAATCATCGATATATTTATTTATTTATTTACTTATCTATTTATTTATTTATTTATTAATTTATTCACATATAACATATAACATTTGGAATGAAGCACTGATCGTGGGCACACTCTCTATAGAAATATAAACTTTTCAATTATAAGCCAAGCGATCTTAATATAAAATATAATATAACATTATTTTTAGCTTCCATTTATGTTCTAAAATTAGAACACTTTAGCAGACAGATTATTTATAATCGCTTCCTGGTATTTCTTTCTGTTTCTTGAAATTCTGGAAATCATCTTCCGTTTTGCTAATAAGTTGGTCTCTAAGTAGTTTACAAGTCCTGTGTACATTTTTAACGGGATAATGCTTCTATTACAGCGGTTCGCTTTGTATAAATCAGAGAGTATCAAATACCAATATTTGGTACTATCTGGTATTAATGTTCGAATCTGGTATAAATTTTGGACCTCTTAAACAACCGAGTATTTTCCATAATGAACTACTTCATTCAGTCATTTTCCCAACTTCTTTATATCCGAATAGAAGACATATTCCTGTTTATCCTCTTTAATCAGGCAATCAGAAAATATAAGCAGTCACTTTTTCTGTTAACGTTAACATTAACAGCTGCTGTTTAAGCAGTGGCTGTTATCTCAGCTGTTAGAAATGAAGTTTTCACACTTTTAAAAAAGTCGATGAAATTATTGAGAAGGGTTGCTAAGGATGCTGTTGGCCTGGTAATTAATTATGTAATTTATAATTATTTTTTATTTATAATTATTCGGAATTTATATATTTATTTATTTATTTATTTATTTATAATTTTAAATTTTATCTCTAGTCTTATTGTTGATTTAAATTGAGGGAAACGAAAAATTAAAAACTTTTCAGATTTTTAAATGCTGAAACATCAGACACGTTGTTAAAGGAAACTCCGGGCAGCAATTCCACGAACACGACAATAGCCAATTATCGATGCGGTAATATCGATAAATACAGAAAAAAATTGAACTTGTTTAATTTATTTCAAATTTGTTTCACTTTATTCACTTTTAAGCGATTAAAAGTATAATAAACGAATGACATTGGATAATAAAAGCAGAGCCCAAAAAGCGCATCAAAGGTGAATGAAAAAATCTTCACATATATCTTTATATATATGTAGATCGAATATATATATATTTATATACATATATATATATATATATATATATATATATATATATTTATATCCCTGGTTGAAGTTGTTCGCTCTGTGAAAATTGTCAAACACGGAAAATGCAAAAAATCGAATTAAATGAAAATGTAAAACATTTACAGGCTCGGCCCCCAAAAACCGTTATAAACTGAACTATATTCTTGCCAGGGACATGTCATGGGTATTACCGTAACCATGCTAGCCATGACCACCCATATATATCCATATATATACATATATATATATATATTTATATATGTATATAAATTTCGTTATTCAGTTTTTGGTAGTGGAGAACAAAGGGAATACGTGACGAGTGCAGCCTGCGTGTTACCCTGTACTTTGCTTGGATGAGAGTTATGGAAAAATAGAAAAAAACTAAAATTTATATATGAAATTGTTGTCTTTAATTGCAGTACATTGTAACGTTAACGAATAGCGCACAAAGCAAAATCAATGATTAGAATTATATGAGAGGTGCTAAGTGAGGTTTAAATTTCAATTATGGGAAAATGTGAAATTTATAATGAGTTTTATGTCTAAAATGTGCTTGCATCATGGCTGCTGCTTTTCTGTTAACACCCACACACACACACACACACACACACACACACACATAGACCAGCAAGCACTCATACAATTACATATAGGCCAACATGTTGTTTACCCTTTTGGGCAAAGGATGTAAAAAGGGACGTTTCGCAAAAATTGCATGTCTCGAATATTTTTGTGGACTTTCGATGCGACATTGTTTTTATTATACATATATATATATGTGTGTGTGTGTGTGTGTGTTTGTATATATATATATATAGTAGGTATATATGTGTGCATATATGTATACACTTGGCATTCCTAGCAGGCAAATGAACTCACTTGAATAATCGTCTCTTTGGGAGTTATCTTGTACTTTAAATACGTTGGCGAATTTTAATGAAAACGTCCTTTCAGCGGCAGATAAATTATTCAAAAGTTTGCCACTGCCACTGCCACTGCCACAGCGCCTCTTCTTCTTGTTGTTGTTGTTGTTGTTACTCCTGTTGCCTGTGTTGTTGTTGGCTATTCTTATTTTGCACCTTTTGCGTTGAAAGTTCGTTCGTCGACCAGCGTTGAGGTTGAAGAGTCGTCCTTCTGTTCGTCCTGCTGCTCCTTCTTACCTTGCTTCATTTGCAGTGCACACTTCGAGTGTTGTTGTAGCTGTTGTTGTTGTTGTTGTTCTGTTTTCCTCATTTTCTTTTTTTTTTTCTCACTTGTTCAGCTCGCTGGCAGCTTCGAGTGGTTGGCAGCTGAAGCCAAAGGTACAGCGCGGAGTCACTTTTTACTCATTGTCATTGCTCCTTTTTTTTCCTGTTGCTGTAGTTGTTGTTTTTACTTTTGTTGTTGTTGTTGCTGTTGTTGCTGCTGCTGTTGTTGTTGTGAATGATTCGCAACTGTTGCAAGTATTCAAATGTTTCGAAGCTTCGCAAAGTTAAACTTCTGAGAATTGATGGAATTTCAACCGAGGAAAACTTAAGTCAACGCTCGGATTTTACTGACTTTCAAATTTTAAGCCGCATTTGCAGCTTAAATTAATAAGTTTTTAATTAAGTTGACTAATTAATCTTATTATACTGGGATTATACACAAGTTTGAGCTTTTAATGGCCAAAATGCATTTTTACACTTTGGTGTTGAGCGCTTTTTATTATATTTATTTTTATATCTATTTAATATATTATATTTTTTATTTTTTTTACTATATTTTTTTAATATTATTTTATTTATAAATTAATTATTTTATGTTTATGCATTTTTGACGATTTTTTTATTTTATTATATTATTATATTATTATTTATATATAAAATGCATTTTTACACTTTCTGTTGAGCGTATTTTATTTTTTTTTATTATGTTATTTTTATATACATTTAAGCCTATTTTCTTTTATATATTATATAACATATTAAATATTATTTTCTTAACATAAAATTTAAAAAAATTAATTAATTATTCCATATTTATGTTTATTATTTTATTATATTATTTATTTAATATTTTTATTTTATTTATTTATTTTTATTTATTATTATTTATTTTATTTTATACTTTAGTAAATTAAATCGTAGCCAAAGATTAAAACATTTCCATTAATTTTTACGCTTAGATTTCTTATCCTTTCAGCGGAAAGAGCATTATTTTAATTAAAATACTTCTAATTATATAATTTTAAGAATTTTTATTAATTTTTAACATAAACCACTCATAGAACAAGAAATTTACATTTTTCACTTTATGGCAGCATTTTCTGTACCAGTTATCCTTTTCAAGGGACATGTGTATTTTTGTACTCTTAATGAATACTAAAATGTTGCTCTTCTAGAAAATCTTTGTGATAAATTAAAAAGGACTTGCCATCAATCTTCCTGTTGTTTTTGTTTTTGCTGATTTTCCATTTTGAAACTTGCATAAGTTTAAATCAAACTGTTTGTATTCATCGGTCAGCGTCTAGTTGGGCGCTTGGTCCTTGGTTTTTTGGCCGGTCCTTGGTCATTAGACACTCCATTAGGCGAGTCCTTAACTGGCTGCTGTCCCCAAGTACTTTGGCAATGGCTTAAGCTCGCCTTTAAGCCAAAACTTTGCATCCTTCGGACCACATTTAACACATTGCCAGGAGCTTTTTTTACTTTTTAGTTCACTTTTAGAACATTTCAAATTTGAATCTATAAATTTTAAATTACTTGCATGTGGTAAAATCTTTGCTCTCTACCGAAGGAAGAAGCCGCAACTGAATTTTCATTTTGTCACCAGATCCCAACGACCTGACCGCTGCCTGACCACCAACCAAGCCCCTCCTGGTCTGCACTCTGGGCACAAGTCTTTGGGCAGGAAGAAGGGTAGGGGGGGTAGATGAGAGTTCAGGAATGGCGCGAATGGTTATGAGGTATATAAGTTTGTTATGGGTACTACGAAGGGGGGCGGTACGGGGAGTTGCCAGTGATGGGGGCTACAAGTGATGAGGGGGACAAAGGGGAGTCTATTATCGCTGCTCTTTTCCTACTCGTTTTATGTCGCACTTGAAAGTGGAACTTAGTTTTTATATACGCTCAGAAATTTTATCCTCATTTTCCAGAAGATGTTACATATGTTCTATGTACGTTTTTTGCTGGCAAATAATTTGAACATAAAAAATATGTGAAATAAAAAATGTATAAAAAATAAATGCATTTTTTTTTTTTTTTTAAATTATACTTTTTATGTAAAGCTGGGAAATTTGTAAAACTTTTCCAGCAAATATTTTTATCCATAAAAAGTGGCTTAAAACTTAAATCACTCCGAGGAGTGACTAGTTTAGTTAAGGAAATTATTTAAATGGTATTTAGTAAGGATTTATAATTTTGATAAATTTAGAAATTAAATTAACTTGGGGAGTAATCTGAAAATTACATGGCTAAGGAATATAAAAAAAATATATTTAATGATGTATTCAAAATCAATAAACATTTTGTGAACATTTCATGTAGAAAATTAAATATAAATAAATTAAAATAAATTAAAATAAATAAAAAAAATGAGTAAATATCAATTTCTAAATTTCCATATTTTTTTGATAGCTTTAATGTGAGATATAAAAAATATTTATTTTTTAACTTCTAAGTAAATGCATTTTTTACAGTTAAGCAGAAAGGCTGAGTGTCAGCTTTAACAGCTTCTGTTAACTGATCTAATGTTATGTTATAAGAGGGCGGGGCAACACTTAAGCAAAACTGAAGGTTCTCCGATTGCTGTTCGCCTGGTATTTGAATCGGTTATTTTTAGAAATCGGTAAAATTTTAGGTAATTTTTTATTGTTGAATATTAGTACCACCCGTAGGATCTCACGACACGAACCCTTGCCCTTTAATTTAATGTAATATACTGTGATATACATATATAAGTTAACCTAAGTATAAGATAAAATGTAAATTTAATTATAGCTAGTATTTAATTGTAAAATCTAAAGTATTTTACACAGTCATTATACTGAAAACAGTATTCCTGAAATAGTACATATCGTCACAACTGTGAAGACTAATTTGTTATTATTTTTTAAGATTTCTAACCTGTCAAGCTGCCGCACAGGTAGCAGAAAGCCTGTTAAATATTGAATAAATTTATATATATTTTTACTACAAAAAAAAAAAACATATGTTAAGTTGCCTCGGTCCGCTGTTACTGTTAACAGCAATTTTAACAGCCGCTGCAGCAAACAGAATTTGTTTTCCCTGATTTACTTAGTTTGAAAGGTTACTATGAGAGCTGATTGCCTGGTAAAGTAATTAAAAAATCCGCTCTATTTTTTTTTAATTAAATTCGTCTATAAACAAAATAAGAGCCGAAAGGCTAGTAGCTAGGCTATAGAATAGAATGGGTTAAGAATTTATTTGTTAACCTTCTTTTATATAAAATAAAATAAAAATAATAAAATATAAAAAAAATAAAAAAAAAATAAAATAAAATAAAAATAAAATAAAGGTTTTTCTATAGTAAAAATAAAAAGTTGAACTTTCAATTTACAGCGATGTTTCTGCTGTGGCCTAAATCTTCGGTCTATGAGAATTTATTTTATATTAAATTAGAGTATATTTAGTATATTTATTAAATATTTAAAATTTAATTATTCATATTATATATTTTATTCGGTTGTAAATGTTCTATTTTTATAATAATTTCTTTATGATTTTATTTTTATTATTTATATTATTTTAATTATTATTTATTTATTTATTATTTTAATTTAAGTGGTATATTATTATATACCGTTATTATTTTGAAATCTTCGAAAAAATTAAATTATTTGTGTAAATAAATATTAATTTTTATCTGTATCCAAATTGCACTCTTAAGTACAGAATATGAAGAATATCAAGGAGTTGGGAATAAATATATTTTTTAGGTAACACTTGACCCGTAATAAAATGTTAGGCGGCTGTTACTTAACACTATGCTAACATCTGCGAGCTGAAGCTTTAAACTCCTTATTCTTTTAATAAATTAAAAAGGATTTCGAACAAATGAAGTTATGTCTGTTTAAGGAATGTGATTGAGAGCTTGTTTTCACTCGTTGAGAGTCCTTTAAATGTCTTTCACTCTTAATAGCACTTAGTAGCACTTCTATGCATGTGTGTGTGTGTGTGTGTGTGTGTGTGTGTGTGTACTTAAGTCATTCGATGTATGAAATGTTAACTTTTATCAAATAGAATTTCCATGAAACCGAGAGACAGAATAAAATTCGGAATTTTAGTTTCAAAGTTTTCAACGTGACTGACTGACAGGCAACTAGCCATAGGGAAAATTATGAGCCAATCGATGGGAAAGCGTAAAAAGAGAAAAATGAAATGTGCCCAGAGAAAAAACTATCTGGAAAATATTGTAACGAGCATTGGGAGACGCACAGATACATGTTCACACACAGACACACACACACACAGACACACACGCACGCACACATAGACAAATAAAATTCGAAGCTAACAAATTGGCAGCGGGTATAATTTTTGATTAAGCATTCCCCAGATAGGAATTAAATCAATAACTTTTGGAAGGGAGGCGGAAGGACAAGCAAATGCTAAACGGGATCCTCCGACGGTTTGGTTGGGCTTCGGCTCTGGTTTGGCATTTTGCCCGCTGGCAAACAAATTGAATTCAAAAGTTTGGGCATCAACAAGGCCGACATAAAAAGGTTACACCGAGTTTCCTGCTATTTAAAAGGCCAGTTGGTTGTTGTTGTTGGTAGTGGGCTGGAGGAGGATATGGAGGATATTCTTTGACCAAGTTAGGTTAAGTATCAATAAGTGTAATGAAACGAAGTTAGAATGCGACTCAAATGCCTCAGGCTCTGTCTACAGTTGCAGCGTCAGGTGCAAATGCGACTGGTTAGCCGCTCGATGGTTTTTTGTCTTTCCCTCACTTTTTACCCACTCCTTTTTCCACTTTCCCACTTTTCCCACTTTCCCACTTTTCCCACTTTCCCACTTTCCCTCTTTCCCCACTTTCTCACTTTTCCATTTAGCCACTATCTCACTTTTCCATTTTCCTATTATCGCACTTTTCACTTTCCCTCTGCCAATGGGCAGCAGCAGCAGCAGCAGCAGCCCGTAGCCATTGGGCAGCCATTGGATGGCAAATCGTGTGCAAATTGACCTGCCAGGGGGTAAAATTAACTGCTTCGCCGCATATCGTGGAAAGCCTTGTCCGATTTATGGCCAGGATAATGCAGGCGACTTACGCGTACTTAAATTATGCAGCCACTGCATTAAAAAGGAGCGCGTAAAGTGAATGAGCCACCAGAATCAGGAATACGTTTCTCCATTTTTTGTTTTTTCCTTTATTATTCTCCTTTAGCTCCTGCCCAGCACTGGAAGCCATGTACCATGTCATTCCTCAGCACTGGACACCAAAGGCATTACATTAAATGCCAAACAGATGGCATCAATTTGTAGCCCAAATGTGGAGCCAAAGCCCTGCTGCCCAGACGCCACTCGCCGTCCCATCCAAGTGGATAACCCATAAAGAACCCATGATTATTGGAAGCAGTGCCACTGGCAGTGCAAAGGAGCAGCATATCCTTCGGTAAGGCGGTTCAAAATGGAATCGCTTAGCAGTTGTAATGCGTACTAAATATCATTTAAATGCTAATTAATTAATTACTTGCCAATGAATATATTAAATAATTTTATGCCCTCACAGCTGATGCTATAAAATGGAGAAAATTATTGGGGTCTTGCAGGATTCTTATCCAGTTAGGCAGTTATTGCCGACTATGCCAGGACGATAAGAGCTTCTTTTAACCCCTAAATTTCTGGATTTTACCTTTGCATAGGCAGAAACGTGCCTGTAATAATTGAGGATGTTCGAATTGAAGAGGATTTTATTAAAGGACAACAGCCTGGAAGCATTCCCGAGTCATGAGTCCTGACTGTAAACCAACCCTTGGGCAATCATCAAGATAGCCAAGTGCAGGATAAAATCCAGTTTATGGGCTTCCTCTATTAAATTTGTACAAATTTCTTGATTTTTTATTTTTATTTTTTTTTTTTAGATTTTGAAATTTATTTTTTAAAATTTGAATACTTTTTTCTACTCATGACTTTATAACTATTGCGGTTTAGAAATATTTCTGAGCATGTCCTGATATTTTCTGATATTTCTTCATATTTCGCACAACTTTTTTATATTTTCATAATTTTCAAAATATTTACACACTTTTCATATTTTTTAAAATATTTTCCCATATATTTTATTTCTTGAAAGTTTTTCATGTTTCTTTATGTTTCTTTTTATTTGAGTTTCTTTTCAGGCTTTAATATTTCTCCTTTCTTATGTCCTGATGTCAAGCACAAGGCAGGCCAAAGGCTGCCCCAAAAATTTATGGCTCGCTGGATGGAGCCCGCAGAATGAAGGTCATATGATTAGCAATCATTTACACTTTTAAGCAGTTTGAACAATCAGACCCATAAGTTGGGAAGGACTCATGCTCCTGCTCACACTTACGGTCGGTAGGCTGCGGTTGCAGGACTTAAGAGAAACGAGTTCGAATGGCGAATAGTCGTAAAATGTTATAAGAAATGTCCATGGATCCATGGCAGATGTCGACTTGGATGTAGACCCAAACACACGGACGCGAACACAGACCCAGACATGTTATGTTATGTTATGTAATGTAATGCAATGTAATGTAATGTAATGTAATGTGCACGTGCTGTACGCTGAATCAGGACTAAAGTAGGACGAAAACTGAAGGACCGAGGCATTCTCTAGGCTAAAAGGGATAAAGAGTTGTGCCTCACAGGGACGTTCAATGTGGACAACAAAAGCCAAACGTAATGCAAGCTCGTCACTAAGTGAGAATAACATTTCTGCAGACAGAGCAAAGTTCACTAAAAGAACTGATAAAGCATAAGTAAAAGAATGGGGAAGAAAGTCAGAGAGAGAATGGGGGAGAGGGAAGGGGATGGTCCTCATCGATGGGGTCAAAGTTTGGGTGAGGTCACCGAGTCACTGAGTGCAATGGCGAAGTGTACGAGTGCGTGTACTCAACACGTTCAATATTTTATGGTGTCGCTTACAGGCATCGGGCGGACAAACGGACGGACAGACGGACAGACAGACAGTAAAGAATTGAAGATACCAACGGGGGCAACGAGATTCTAAAGGCTGTACAAGAGGCTGGAGTGTGACCGGCGAGGCAATGGACAAAGGCAGCCAGGGTGTCAGAATGACCAGGGTGGGTCAGGGTGGGTCAGGGTGGTCAGGGGGCATGGCGTAGACAGCAGTTGAGGCCAAATTCGTGTGGCCGCTCAAATAACGCAGCTTTCGAAATTAATATGGCAAAGGGCGGCAACAATGTGCAGCCGTAGAAAGTGGCCCGAATTTCGGGTAAAGCCTTCAAGGGGAACTACCAAATGGAAGTGGATCCTGCGGGGTGTAGCCTGCCGGACTTACAGCTGCTCGCAATCAGACAAATGAGACGCAGGTGGAGTGTGGAATGGAGGCAGCGGGCAGAGGCTGCTACAAGCCGGAGGAGGACAAGAGGCGTGAAGGCAGAAGGGCGGAAGAGAGGAAGGGTGGATGGGGCACGGCCAGCGAACAGTGGCTATAAGGAGATATGGAGTCGCACTGAATGTGGGGATGGGGAGGGATGGGTACTGGGAGACACGGGGAGAGGTCGCTGGTCAATTGAAACGCTTCAAAAAAACGTTTGCACAGGCAGCAATTCCCCTTGCCACGAGTCGTTTGGCAACACTCTTCATGGGCTCCGTGTTTTATTTTCTCCTCTGTTTTCCTTATTCTGTTTGCTTTTTTTCTCTTGTATATTTTTTGTTTTTCCTTCGCCTTTTTTTTCATTTTATTGACGCGGCCATATAAATTTCACTCTGGCAAATGGTTTTTATTGGCAACAGCGACTGCCACCGCATCACCACACGAGCCTCGTACCGAGAGTTCAATTGCCACCAATTGCCACCCAGGCCAACCAGAAATCCCCAAAACCCACTCAACCACTCAGCCCCTGAGTAACCCAACTACTCAGCCACCAAGCCACCCAGCCACCCAGCCACCCAGCCACCCAGCCACCCTGCCACCCAACCACCCAATCGGACTGCCGAACAGCCAACGACTCAGCTCAAAAAGGTTAAATTTGGAAAATTGCTACGTGATTGGATTCAAAGCGCAAAATAAGTGCGTCAGTTGGTTGCTCGGTCGTCCGTTTTACTTATGAAATGAAATGAAAAAGGAGAAAGCTCAAAGTGAAAACAAAAATCCTGAAAATCGATCTGTGCGACGACGAAGATTAAATACTCTTAAAGTAAATTGAAAATCACGGATGCCCATCGATGACTTCGGGGAGAGCTCCAAAAAAATGTGATTATTGAAAATGAACTTTGAGCTTTGAACTCGATTTTTGTCATGTTTCAGGTATTTAAGAGAAAAGCGGACTTATAGCATGGGATTTCATTTTTAAGATCTATAAAATCTCAGTTTATTTTCTTTATTTACTCCACATATAATATAAATGGGCATCTTTAATGATTTAATTATTTATTACAGTAAATTCGAAATTTTAAAAAGATGTTTATATTTAAATATTAAAAAAAAATTTAAAAACTGAGGAAAAAAATAAAAAATATTAAAAATAAATTTTTTTAATCGTTACTCACGACATTTTCTTAGTTCATTAATATTTATTATGTATTTATATATTTATTATAATTAATATTTAATTAAAAAAATATCTGTGTACTTTTCAAATATTTTTAAATGAATAAATTGAATTCTTTTTCTCTCTTACATTAAAATTTTTTATTGTATTTTTAAATTTACTGAAATGTTAATATTTTACAATTTTCGAATTAAGTTTTAAAAAGCTTTAATTGATCAGCTCTATGAGAACTCAAACTTTTTTTTAAGAAAGTTTTTTAAATATTAAATTAATTTATTTGAAAATAAGGAAAATTACTTAAGGCTCTAGAGAAATGTTAAAATGACATATAAGAGTTCAAAATTAGGACAGTAAAATTATTAAAAAATATGTATAAAATTAAAAAAAAATATATTGAAATCTCTTAAATGAAATAAACAAATCTCAATAAATATTTAACCCGCTTCAAGGAGACTTTAGCAATTCAAATAAAATATTAATTTGAAGTTTAAAAATGGGAACTACAAATTGAATGCGATTCGGAGTAAAAACCTGTAGTTCCGAATTCGAAATTCGGAAATCGAAAATCGGAAACAGCGGGCGATCCATCCATCGGGTCGAGATAAATTAAGATCAAGATTGGAGGTGGTGTAATAATGCGTATACGTCCCATGTGACTCAACCAAAAGGGCATTAAATAAG
This sequence comes from Zaprionus lineosus, assembly GCA_035044505.1. Taxonomy (NCBI): domain Eukaryota; kingdom Metazoa; phylum Arthropoda; class Insecta; order Diptera; family Drosophilidae; genus Zaprionus; species Zaprionus lineosus. Next base: position 365,505 of record JAWNNX010000482.1, read on the forward strand.
GGTATGCACAGGCCATAGGGGTGGGGCGTGAGTAGTGGCAGGGGCGTGACTGAATTGTAGTGTATATGTATATAGTACATTTATTTACTTTTTTGCTCTCCTCTTTGGAATGGCGGTCACACGATTTGTAATAAGAAATGTGTTTTTTATTTTGTGGCTTGAAAAATTAGAACTTTTGCCAACAGCAAACAGCAAAACGATGGCGAGCACATGGCAAGCGCCCAACAAAGACACACACACACACACACATACACATGTATATATATATGTATATACAAATATCAATGGTTATAGTTGTGCCTGAACCAGCATAGTTTGTGGTTGATGGCCTGACCATAAAACGTCCATTTGTTTTTCGGCCAAAAGCAGAGCAGAAAAAGGCCAAATACAAATCAAAAACCAAAACCGAAACCAAATCTAAAACTAAAACCAAATTCCAAGACGAAGACAAAGACAGCGACAGAGGGAAGAACAGAGATAGAGTCAGTTATGGATACAGAGTGAGAGAGAGAGAGAGAGTTGGGAGTTGGGAGTTGGGAGTTGATACGAAAGAGAGAGAGAGACGGGGCGAGGGCAAGCAATACCAAAAGGAGATCAGAGGAGCAAAAGTCAGCTAATAACTGGGCATTGGTCTCCTTTGGACCATCAATATAGTTGGCAATCAATAAAATATATATGTACATATATTGATGCAACAGCTGTAGTCCTGTGGTACTCGTGTACAGCGTGTCAGCAAATATTTGGTAGCCAAGTGTAGACATTATTTTGAGCATCACTGTGCGAATACAAATATGAAATATGAAATATGAAATATGAAATGGCAATCCCTCAGGATGATAATCCTGCAAGTTTTATATGATTTAATAATTAAGCTTTCAATATGATTTGAATTATAAATAAACCAATTGTTTTAATAAATATATTATTTTATTTATTATCCATTTGATATGTGGCTACCTTGCCGATAACCGATTTCCATTTACCGTTAATCATTTATTGTTCACCATTGACCGCAATTAGATAGCATTTTCGAAAGGACTTCACTCATTGAGTCCGGTGGTAATTAAGAGTTGCCTTCAAATGCTTTCGGCGCTTTGGTAATTTTTTGTTGTTTTTAATTAAAAAGTCATCACAATATTTTCACTGTCAGTAAACAAAATGCCCCCCACACACACACATATATATATATATCTATGACATGCGATTGTTTATGTTCGTTTTCAAAAATAACATATTTATGCATATATCATTTAAAATATCACAATTTATTTTGTATAACTGAAGGCTATCGCTTATAATTTGTTGTAATTATAGGAAATCCATTGGAGGGGCGCGAAGGTGGCCTCTGAGCCTCAGAGTGTGTATGCGTATGGCATGTGTATGGCATGCATATGGCATGTGTGTTGCATGCGTATGGCATGTGAACTGCATGCGTATGCATGTTTGTTCCTCACACACACAACGAGAGTCCAATGATATTAGATACATTTTATTCCAATGCTTGATATATGGGAAATACCCTATAGATATTTATATTATATATGTATATATCATGTTTTTATATTATATATATAATAATATATATATATATACTATGACAATTTATTATATGTATACATATAACAAGACAATAATATTATATTATATTATACTATATTTATTTACATATTTATTTATTATATTATATTTATATAATTATAGTTTATTTATATATTTATTTATTATATTTTATTTTCATTATAATATTTTATTTTTATATTTATATTATTTCTTATATTATTATTATTTTATAAAATATTTCTATATATATAACTATATAAATATATTTTTTTATTAAATGTAATTTTAATAATTTGTTTTATTTAACTTTTTTAATATTTATTATTTTTTCTTTTATTTACTCTATTTATTGTTTTAAAATTTGTATAATTTTTTTTTTATATTTTTAATTTTTCTTTTTATTCTATTTATTGTTTAATTGTTTTTTTTTTTAGTTTTTATATATTTAATATTTTTGCACAAAATACTAAGCAAATTCTCTTAATTTAATGTCTTTATACATTGCTTATAAATTTGCAGTTTTTTCTTCCTTCACTCCTTCAACTGAATAAAGTTGTACACTTTGAATATATTATTATTATTAAAATTAAATTTTGAAAGGATATTTTTCAGTCTTCTATTCCCCAGTTTATTTTTTATGCAGTCTGTGTAATAATTAATTGACATTTATTATGCGGCTCAGAAAGTGTCCCGATTTATTCATTAATAATGACGACCATTTAAAAGTTCACTGTGTGTGTGTGTGTGGGTATGCGCATGTGTGTAATATAAAAATAAAAAAAAAAAAAGGGATTCTTTTTGGTTTTATTTATATATGTTTTTTTTTCTTGGAATTTGTATAGCTTTTTTAGGCAATGCTTAATTACATAATTGGTTCTAATTAACAGCAGAAATTAAATGAAAGCAGACAAATTATATAATAATATTTGCCGATTATTATGGACTGATGTTTTATATTTAAATTGAGCATAAAAAAAAAAGAAAATATATATCAATGTTTTAAGTTGAGTTTGAACAAAAAAATGAAAATGAATTAATTTCGGGGTGTTGGGAATTTAAAGCTTTGGGATTATTTTTTATTGAAAAATGGATTAGCTTTATTAAAAGGGATGTCAACTATTATTTACATACTATATATAGAGTTAGTAATTATGGAAAATAAAAAATAAATAAATAAAAAAAAAGAAATTAATAGAAAAGAAAAATTAAATGGAATATCTTCGGGTTGAGGAGCAAAGCCAGAGAATGGCTTGCCTTGGGTTAGGCTCCTGTTTCACTGGGAATGAAGGCATCATAATTGAAATTCATTAACTTTTGAATATTTATTTTTTTTTTTTTTTTTTATTTGCCTGTGCAGAGGAGAAGCAAAAGGCATTTCGATGCTTTTACAAAACTTGTAGATACTTCCGAGTAATGGGCATTTTCCGTTAAGTTTGAAGATGTTTTTTAACAGCATCTTATGAATTTTTGGTGGGGCCGATGGAATGAAGGGAAGGCCATGGAAAATGGCGGAGGGTAAGAGTGGAGGTGGGGAGGCGGGGAGCTGAAATATGAGCTTCTAAAGCAATCATTTGAAGTGAAACTCTTAGGCGCATCTATGGAACATCATTAAATCAGAGCGGAAGCTTACAAATGCATTTCATTTGAAAATCATGGCCTGCCAAGGCACAAGCTGATGGCTAGTAGTGGGAGTGAGGGGTGATAGGGGGAGTAACGAGTAATTGGGAAAGGGTAATGGGTAATCCACAGTTACAGCAACAGAAAATCAGCTACAGCAATAACTAAAATAATAACAACAATAACAATAACAAGGAGCAGCGAAATAGGAGAAGAAGAAGTGGGAGAGAAGGGGGGGAAGGGCAGTAAGGGTTGGGGAGAAACAAGAGCTGGAAGCATTACAAATTACAAGTTGCTGTCTGTCAGAGAATCGCAGCTCCTGAAGGGATGTGCATCAGAGCACAAAGCGAGCAGCAAAACTTTGACGAGTGCAAGAGGAGCGCATAAAAATCAGTTAGTTGAACGCCCGAGGGGCGGCAGAGTTGCAATCGGCGAGCATTAGCGGTGGGGTTGGGGCTGGGGATGGGGTGTAGGGGTGTGGGCGGGCAGAGACCAACAATTGCAATCTGTGGCGTTTCAACAACGCTTAATGTTGCCTACAACCGCAATGTCAGCCATTTATCATTCAGTGGAGCCAAAGCGGGGCGGGGCGGGGCAGGGATTGGGACATGCGGGCGTGGGGTGTGTGGGGCGGAGCAAGAGGCACTGCCGTTCGGATGCGGCCGCCTAGTAACTGACTGACGACTGAAATGACAGACGGACACACTGACTGACAGCAGTTGCACAATAAAATGAAATGCTGCCCACTGCCCACAGTCCACAGCCCACTGCCCGTTGCCCGTTGCCCAAATACCGACCGACTAACAACAAGCAGCAACAACAACTGCCCAACAGCCACCACACGACACCCGCCCAGCTGTCCATCATTCACAGCCCACCGCCCACCGCTCAGCGCCCCCCGCCCACTGCTGCCTATTGAAAGTTCCAAAAAACTGGCCCACGAACTGCAAAAAGGCAAAGTGCTGGTGCCAGAAATACGATTATCCTTGATCCTGGCCAGCGGGCAGGTAAATCATATTGTTTGCTAGTTTCTCACCGCTTAGACCTAATGGCAACTTTTAAAAGCCGCAGTGTTGCCAGACTGCGCAAAAAAAAAAAAACAATGCACTTACCTAAATCAAGGGCTCAACTCGTGCGTTCGCTTCACTCAATTGATGGGCTGTAAAGGAGGGAAGAGTAAGACAGTCATTAGCTGTGGACACTCTAGGACATTCAATATGTGGGTAGAGTTATTTTAATTGTTATTTAATTTTAATAAAGGATATGATATATTGCCTATAGTCTGGGGTTGCAATCAATGATTTGGAAGAGATGCTTTTGAAATGAAAATAATAGCTTTTAATATAATAAATAATAATATAAAATAATATAATAAATAATAATATAAAATAATATAATAAATAATAGGTAATTATGATTTAATTTATATTTATTTTTATATAAACATTTAACTTCTTAAGTTTTCAAATTTAAATAAAATTTGCTGAGCTTGTGGCCAGAAATATGAAAATGAGTAAAATTATATTTTGAATCGTTTGCATTTAAATAAATGTTAAACTTTTTTTTTTTTTTATAAGTTTTTATTTTGAGCTGTTCTCCTTCGACAACCATAAAATTATATAATAAGAGATCAAGTCAAATGGGTGGACACTCCCAGGAGAGATTCTGGCGGTTGATTTTTACTAAGCCTTCTACTCAGTAGGCTCCAGCAAGCAATTGGCTGAATCTGCATTTAGGACACAAACCACACACAATTATGCAATACACGAACCCAAGGTTCACTTAAGCTGCTCCCCTTTTAGGTGTATCTTTTTATAACAGACGAAAAACGATTATTATTATTTATAAATTAAGATTATATATTATTTTTTGTTCTTGTTTGTGTTTATTTTATTTCGATATAATTTTAAATAGACTGAAATTTTTCTTTTTTAATAATTATTTTCATGATTCGTGACTTTCTCTAGAATTCATTATTTATTTATAGATCTTATTGACAACTTAAATGGCAAGAGAATGTTGCCATAATTTAAGAAGGAACTAATATTTATTTTTTACAAGAAAATAAAAATTATAATAAAATAAATTAAAAAAAATATTTAGTGAGATAATTTTAGTCACAATATTTAATAATTTAATATTTATTTAGAATAAATGTTTTCTATTTCTTTTTATTTATTTTTTTATTTATAATATTTATTTATTAAATTAAATTAAATTCAGTTGATTTTTGATCCAGTTCAAAATATGACTTCATTGCGTTTATAACGGCATAAATTTAATAGGGTTGATGATTTTTGATTTTTTTTTTAAATTGATTTTCAATGGCTTAGGGTTACCTTCTAATAAATTCAGTTTCAGCATTGCTTAAATTTATTTATTTTTAGGGTCTTAGCCAATTTGAAAAAAGGGTTGAATCGCCTTAAATTTAATTTTGCTAAATTCTAAAAATGATTTGATATGATGATTTGATTAAATTTATTCTCATACATTGAGGGCCTGGATTTTGTTTGTATATGGGTTTAGCTTGGTTTGGTTTTTGAGATTGGCTTAAATTGTGGGGATTTTGGCTGCTTAAAGCGACTATTTGAAATTATCAATTTTTAATCCGCAAATTAAATGCAAAAAGAATTTTATTAAATGCGCCAAGGAGGCGGCTTTAAAGCTTTGGGAGCTGAAAAATGCGTGTGTTTAATTAAGTTTTTTACCGTATTGTTTGCCCGCTTGTCCGTTGTTTATCTGCACTTGTTTCGAATAATGGATGGATGGATTCATTTGGCGTTTGAATATGTGTGTGTGTGTGTGTGTGTATGCGTATACATTTTGCATGTCCTGTTTTAAATACCGCTCATTAATGCCAATAGACAAAAATGTAAAATCATCGAATCGAAGGGTCTGTCAAATAGCAAACAGCTTTAGTGGCAATTTAATTTGTTTTAAGCCACCAGCATTCATTTTATTGAATGCCATTGTTTGCCCTATTATATGCACACACACACATATATGCGTGTGTGTGTGTGTGAGGCGAGTGTGCAGCACGCAATTTACTGATTAATTTAAACGCTCTAGTAATGCATAAATTAATGTTTAATAACAGTTGCGGGCTGGCGGCTTGCCTGCAGGCCGACATCGACAATAGCCCGCCAGCTGTCGTACACGTCGTATAATGAATGCACTCACACACACCAGCGCACATATATACACACACACACGCAGACATCGAAGCGAACGTATCAATAATCTCATGATAGGCTCCTAGCCCTAAAATGCTTATATACACACATTCATCTGTATTCAATCGCCACCCCCCCCCAACCCATCCACCTTTCTCTTCTCTGTCCTGCTCCCTATTGTTTGTGGAGCCCTCTGCACTCTTCATTGGGGTGCTAAACGAGTTACACTAGGGTGCCATCAGTTATTCACTTCCTCTTGTTGTTGGCTAATTTGATGGCAATGCATTTGCATTGTTTTATTTACAAGTATTTCTGGCATTACAAATGTTTGCCCATGGTTTGTCATCAGAGTCTCCTCGACTACTTGCAATTTGCATTCCTTTTTGAATAACATAATACAAACACACACACACACACACACTCAGCCATTGGGATGTGTTAATTGTTCTGGAAATTGTAAATAGATTGATATTTCCCGCCAATATTTCACATGGAAATCAATGGACAAAGTTTGTAATTTTGTAAAATTTTCCAAATTTCGTAAGTTTTTTAAAATTTAAACAATTTTATGCTGCTTGACGTGACATGAGGAAACGAGGCAGTCCCCAAATCAATTTGCATAAATTATTTGTTGGAATTCCTGAAATTTAAATAAATGCGAGTTATTCGCATCTCTGCAATTAAATTTTTATAATGCGAACATTTGTCATTTAATTGAATTTGCTGGAAATTTATTTAAAGTTCAATTTATTTTTTTATTATAATTTTATTTTTTTTTTGTTGCTTAGAAATATTATTCAAATCAAGAAATACTGTTGAACGTTCAACGACTGCCATTTGCCTAATGACTTAAATTGTCATTAATTTCCAATATTTGTGGCTAACATTTGGTTTTTCACTTTTGATGTGTGAATTGTCATTTAATTGATAAATAATTTAAAATTTAAAAAAAATTAAAATTTTCAAGTATTTTATAGTGACACTTCAACAGGCTGAAGCTGCCAACAGTTGAAGTACTCAAATGAATTAAGCAGATGCTTGATTTTTGGCAGCTCATTCACAGGCGAAATGTTAAGCCAATGTTAAATCATAACAGTGCTCTGTAACTTAACATTATTATATCTTAAATTTCTGCTAATTATTTTAGTTAAAAATGCCAAGTTTTTCATTATATTTTCCTTAACTCAGAGAAAGGACTTAACATGTCCAGAGACTTTTGCCGTTTTGATCTACTTGGCGCGTTTAACAGAAGCTGCACTGTCTCTGTTAATGTTTATTGGGATGGGCTTATCATACCCATCGATTGCTGCTGCTTTGACTGTTAACAGCTCCTTAGGGTGTTTATTTAGTGGAAAAGCTGAAAAGCACTTCTAATGCTTTAAATAAGCTGTGTCCTTTTTTCGGGTGGCATTAAAGCATCCTTATCATAGCCGGCTCCACAGGCTGTTAACATTTCTGTGCATCAGCAGCAAAACTCAACTGTTAGCTTTAAGCCTTAAACTAACCGTGAAAAGTCCCCTCTCCCCATCTGTTCACTATCCTCTGCTGTGGATCCCCGTGGATGCCATCAAGTCCTTAAATTGCTAGTCGCCATGGCAATTTCAAATGGAAATCAAATTTGCGGCGGGGCTGCTTTTTTTATAAAGCCAATGTGGTTTTTACTCGCCAATAAAGGACAAAAGAGAGCCTGGGAGGTAGAGAGGTAGGGGCGGAAAATTGTATTAAGGAAAAATGAGAACAAGGATCAAACCAACTGAAACTAAGCGCATCCAATGCTGATGTGATTGTTAATTCCAATGAAAAATATTAAAAAGAAATGTAAATTAAGGTGGAAACAACTCTCGATTGTCCTTGGGCTGGACTGGGAAAATACCCTGTAGGCATGCTCATACCTACATTCACTACAAGTGTGTTATCCTGTAGCTTCTCGATAGCAGGAGTATATACAAAAAAATATTAATTTTCATCAGGAGAGTTTGAAGGACTCGTCGTGAAGAGATGACTTTAAAGAGGACATCCTGCTGCTATAGTATATCATTGAGTAGATGTATATGTGGGTTATTTTATATTTTAAAGGACTCGCGATTGTACCCCTTGTCCTTTTGGGCACCATTATAATTACAGGGTATACAAATTGTCAATTAAATCCAATTTAAATGCATTTGCAATCGAATTTTTGCCTTAACTTCTGTTGTTGTTGTTGTTGTTTCTGATATGGTAATTGTTGTTGTAATTATTATTATTGTTTTTGTAATTATAATTATTGTTGTTGTTATGGCCGTGATTGGATTGGACGTCGAATCTTAAATGGAAGCCAGTTAATGCCACTTAATTAATAACAACACTTTAGCTGCTTTATTTGTCCGACGCTCTTCATTTGTTTAATTATATCATTTTTAAGGACATTTCCGCTGCTATTTTCCCTGTGGCCTCATGTTGTATTTTTTCCTTATTTTCCCATCTTTTTTCATTTTCATTTTTATTTTTATTTTCATTTTCATTTTTATTTTCATTTTTATTTTGTTTTTCTTGTAGTTGTAATTTATTTGCCATAGTCGCATTTGTTGGCACTTAAAGTCTTAAGTGGCTGAAATAAATAAATAAATAGGCGCGGCCTTTTCCTTGTCTGACTGTGTGTGAGTGCGTGAGTATGTGTGTAAGTGTCTGTGACTTGGGTACGTAAGTGGCAGTCTGTGTGTGTGTCTCAATTTTGTGTCCTTATAATGACCATAAACGCTTCGCCTGCGGAGCTTAGAGGAAAACAATAAAAAAAAACAAAAAAAAAAAACCTAGCCTACTTTAAGGCTTTTAGCAATAGAATTTGTGAGCTCGAAAATAAATTGTTTCATAGATCTGGCAACGCTTTGCCCTGGGCTAAACATCAATTAGTTAAGGGCTTCAATTTTCAATTACAGCCCACGCCTTACATGCCGAATGCCGAAAGGATTATGTCCTAAGATGCTATTAGCGAAGGATTAAATTCCAATTGAGACTCAGAAAATTGTCTATAGACTGTCCTTTGCACTGAAATTGTCTATTAGTACAGTTATTGAATTTGGCAATAATTAAGCACTAACTAATGCCCCATTTATGCCAACATTATAAATGATTAAACGAACGCTTAAAACGCTTGTCAAAAAGCTACGAGGAGGGAGACTCCGGCAGGGGATAAAGTGAAAGGCTGCAGTGGCAGGATAAGAGACGAAGATGATGAGGAGAAAGCTTGCGGTTGCGGGAAGAAGCAAAAGGATTTTGCTTAAAGTTGAGAGACATTGCGTCAGGGTAAGTTGAAAGGCATATGGAGAGGTACAGGATATACGAGAGTCTGCAATGCGGCGAGGTGGCTGAGTTCAAAGGTTAGGTTGCCGAGTTGATTGTGTGTAGATTTACAGGATATATAAGAGTTGGACATATTCACCACACACTCTTTTCTTTGGGTACCCTATTTTCCCTAAGTAATTCCTAATCCTCTCATTGTCATACGAAAATCCTGCCGGCTGATAAGTAATGGTTCTTCATTGTGCGGGCACAACAAATGCGATGCTAATGACAAGCCAACGCACACACACACACACATAGTCACACACACACACATACATAGTCATACACACACGCATACCCACGTACACTAACACAAACATGGCTGGACACTCCACCGAGAAACCTTGGCACCCAAATCCCAATCCCCAAACCCCACACCCCAAGCCCCTCCAAACCTCCTCCAACCACCAAACCACCAATCGCAATACCCACAACATTTTCAAGCTCCACATGCCAATGGAAAATGCAAATCCCAATCAAAAACTCACTTTACTGCAAGCAAATGCGATGGCGGTGTCGATGGGCGCGGCGGTGGCAGGGGCAGAGCCAAAATGGAAATGCCACAGCTTGGCGGCGGTAAAGTACACAATAAATTTGCATGCCACACACACTTTTATGAATAGAAATTGTTAGCGCAATAACACACACAGAAAGATGGAAGGCGGTGCCTTGAGTGAACCCATGAGTGCGAGAGAGAACGAGAGAGAGAGGTATAAAGAAGGAAAGAGAGGTAGGGGGTGGGGGAGGAGGTGTCCAACACATGCATAATGCCTAATAATCCGCATATTGTAATATCTGTATTATATGGCAGCAGCCAAGGCGGCGCTTGTTGGCGGCATTTGCAACAGTGCATGAATGTCATTATGTGGCAGCGGAATAGACCGTGCAACCACCTACACTCGTACACACACACACACACACACACATACATATATGCGCAGCCATCAGAGCGCATCCATTGTACAATCCTCCAGGACTCGCAGTGTAAATATTATATAAAAATTGCAGCTTAATCACGTCGAGGATGTGCATCTGTGAATCTGAGCACTAGGCGCTGTCAAAGTGTCTTCGACTGCAGCTGTAATTCCTACTGTGCCGCACAATGTGTGTGTGAGTGTATGAGAGTGTGTGTGTGTGTGTGTGCTTAGAGTATCTGTAGCCGGATGACGCCTGCCAGGCTGCTGCCACTGTCAGACAAGTGTCGCTGTCAGTACCTCGATCTCTCCCTTTCTCCCTTTCTCCCTTTCTCCAGCTCTCCAGCTCTCTCTTTCTTCCTTTCTCCATCTCTCCATCTCTCCCTTTCTCCATTTTTCCTTTCTTCATCTCTTGCTTTCTCCTTCTTTCGCTCCTTTTCCTTCACATTCTACCTCCTTCTCTATTCTGGCCCTCGCTGCTCCTTTTTCCACTTCTCCTTTTCCTAGCCTCCATTTCGCTCTGCCCCCACTCGTTGGCAGTGCTCCACGTGGCCATCGTGGATGCCATCGCTGCATTATTTGTGCTCATATGTGGCCTTCGCCCACCGCCACCGCTGCTCCTTTGGCTGCTTCTATGGCTATGGCTTTTGTGCCCACAGATTTGGGTTAAAAGTAGCTTCCCTCGTGTATTTAATAGCCTTTTACCATTGCCACTGCTGCCGCCTTTCCTTCACATCCTCACATCCTCCTCTACCTTCTTCTGCTTCCACCGTCGCCGTTGTCGTCGTCGCTGCTGCCGCTGCCGCTGCCTTTGCATTTGCATCTGGTTTTGGCTTTGGTTCTGTTTTCTGGTTACGTTCCGTTGTATTTTTGGCCTCGGATTTCCACATTGTTGTGCCAATTGAGTGTGGCCCAGTGTTGTGCTCGATATCCATACATATCTCAAACACACACTGTCAGACACTCTCACACACTCACACACACACATGCACACAGTCAGATTCACATGCAGAAGCAACTGCAAAACCATAGATTAGCCTCATCTGCATATGTGCATATGTATATGTATATGTGTATGTATATGTATATGTATGTGCATATGTGTGTGCATCTAAATGGTGCATGTGTAAGTATATATGTGTATGTGTGTATGTGTGTACATGAAAAGTGCCTTCATTGAAATCGAAGCATCTCTGGATAAACAATTATTTCATTGTTAGTTTCGCTCGAGAATTGGGAGATTATTTCGATATCCTTCACACTTCACACTTCACACTTCTCTTTCTATTGTCTTTATCTGCTTGTGCTTTGTTTTCGCCTTTGAATGAAAATCCTAAAAATTCCAAAAGCAAGTGGAAATATGCCAATTTATTGGATAGCTGAGGTATCAGGATGCGGAGAGGGATATACCATTTAAATGGAGGTCGTTCAGTTTTCCATATTTTAAACTATTCTTTTTTTTTAATTAATATTTAATTTAATTTCTTATAAATTTAATTCTTGCCTTCTTTGCTTAATTAAATTAAACTTTTTCATATTCTGGGAAATGATGTCCATTAATAACATGTTTAACTCTTCTATGTCTTTCGGATCATTTTGTGGAAGAGGATGAAATGACAATTAGATAATTGATAAAATAATTTTAATTATTTTTTTTTTCATTATTATATTTGATGCTGTTAATTTTTTTAAATTATTTTAGTATATTTATTTTTTGTATACAATTTATTTAATCTCTTATAGTTGCTTCGAGTGCAACTTTTAAATTTCGCTATTGTTTTATTAAAATTGTTAAAAATATTTTTTATTTAATATTTATTATTTTATTTATTATATATTATATTTTTGTAACTTTGAAAAATTAAAATTTTTTTTATTTTCAAAAATCTTAAATATTTTGAAAGCTCTCTTATTGAACTCTATGCTCGTGGCTCACGTATTCCCAGAATGCTTCTTCCATAATTATTTATACATTTTTTATTTATTATTTTTTATATGTTATATTTATTTTTTCTTAACTTTTGAAGTTCGCACAAAATAATATATTTTCAGGAAGTTTGAATATATTTTTTAAACTTGCAGATTTATTTTGCAAATAATTTAAAATTAATTAAAATTAAATTAAATATGGTAAAAGCACACGAGGAGACTTAAGAAGCCTTGGGTAATAATTAAAAAATGTGCTGAAGTCTGATTTTAATATTTAGATGTTATTAATAAATTAATAAATAGAAAGTTTTAAGCCTTTCATATTTTTCCACTTTCCACATATTTTTAGATATCTCAGAATTTTCCAAGAAAAGCTTTCAAATGGAGAATTAAATTTCTTGCAGCTTTGAGATTTGGCGAATTAAATCCCACACAACTTTTTTATATTTGGAAAATTTAGGATATTTTTTTTTCTATACTTAACAATTAATATTTTTATTTAATATTTGGAATTCCTCGATCCTCGTTAATTTGCATTTAAAATGAATTGGTTTTCATGGCTAAAGTTGCAATTACTTTGCTTTGAGCCAACATCATTTTTCGTTGCCATGTGGATTATTTTTCCATGACTTAAAACAATTATTTGAAGTTCAAGTCATCCGGTTAACAGTTGGCGAAAGTCCTGAAAGTCCTGTCGCTGGCGAAATGTGAAATGAATTTGTGAGAAACTGCCACAGTTGGATGCCAATTGTAACTTTTGCCGTTGGCCAGCTTGAGTCCTGCCAGTCTGCCAGTCGTTTGGGTCCTTCCAGTCGTTGAAGCTGTCGTAAACATTGTGTCAATTTACAAAGAGCCCCCTGTAAACTAGTCCCTGCCTTTTGGTCATATTAATTATCCACAACACAAACACTTTGTTGCAAATTTGCAATGCTCTGCGTTCGCGTCCGAGTCCGGGTCCTTCTTCTCACACTCGCACTCGCACTCGCACTCGCACTCACTTCAGTTTCATGTCCTTGTCCTGGTTCTGTTGCTGCTGTCGCTTCTGTTGCTTCTGTCGCTTCTGTTGCTTCTGTTGTCGCTTCTGTTGCTTCTATTGCTTCTGTTGTTTCTATTGCTTCTATTGCCTCTGCTGTTTTTGGTACTGGTTTCGGTTTTAGTTCTCTATTCGCTGGTCGTCATTTGCTCTTCACATTTGACTCTTCACCGTTCACCGTTCACCGTTCACTGTTCACCGTTCACTGTTTGCCATTCACCGTTCACTGTTCACTGTTTGCTGTACTCGCTATTTGATACCATCGCTGGCAGCGTCTCGAGTGCCGCTGCGACTATTAAATATTTAACGCCTGCCAAAACACTAATGACAAACACTAAAACTCGACACTAAATTTGAAATGCTTTAAAATTTTATTTAAGCATCCATTAAGCGGCGCTTTAACAATACACTTGCCCTGCCCTTGCTTGTCCTCCTGCCCCTGCCTCTGCCACCGTCATTGCCGCGCTCAACGGGGCGTATGCGCAATCGCAAAATAAACGCAACATAAAATCAAGAAAGCGCCAAATAAATTTGCTACTTTAAAATGTGGCTGCCGCGTCTCGAGACTTTGAGCCCAAAGAAGCTCATGCTCACTATTTTTATTTGACAAGGCACCCAGAGAGGGAGAGAGGTGGTTCGGAAGGGGTGGGGCGGTATCGAGTTTGGCAGTACAGAGTTGCCACACTTTGGTTTTATTGCATAAACTTCGTTCGTTCGTTCCCTTTGCTGCTTTACCTCTGAACGCGAGCGACCAGTGCTTGGGTTTTTTTTTTATTTTTGCAAGACGCCTGCCTGCAAATGTGGGCGGTGGACGTTGGGCGTGGTGTGTGGTGTGTGGTGTGAGGTGTATGGCGTGCGGTGTGGCATAGGTGAAAGTGCAGGACGATAAGGTGGCATTAACGGCCCAACAGCCCAACAGTCCTACAGCCCACGAGCTCAGCAGTCGAGCAGTCGAGCAGCTGAAGAACCTCGAAACAGCCTCGAAGCAGCCACCAAGCAGCAAACAACCAACAGCCATACAATTTTAATCACATTAAGTTCCTGCCTTACATAGCCGTTTGTGTGAGAGAGACAGACTGACTGTATGTGTGTGTGTGTGTGTGTGTCTCCGTGTCTGTGTGCGTTTGTTTGTTTGAAATGAATATTTGCAAGTTGTGCCTTGAGTTTCGCTGCAAACACAGCGCAAACAAACTTTAAAAGTGAAGCGCACTCTGGCAAAATAAATACTTGGCAGCAACAACAACAACAACAATAATACCAGAGGCGGCAACGGCAACAACAACAATGGCATTATAAGAACAACAGCAACAACATTAAAAACGACACTGACAACAACAACAACAACAACAGAAAGAGAGACTCTCGTTTTCTCTTTTTTATATTTTTCTTTTTTTTTTTTTTTTTGAAAATTTATTTGGTTAAGTGACTATGGGCCGCAGCTCCCTGTCATGTGTGGGCGTGTGAGGGCGTGGCATGCATATTGAAACAAAGTGTCTGCCATTGCGTATACGCAACGTGGTGCCATCCATGAGTGGCGAAACGGGACTTGAAACCAAGGGCGTGGCAGCGTATCATTAGCCAAAGCAGCAACCAGTCAATATATAAAGTAAGTGTGAAGGAGATAAGGAAAGGAACAAAAAACGTGTCAGCCAGGACGAAAGCGTGACAGAGTGTTGGCTCGAGGGGTGAAGGTAAAGCGGGGGGGAGAGGAGAGAAGAGGGAGAATGAGTGGGAGAGAATGAGATCTGAATGTCAAGGTACGAAGCCAGTTAAGTATAGATAAGGCACACATAACTGATTGTTTCAGGAGTCATTTAGGCGAAAGGACCTCAAGACACCCACGAGGAGCGCTGACAAAAATATTGGAAAATTTTAATGCGAGTCACAGGCAACCAGAGACTTAAAAATATGGTACAAGAAAATATATCAAGGCTTTGAGAAAAACTAATTATATCATCCGCAGAGCAAGCAACTAAAAAGCTGTTGCCAAAGGATTTTTATGGTAGAGGATAAAACAGGATATTAATGGGAACCACCTCGATTATAAGAAGATTAATTAACGGAAATGTCATCTAATTTAAAGCAGTCTTAAGAAGTGCAGTATTATGTGCAGTTAATCTTTAGTATATACCGTAATTATGCTCTGAAGTATTAAAGTACTCCCAGCCAGAGAAATTTCTATTGACAGGATCAATGCCTGAATGACAAGGCTCTGCATTAAAGTATTTCAAATGATATAGTCTAAAAATATACCAACTTTTATTGTCTGTAATCCTTGAGGTCATTGCATTTCCACAAATAGTCAAACAGATTGATTGATGTAGCGAAATTGAGTGATGGGAATGAAGTAGCAGTGTATGTCCTTTAATAAGACCGGATTACATTTAATACAAGCGCAGGCCTTCCAATCAATTGAACTGTCTCCAGGACATGAATTGATGTGAGGCCAAGCTTGAGTCCTTTTGAGGCTCAAATTTGGAGTCTTTCAGTCATTTTATGAGCCGCTAATTCAACCATTATATCCGTGAACGAATTTAAGGAACTTTAATCTAATTAATTGGAAACCATCTGAATATCCTTATTAATGAATTGGCTTAAATATTATAAATTTGGTCGTCAAATCATTTGCAGAATTGAAATGTGCACAAATTATTTAAATTTTCTGCTGTTGCTGCCTACTGGGCGTATGCGCAACTGATTATGGGTCAGAAGAGGGGTTAAGGGGGGGTGTATAGTGTTGGTAGTTGAAGTACGAGAGGGAGGCAAAGGACAAAAGTAACGATGAAGATGAAGACGAAACGAAGATGAAGACGAAGACCGGGACAAGGACGAAGGAATAGAAATAAGAAATTGGGAACAGCTGCTGTTGATTTCAATGAGTTTTTCCGAGCAACTTCATCGCTTAAGACGGCGACATTTTTCAAAACACGCTTTCCAGTGTACCCAAAGCTTTGATTAGCATTTGGTATTTGTGTGCCTTGCTGTTGGTCTTTCTGTTGGTCCTTCGGCAGCTCCTTCTGCTGCTGTACGGACCCCTAATTAGAATAAATCTAAATTGCTCGTTTTGCGGCAGTCAACGTAATGACTTTTATGCGCATGCTTAAGCCCGCAATTATCCACGGCAGCCAAAGATTAAATCGTGACAACAACAACAACAACAGCAGCAACAACAATAAGAGCAACAACAAAGAAATCAGTAGCAACAACAACACAATGCAACAGCAACAGTACAAAAGGACAACAGCCGGTAGCTGACAAGCCCGAAATCCACATTATTGATACAGATGCTGAATGGGAAGAAGTGCCAAGGACATTGCGTGGGACGAGAAGGACACATCCCAACACAAAGGCTTAAAACCGCAAAAATTACAAAGCACTCAATGTACGAAAGCAAGGATGAGGGGCGCACGAATAGGGAGACGGCTAAAGGAGCAGAACGAACGCGAGCGCGAAAGCGATTTTAAATGTGAAAAGAGGAAAGAGAGAGAGAGAGATGGAAAATAAGATGCGCGATAGTGGGGGTGGGGGTAGGGTGAAATGACGGAAGCTACTTAACCGAAGCATAAGAAAATAATTAAAAACATAAAAGAAACTGATAGCACGTGCCAAGTCGATGCACGTTATGCTCTATAGGAGGGAAGCCGAAAGCTAATTACCCTACACATGATTGCGGAAAGGGTATAATGATAATAATGACGGGAAGGCTGGCGACTCAACCTTTTCAGCTGCTCAAGTCAATGGTTAATTGGCAGACCCAAAAAATTCACATTTACATATACTCACATTTAGTGTGTCTGTCTTTCTGTGTATGAGTGTATGAGTGTGTGTGTGTGTGTGTGTGGTATTCAATTAGCTGAAAATCCTTATTGGATCACGTATCCTTCAGTTAAACCCTTGCACGTGCTCATCATACTACTGACTATCGATATAACTATTATCAATGTATTTCATTCACTTAAAGATGTTCACATTTTTCCGACTTGAGTGAAAATTTGCGTATCCTTTTTTAAATAAATTCAAATACGTTTCGCTTCTGTCTCTGTCTTCCTTTTTTTTCTTTAAAACTACTTCTTTGGGGTTGTCGTTGATAATTCAATGTGCCAGTATCAAGATGAGCGCATCTCATTGCATGGATCAGAGCAGCTACGAAACACCACGAAACGAAACATGAGGCAACGTCAACATATCCTTTTGCTCTTTATGCAAACCGCAGTCAAAGCAACGGCAACGGCAATGGCAAAGGCAAAGGCAAACCAAGAAATAAAAAACAGCAAAAAAAAAATATGTTTGTCAGCAAAAGGCCAACAACACAACACAACAAAAAAAAAAAAAAATATGCCAAGAAAAAAGGAGGAAAATAAAAGAAAATTCTGTGGATATGGCAAAAAGTAAAATGTCAAGCGAAACGAAGGCAAACACAAAGATGAAACCGAAAGACATGACCAAGAAAATGGCAAAGGAAAATCTAAAGTCTAAAGCCAAAGGCAATAGACGCTCCGCAGGCTTCGCTTTTCAAAGTCACATGGCAACTCATAAATTTGAAGCACATACATACAAAGCACTCACAACACTAGACTACAAAACAAATATGAAAAGGAAAGCAAAGATAAAGAATGGGTCAAAAGAGGTCCTGAATGTTCCATCTTCTAAATCCCGATTCCCGGCCACCTCATGAGTGTGCTGCCCAAAACATTTCTAAAGAAACTCAACCGCAAATTGGGCAACGGAACTTCTCCAGTCAAATCATTTTTCCAGTGCATTAAACGACGCCGAACAGCAACAAACAGGACCTACTCAAAATGCTTGAGGGCTACACAATACTTCATATGTGTGTGTGTGTGTGTGTGTTGAGAACATGGTTAAATATGTAGGCCAAGTAAGAGGATGGCAAAAGAACGCAGCTGTCCCAAATCATGACATCCCCTCGCTATTCGCCCCACACCAATCGTCTGTACCACATTTTCCATTGTCTTTGGAGCCACTTTTTTTGAGTGTGGAAATCTCGACGTGCGGTCATTTCTGTGTACACGTCCGTATATGTGTCTGTGCTCGTCCTTATGATGACCACTTGTCCGTATTAGAAAAAAAAACATAACGAAAGCGATCAGAGAGTAGATACCCTTTCTTTCATATATCATATATCGTATATCATATATCATACAACATATATTTTATATTATATATCTTATATATAAAATATCATATATCATATATCATATATCATATATCATATATCATATATAATATATCATATATCATGTATCATATATCATATATCATATATCATATATCATATATCATATATCATATATCATATATCATATATCATATATCATATATCATATATCATATATCATATATCATATATCATATATCATATATAAGATATCGTATATCATATATCATATATCATATATCATATATCATATATCATATATCAAATATCATATAACATATATCATATATCATATATCATATATCATATATCATATATCATATATCATATATCAGATATCGTATATCATATATCATATATCATATATCATATATCATATATCATATATCATAAATCATATATCATATATCATATATAATACTTCATATATCATATATCATATATCAAATATCATATAACATATATCATATATCATATTTCATATATCATATATCATATATCATATAAAATATATCATATATCATATATCATATATCATATATCATATATCATATACCATATATCATATATCATATATCATATATAAATATGCAACAAAAAAATGAAAAGTGAATCTTCGTTTCTGACTCGTCGGTGGCAAGTGTTGGGGACAAGTGCTTAAAGTTGCAACTTCAACTGTCAGGCAAGTTATTTGCTTGCGGCAAACTCAATTAAAGCAGATCTTCGTGCCCCAACACACACCACCCAAAAGACGACCTCTCTGTTCGTAAGCCCAAGTCAGTCATCAGTTTGACAGTCCCAGGGGCCAACATCGGCCATTGTTCTGGGAGTAGCAAAAGCCGCATTGAGAGTTGAATGAACGCAAATAGAATCCCGAGCTGACAATCGTTCTGCACGCTCCAACTGATGCTGAAGTGGGGTTAACCTGTGTAAAACGGATGCTGGATGTAGTGTTGTAAAGTGTCAGCAGATGATTGAGTCGGTCTTAACTGTTGAATGATAGCAGTATATAATAGAAGTGTCAGTTGAGTGATGTATAGGTGTAGTTTTGGAGGATTAAGGATATTTCATCTGTCAGTGTTGATTAGCTCTTGGGAATGTGTTGTTTTACAACACTGCATAATTGCTTACAGCGCTTATTGTCGACTCTCACTTTGTGCTTTTAAAGGACTTCATCAAGAGTACGTATTAAGGGTGCTTTGGTTTTCGATGTAAATAAATTTTAGTATATATTTTCAATACTATAAAAATACCATATAGCTTAACTATCTCTTGTCTCTTTATTATTAAACTCTTCCAAAAATCAGATTGATTTCTGAAAACTCTTGTATTGAATTAAGTGTTGGTTAAGAAATTAATTGAATTTTCAGTCACCAAAAGCAGTTAAAAAAAAAAAGATAAAGTGGAAGAGTCCTTCGATTCACACATATGAAACTGTCGCCACTGTCAAAGGATCAATTGAGACTTCCCTGACGTGGCGCATTTCAACACTGGCTACATTTTTACTTAACCAAATTATTTTGGCGGCTTCATTACCAGTAACTTTTTTTTTTTTTGGTGTTGCAGCTGCCTTCATTGGTGCATAAGCTGGATTGCGGTGTTGGTTATGGATGCCCCAATTGCTTCTGCCGGTTCAGACCTGGCGCAGGTCCTTATGCCTCGTGCATCGGTCTACTGGCTCGGACCCAACCGCAAATATACCCCAGCCACATGACAACAAGTAAATAAGTGATGCATTACTGATGGGCACCAACTGCCAACTGGCAACTGGCAACTGGCAACTGGCAACTGGCAGCTGGCAGCTGACGGCTGATGCCACTGAATGTTGTTAGTGTTGGGAAATGCGAGTTGTGGAATGGATGATGGGGAGCGAGATAAGGGTGCTCCTGCCTGGGGCATTGCCTGACGAGACGAACATGTTAACGGCTTGTGTGTGGCTAGGGGTATCTGTGTGTATGTGTGTGTGTGTGTGTGTGTGTGTGTGTGTGTGTGTATGTGCATGAAAATGCTGGCAAATTATTTGCTATAACGTAATTAACATGATTTATAGACGAGTACACAACAAACAACCAACGACGAGCTTCAGTCACCCAAGCAGCCCATGGAGTACTCCCTATTACAGTGTCTGTATGCACTTGTGTGTGTGGGTGTGGCTGTGTGTACTCAGAGTGTGTGTATTTGTGATGTTGTCTGTCATGACAGTGACAACAGCGACTTCGATTGACAGCTGAACTGCAGCTTTGATGGCCAACTGACTCATTCCGGCGCTTTGAACCGGACAAAATACTCGCTTGCCGTACCCGCAGTACCCATCCGTACCAACGGTCTCCTGCCTCCTGCCGTTCACCCGACTTCCCCCCTCCCCCAACAACATTCGCAGCATTTTGTCCGAAGTTTATACAGATGTGGCAAATATTTGTCTGTGGGCTTGTGTACCCCTATAAAGCTCATTCTGTATATGAGTGAGTGTGTGTGAGTGTGTGTGTGCGAGTTTGTGGGTCTGCAATTGATTAATTTATATGGTGCATAGAGGCGTGACTGGTTGTCGTGTGTCAGATATATGACTAAGAAGATAAATATGGCAATGTCAAGTGAAGAGATTGTTACAAAACTCAAGAACTTTTCCTGTCACCCATCGATTGTTGTCATTTATCGATAGCTACGTACAGAAGCTTGTATAAATATCTATAGAGATTTTCGTTGCATGAAACTTTTTTTGTCTTGCATCGTTTATCGATTATCGATTATTTCTATCTATCGATAGCCATACAAAAAGAGTTTCACAAGCATGGGTTCTTGTAATACGGTTATATTTCTAAAATATTATATCATATCATACAGTATTATGGCTTAAAAATCATAGGACTGTACGTATCGATAGCAAATTAAATGCACATTTATCGATAAGTCCACTGGAAAGGGAAAACAAGGCATGCGGGAACAAAATTACATAGCTGAACGGGTAACATGCTCGATGCCCCACAGCCACAACAATCGGATTAGAGTTGGTGACGAATTCATGGTTCGCCCTCCGGCCTTCGCATTCGGTATATATGCAGTATATGTTTGGTATATTTAAAATGCTTTCAAACATTTGCAATTGTAATTTTATATTTTCATTTGGCCTTTTATTGCACTGTCATGATCCATGGACACACCGAGGACACGTACATAAATATTTGCCAGGACCGTCTGCCTATTGTAGCATTCGATAAAATCAATAACCATAATAATTATGCATTCACAATGCACCTGTGCGTGTACTTACAGTACTCACTGTGCTGCCAACGAGAATTCATTTAAATAAGTTGGCAACATCTGAAATGTGTTTTTATTTATTTTTTTTTTTTTTTGTTTTTTTTTCTCTCTCAACCATTGTTATACGCAGTGAATATGTTCTCCATACCTTCACAGCAGAGTGCAGTATTATTTTTTTTAATCCCAAAACTTCTGCTATTGCCCCACTGTGCGAGCGGTTACAGTTACTATTAAATCAGTTGGAAAACAATACACAAAACACGCAAATCATGTTTTTCAAACATGCATTCGCATTTTCCGAATTTTCCGATTTTTCTGAATTTTCACAGACTTGTTCGAATTTTCCGATAGTTTTTTTTTGCCTTGTGTTTCATATTTTATTTTTTGGCCCTGCACTGGAAGTTTCTGATTGAAAGGTAATTATCAAGTTTGACCCGAGGGGTAGTAAATTTTAACCTGACTTATTTTATTTTGAAACCTTGACTCTTTAGCGACCAGAGTTGCCACGTAGTTGGCATAAATGAAAGGGTATTTAAGATCGCTAAATACCAAAAGCAGTATTTTAAGAGTATTTTTTATCTCCTCGCTTAAAGGTACTTTGTCTGCGTATCTCTGCTTAAGTGATATGGGAATTTTTTTTATATAGTATTTTAATTAATTTAATTTCTCATATCCTTTTCTTCATATCTTAGGGTACAACTTTGGGCTCCTGTGTCCGAAGGAGATTCATTTTTAGATTTTATTTTCAGTCTTTTTTCTGCAACCACTGCAATTAATTTGGCAACAAAAATTGTACAACTGCCGCCGGTCAGTAAATTTTTTAGTCTTCCCCTCTTTGTTTTTGTTTTTGTTATTGGTTTCTGTTTTTGTTTTTCATTAAGTTTTATATTTCGTTTGGTTTTTTTTTTTTTTAGTTTTTGCCTTCGTTTTGTGTTTCCCTTGCATTTGCTTTTGGCTTCTTTTTGGCTTGGCCCAATTTGAAAGCAATTTTTTTTCAATATGACACCCCCCAACGTCATGTGATGTGAATGCTAAAAACTAATGTGGGAGGATGGTCTCAGTGTATACGTGTCTACATACTTTGTGCGCTCACTGTTCCTGCCAATGCTCTCGTTGCAGTAACTGTTCTTTGACTTGTTGTTGCTCTGCTCCTTGTATTTGCTTTGCTTGTTGTTGGATTTATTGTTGCTGCAACTGTTGCAGTTGTTGTTGCTGTTGTTGTTGCTGTTGTTGTTGCTGTTGTTGTTGCTATTGTTGTTGTGGTTCTTGTTGGCGTTGCACAAATTGCTCAAGCCACATTGTGGCACTTGGCTGTTGTTGTTGTTGTTGGTTGCTCCGCAACGAAGGGGGCTCTGTCGGCGGGTTGGACTGGAGCGTAAGCGCCACAAAAGTTGCTGTGCGCCCTGCGGTATGCTAAGATTTATAGCTGCGACTGCTGCAGTTTGTTGCAATTGTTGTTCTTCTTCTACCAGTAGTAGTTGTTGTTTCTGTTGTTGGCAAAACAATTTTGAAAAGTTTGGTCCGTGTGTCTGGAACAGAAAGTACATAAAATTAAAATTATCCACGTGCTTTGTAGTTTCACTTCTTGTATCATAAGAAAAATTAAAAAACAAAACATATATAATAATAAATACATTTTACACACAACCATGCCACCCCAGCCCCGCCCATAACGCCTACACACACATAACAAAACACATACACATACACATACACATACACATACAGTGGGGCGAGCTGTGAAATCTTTGTCAAGTCTTAAGTCGTTAAAAAGTTAGTGGCGCCACCTGGCGACGGTTACGCGCCTCACTGCCACTTTGTTTGTTACTTTAATTAAATGTGTACAATTTCATTTGCCTCTTACATGTGATCGAGGGTTGCCCAACAAGTAAGCAACTATAATACGGACGAGTGGAAAAATTCTGTGCTCCGTCTTAAGTTTTCTTTTTAAAAGGGAAATGAGAAAAATCGAAAAAATTATCTAAATTAATGGGAAATTTATTTGAAGTTACTTTAATCAAAAATTTTTAATGCTGCTAAAATAATACTATAGCTCAAGTTAGGAAAATTTAGCTAAGGATAAAACCTACGTTCTTTAATTGATTTATAATATGAAAATTAATTATAAACGAACTAATTAATTAATTATTAAATATAAATATATAAATAAAAATAAATAAAAAATAAATTAATTATTAAATATAAATAATAAATAAATAATAGAATTAAATATCAAATGGGATCAGTGCATCTTTTTCATATTTAAATGAAGAGCTTTTCGGTAGATTAATTCGATAAATTATTTTGTTGACTTGCAATCGATATACTCGATAGTTTGTATTACCTTTGATTAGTTGTACTTTTGTTTATTATCAATATCAGTATTAATTTTATATAAGTGTTTTCCCATTGATATTTAAATTAATAATTTTTCGATAGATTAATTCGATAAATTATATATATATATACTCGATAGTTTGCTACCCTAAATTTACCTTTGCTTAACTGTACTTTAATTTATTATCAAATACTTTTATATAACAAAATTTGTTATTCCCCCAAAAATCGATAATTAATAATAACTTTGAGAGGTTTATCGTGATAGTAAATAAATAAATGAATAAATGGATGGATGGATGGGAATGAAATCAAATTTTCCGAATAAAACTATACGAGTAGTGAATGAAAATTAATTTGAGATTGACCGAGGCAAAGATACAGTTAAAATTTTGAATCGATCCTTATAAATGAAGAGGAACAACTCAATCGACTGTGAGAATGGCAGCTGTCAATAACTTTTGAAATTGCACTTAATGCGATTGGAATTTAAATGCGGACAATCAACGAAATGAAATTTCTCGTTTTGGTATTAAAACTCATCAATTGCCTCTCGAAGCGTTATTCATGTATGAACTTTTCGAACAATTTTCCACCGCTTTGTTTCCTTTTACTTTCAACTGTCAACTTTCAGCTGTTCACTTTTATTATTATTAATTTTTTCCCAACTGTGTCTTTATAATTGTTGTTTTTGTTGTTGTTGTTATTTTTGACACTATTGTTGTTGTTGTTGTTGTTGTGCTTTATTTTACAGTGGATCATGTTGCATTGATAGATACCTGGCTGTTCATTTAATTGAGACTTTGTATCGCTGATATTAAATTAATGTTGTTGTTGTTGTTGTTGTTGCCTTTGTCATTGATGCTTGTTGTTGTTCTCTGTCCAGCTCAAAGTTGCATAAACCGCATCAATGGCATTTTAATTAATTATTTTAACCGTGCTTAACATTATTGCCTACGCGCTAATGTGCGACCCCAAATGAAAAAATCAAGAAACGCATTTTAAATGTAATGCATTAAATTTCCATTCAATAAACCCCACAAAATCATCAGACTGACACTTGATATTGGCCATTCTGTTAAAGAGGCTTTATTCCTCGCCTTTCCATGCTTATTTTAAAAATCTGTTAAATCAGCAGCTTAAATAAGTCTTTATATGGGAATATCCTTTATATGCGGGGCTTCCTATTTATACCTTTTTTATACCTTCAGATAGCCTATAATATACCCTATTATATATCCTATTCTATATTCCATTATATATCCTATTATATACCCTATTCTATATCCCAATTTATATCCCATTATAGATCCCATTATATATCTTATTATATATCCTAGTATATGTCCTATTATTTATAAAAGGCTATCACAAAGTACTCTGAACTGACAGGCTCCTTACATAGACTTATATTAAGAAGAAAGATTCAATTTCTTGGAAATAAAGGAAATTTTGAATTCTGTAAACAAAAATTAACTATTATATTTTTAATTTTTATCAAATAATATAAAAAATAAAAAATATTTAATGAGATGTACAAATTTATCATTTCCTCTGTGTAAAGCGCTTTGAAGTTAGCTTGCAAATATCTCTCAAGTTTCTTAACATTTGGTTAATAGCATTAAATAAATAATAAATCGTTTTATTTTTCTATTTCTACATATAAAATGTCTCCAATGTCTCTTGACTGTTTCGATATTTATTATGGTTGATTCAGAGTCATTAACTTTACAAATCTTAATTGATTTCTCTGCATTGACAGATATAAAACACAAGTAAATCTCTTCAGTCAAAGCTGCTCGACTGGGAGATACCTCTCTACACTCTACACTCTACACTCTACACTCTACACTCTACACTCTACACTCTACACTCTACACTCTACACTCTACACTCTACACTCTACACTCTACACTCTACACTCTACACTCTACACTCTACACTCTACACTCTACACTCTACACTCTACACTCTACACTCTACACTCTACACTCTACACTCTACACTCTACACTCTACACTCTACACTCTACACTCTACACTCTACACTCTACACTCTACACTCTACACTCTACACTCTACACTCTACACTCTACACTCTACACTCTACACTCTACACTCTACACTCTACACTCTACACTCTACACTCTACACTCTACACTCTACACTCTACACTCTACACTCTACACTCTACACTCTACACTCTACACTCTACACTCTACACTTTACACTCTACACTCTACACTCTACATTCTAACCTACCCGCTTCCTTTAAATGTATATACAGGATATGCATATACAGCTGTTAAATGTCATACTCAATTAGTGGTCCTTTATGCAGGTCAAATGTGTGCGTGTTTTCAGTAACTAACGCGAATTTTAAGCTTATTTAAGGCTAGATAAATGTGCGTTCATCAATCAAAGGACATGCTCGAGCTGTGCAGTTCATCAAGGAGAGATGTGCCTTTAAGCATTAGGAAGTCAGTGATGGGCAACTGACTGGGTGAGTGAGTGAGTGAGTGAGTGAATGAGTGGGAGTTGGGTTATCGATATGCAAAGAGCTTGTGACCGTCTTGCTGTTGTGGTTAATGGTGGTCGTAAAAGTCAGTGAAGTCAGAGGGGGGCGGTGGAATCAGACCACGCCGGGGTGGATGTGGAATGAGGGGTAGTCCAAGGAATGGATCAGGGAACTGCTCATTTTAAGTGAAACCAAAGTATTAAGATACTCACACTTACACAATGCGGCTCTATGGCTGACTAAAGTGCATTAATCTTACACACACACAAATACACTCAAACACACATATACATTTAAATATATACATATATTTATATACATATATTTATACACATAGAAGGACGGAAAGATGCAGTGAATCGCCTTGGATATCGATGGCAGCGCTTGATGTCGATGTCGCTGTCGCCTTCGCTGTCGCGGATATTGCAATTTGATGGAGCGGCAGCTGCTGGAGCAGTAGAAACCGCAACTGAAAACGGAAAATGGGGAAAATGCTGTGAAGGAAACGGATATGCCGCCTGGTGTGTAAACAAAGCCCAATACACTTCATCGCTAGCTCTAACCCCACGCTTTTCCACGCCAAAGTCTCTCTGCCTCGACTCCCTCAGCTCATGCAGCTCCCTTCGGCTCCTTCGGTTCCATCTGGTGTAGCTTCTTGGGCTCCCTAAGTGTTCTCCAACTGCACTTTTCTCCCCCCTCCCCACCACACACACACCCTCTATTTCTTCATCATCATCTACTTCATTTTCTCTTTCTTCATTGTGTTCTTGTTCTTGTTGTTCTTCCCATTCTGTCCCATTCTGCCTCAACTCCTCAGCCCCTCAGCCCCTTAGCCCATCAAGCTCCTCGCATTTGGCTGCGAAAGTTTGCTTTTTATCTATCGCGGCTCTGGAGAGCTCAGCGGTTGTGGCTCAACCACACCAAACGGTCCGCTCGGATGGGTTGATTGGGTGGGTGGTGCCGGGGGGTGGCGCGGGCCACATAGCTTGCCACTTGCTAAAGATAAATGCGCAACAAATGCAGTTTGTTGAAGTCAATTATTGTGTAAGTAGCTTAATTCGGCTGGCGGGCGCTTGTAATTGAATTAGCGCCAGAAGAAATTGGTAATAGGATCTCAGTTAGTGGATTGAGTATCAGCAGACAACGAGCGTACCTTTTAGGCAGTTAGAAAGGATTATACCAACAGGCGTTCTCAATGAAATGATATTATTATTAACTTTGTTAATTTGATTAATTGAAAGCCCTCATTGTGAGTCTCGCAGCTCAGTGAAGCTTCACTTAAAATTTCTCAAAGCTTATCCTTAATCAACATGAATATGTGAAAGGATATGTGTAGGTCCCTAAATTACCTAATGTAAACAAATATTCAAGGAATATAATTTAACTTAAACTTAATTATTATAATATTTTAATTATTGACAGGATTTTTAATTTGTTGTTTTATATTTAATTCGAATTCTAAATTTAAGTCAAAACTTGAATATTAATTAAATTAATTATTTAATTTTTTTTCTCAACTAAAATAAAATAAATATTATTTTAGTCGTCACTAAATTAAGGCTGAGATGCATATATATTTTATTCACTTCGATCGTGTCCTTTACTCGAGATGCGGGGCTTCAACCCAAAAGGATTTTTTCCTTGATCTGTCTCTGTGCCCACACATGTCGCTTTCCGTCCTGTTTACCGCCTTCGATGTGTGTCCTTTGTTTAGTTACAGTCGCAGTGGCACGAAGAACAAACCAAAAGTTTTTTTGAAGTTTATTTTTTTTTATTTTTTTTTAAATTTTATTTTTATTTTTTTCTTTTAACCTTTGTTTGTCCACAAAAGTCTCTCGGCGAATCTGTATAGTTTCTTAGTGCAGTTTAAGTACAAGTACTTTTAAGACTCACAAGTGCGGTTCAAAGCGGCCCGTGATCTGAGGCCAAGTTACGTAAGCTCTTTGTTGGCTAAAAGCAATTCAAGGAAACGAAAACTGCAGCCACTTAGCCAACAGTCTAAGCCTGGCCACGTGCACCCAAAGTCTCTTCAAATGCTTTTATTCCTCGGCCTGACGAGATGTGTATTAGTTTGTCAAATACTGACAGGACGACGAGCTCCTTTCTATTTCTCCTTCTTCGTCTCGTGTGTGTGCGTGTGTGTGTCTGTGTGTGTGTGTGCGTGTGTGTGGCATCAACGACCTCAATATATTCTCTAAACAACTAAACATTTTTCAGGCTACATACATGAAGGCTCCTTTCCATCCTCCTTACACACACACACACATGCAGGAAAATGTTTTCATATTCACATGGTTTGATTTTTCCTGATCCGAATATACGAGAGACCGTGGAATGTAATTAAAATTGTATTTTCCGGCGCTCAGTCTATGATTTGAAGGTGATGTTTTTGAGTGTGTGAAACTTGAGATTTGAAAAAAGGCTTTGTTAGGTGCTCAAGGATTTTCTGCTTACGCACAGGATGCAATCGCCAGGAGCACCGATAATTAAATTCTTGGATTTATATTTTTATCTCAATTAATCAGAAGCCACAGGAAAGCAGCTGAACCTCAAAAATGGAAAAACAATTTCATTTTCCAAGCCTCAATTTCTGATATTAATTGAAATTTTTACTAAAACCAAAGGATTTTCGGCTGTAATTGTACAGCAGGGAATTTGTTCATATCAAAAGTGGTTCGAGCTTTAGAAATACCAATAAAATTGCAATGAAGAGAAATTTTTCATTTTTATGGGAAAATCTAATGATTGAAATGTGGAATAGAAAATATGGAAAATAAATTGAGTTTTCCTGCAGCAAGTTTGATGTTTCAGCTCACTGAATGTGAGACTTTTGAAGCTTCTGAGAGGAATATCTAGAAATATCCCAAGTAAAGGGGACATTCGACTCTCAGGAGTATCCCTAATAGGACGAGGGAAGTTCTGAAACTCATAAAATAAATAAAGACTTTTTAATTTTGGCTCTAATTTATGAACTTTGATTTACTCTGTTTTTATATATTTTATTAATTATTTTTTTATAAATATGTAAAAAACTAAATTCTGATATTTTATTTTTTTTAATTTATAGGATTTTTTGACTTTAATAATTTTGCTTCCCTTTACGAAATCGACTCATTTGACAGTCGCTTAAAATTGAAAAAAATTTATTTATATATAAAATTTGTTTTTATTTTTAGTTCATCAAATTATATTTTTTTTATTATATTACAATTCCCTTCATCTTTGATTAAAAATTTTAAAACTAAAAATAAAGCCTTAGAAATTTATCTGAAGAGATTCCCTTGGATTTCCCATTGACTTATGAATTATGAATTATGAAGGAAAATCAAAAGTTAAGCACTCGTTTCTTTAGTTTCAGATCTTTGGTCCTTGTTTTGTCATTTATTGTTGGCTTCTGGGCTCAGAAATCGACTGCTTCTCAAATGCAGCTCATTAACTTTTCTAGACCGCTCCCCGCTGCTTCTACTGACCCCCCTCCCTTCTCGGGCACCTTTCCCAATCCCCACCGTCCCGATTATATTGATAAAGCAAAGCGAATTAATTCAATATTTGGGCGCATAAATTACACTTCAAGGAATGAGAGGACGAAAAGGAATAAAATAAATGCAACGATAAATCTTGTTACTTCTTTGTTCACTTCTTTCTTCTTCTCCCTGCGCCTCCCTGATTCGTCGACTCGTTGACTTTCTAACAGGCTCTCTGACTATCTGATTGTCCTTCTCTCTGTCTGTGTGTTTTGTTTGACTGTCTGTCTGTCTGTCTGTCTGTGTGTATGTTTGTCTGTCTGTCTGTTTGTCAGTCGCTCCATCTGCCTGTTTTTTTTTTTTTTTTTTTGGCAACTGATATGAAATATTACACTTCATATGCCGTGCATTTCATTTGGCCATAATAACCAAAAGTTGCGATAAATCCACTCGGGCAGAAGGGAATGCCAGGAGCTCGAACATGAAACCAATTCAGGTGTATATCCCGTCTATATTGCCTTTATTTTTATATGCATATATATGTATATACGAGTATATATGTATATATATTTAATATATTCACATAGCCACACATTCAACCACACACACGCACACACATGCTGCACATGTATGCTATATTTCAATACAGATTTACTTCTATAATTCATCAAGTCAATGGCGCCTTATTATAACCTCTGCTCATCGTTGCTCTTCCAATAATGGGGTATATCCTGCTCCAAGGATGTGAGCAGAGATAAATGTTTATCTATTTTTAGATATCAATAAATATATCTGTACATATCTCTCATCTTATATATGCATTAATATCTGAATTTACAAATTTCGATCTCTGCGGAATTTTCTATGTTTTGTCCCCAGGAAATGTTTTTTTTACTGGGCAACTGACCAAAGAAGATCCTTAGTTTTTGATACTGATCGGTACTTCCGATAATATATATTTAATATACCTTCGGATCTCGACT
Organism: Zaprionus lineosus; assembly: GCA_035044505.1. Lineage (NCBI taxonomy): Eukaryota > Metazoa > Arthropoda > Insecta > Diptera > Drosophilidae > Zaprionus > Zaprionus lineosus. The sequence goes on from JAWNNX010000482.1 coordinate 396,787, forward strand.
TTATCTGGAACAGATTTCAGGAATTTTAATTAAGAGTCTAAGTGAAAGATGAGTGCATTTTTACTTAAAGAAAAGTCCTTGTTCGGCTCCTATTGAGTCATCAAGTTGGTAAAGAAAGTTTTATAGCTGGGAGAGATATGTATATATGAAGATATATACCGATATGTGAATATATATTAATTAATTAATAAATATATATTTTGTTTTTTATATATTGATATATATATATATATATATATATATATATATAGATATATATTGACTTTATATAATCGGATCATTAGGTGTGCGACGTCTTACAAAGCCCAGAGTCACCTTAGTCAAAGGATGTACTAATAACTTAGCTATACATTAGTTAAAGGATATAGTTTTTTAAAATACATTGTCTGACATATCCTAGAGCAAGTCATTCCCCTTATTCAATCTTCAACTCATTTACAGGGACTTTCAGAGTTCGTATCCTATTAAAATTTCCGACTTCATCACTCCCAGCGCCTAATGTGGTTTTTCAATGCGTATACCCTGGATTAGTAGTCGATAAGGGGCGTATCCACAGGAAATAACTATTAGCGTCAAATCTTTTAAATTTATGGTATCTCGCAGTTGTGCAAAGGACTCTTGGTCCTTTTGCTTGATTTGTATATTTTGTTTTGCTCGAGCTGTTGAATTATTGATATGTCTGCGTAGGTATATATAAATATGTGCGTGTGTCTGTGTGTGTGTGTGTGTGTGTGTGTTTATGTGGCTGTATTAAAGCTGGTGAGTGTGAGTGTGTGTGTGTGTATGAGTATGAGTGTGTGTGTGTGTGTATATGTGTTTGCTTAGTGGACTGCGAGGCTTTCAGTTGCGAGTGTCCTGCATAATTCATTATGTATTTTTTCGCCCTTGTATCTCTCTTTTTTCCGCTGTCCCCATGCCTTTGTTTGAGCTGATGCCACGCCCAAACCTCCGCTGGTCGCTTCCGCCCCCCCCTTAACAGGGGATCACTCTTTCTGATGCCGACTCCTGTTTAGGCTTATAAAACATAATAAATTTCTGCTCAATTTTCGTTAGTGGATTATGCCATATAACACACTTTGGCCCAAAGTTTTTAGCATAATAAAATAAGAAGCTAGCCGTAAAAAGGGCTGTCAGCGGGGTCATGGGATGGGTGAAGAACGAGAGACAGGAGTGGATGGAGAGACACAGAGGCGGAGAGAGGGCGAGAGAGAGAGAGGGAGAGACAGAGAGACAGAGGGCAGAGAAAGCGAGAGACAGAGAGAGAGAGATAGAGTAAAGAGGGCCAGAGAAAGCGGAAGGGAGAGATAGAAAGAGAGAGAGGGAGAGAGAGAGAGAGCGAGAGACAGAGGGAGAGAGAGAAAGAGAGACAGAGAAAAAGAGTGAGAGAGAGTGTGAGAGAGAGAGAGAGAGAGAGAGCCAGTAACCGCGTGTAGGTGAAGGCGCATGCATCATTGCAGATAAGCGGATGGCAATGAGGAGCTATGGACGAAGCTTAGGAGCCACCAGACTGTCGAATACCCTGGAAACCAGACAGGACGAGATTTATGCACTGCTTGAGCATCGCTGTCCCAGTGTATCGACAGCTCAGTAGATGGTGCACCCATCATCATGTCCATACCCAAAAATTTAAATTCAGTCGATTCAAAAATTCATAAATAAATAAATGAATTATTTATGAATAAATTGAATAGTCGTAAATGCCCCTGGTAGTCATTAGATATGCACAGGGTATAAAAGAAAATACAAAGATAAGTGGAAGAAAGTTCTGGTGAAATGCTTTCCCGGATTTGTGCGTAGGAAAATGAAAGAGAGCTGCATCCTTCTTAGTCCTGAATAAAGAATTCAAATTTCCTCTGGGCAATCCGTGGATGGGTTAAGATGATTAATCGTACCAGTAGTGGGGGGATGTCCCTGTTGTGGGTGGTGGTGTGGGTGGGCGTGGGGAGGTGGTGAATTGACTTTGCATAGGAGATCAAATGCGTAAAGTTAATTGGAAAATATTTCAATCATATTCGAAATTAAAATTCAATTATTTATCTAATTATTTTTTCAAGAGATTTTCTCAATTGCTTTGTTTGTGCTTTTTTTTTTTCTCTGTTCCATGGAATTTGTTTGACATTCAATTAAATTGGTCGGGAGGCCTTTAATTATGTAGTAATTGATAAAATCAATAAAGGCAATATTAATTACCGGGAATCAAAGGATCAACAAAAAAATGTAGGCAGGCTCTGAACATGAATGACAATTGAATGTGATTAAATATGTTTTTACTCATAAGCAGGATGGAGTAAGGAGAGAAAAGGAAAAAAAAGCATATTAATAGTAAAAGAGAAAGTTAGAGTGAGACAGAGAGAGAGAGAGAGAGAGAGAGAGAGAGAGAGAGATATAAGAAGAAGGATAGAAATAAAGGAATTAAGTCAGATATAAGAAGAGGATGGAGGCGATGGATGAAATGGGACCAAGTATAAGGACTGGAAGGGAGTTTGAGAAGTTTGGGAAAAGTAAAGATTCAAGGGAGAGAATAAGATAAAATAGATAAAAAAGAAAGAGGCAAGAAGGGAGAAGAGAAGAACGAATATAAGGACATTGATGGAATGGACAGAAGTTGAGAAGCTCGGAGATTCGTAAATGACATAAAGGAACCCTTCATCAACAAGACTTCCAGCGAAAGAAGGAGACAGGAAATGTCATATCAGTCCAATACGAAGCAAGAGAGAAGGAGAGAGAAGGAGAGGGGCTAAGGAGGAGGGAGACGGAGCAATTGCTTTTCAACAATATTTTGCCGTCAATGATTGTCGTAAACATTGGCCGTGCGCCTGCAATCATTTGTTTCTTGGCTGACTTCCGACCTAATAACGTCACTGAGTGCAATAAAGGAGCGACAAGCTGTCAAAGGACGACGACACAAACGGCACCAATACCAATACCCGCAACAACAACAATAAATCGAAAGTTGTTAAAGGCAGGACAAGGTGTGCCCCTCCTGCCTCCGCCGGCAACCGCTGTTGCATGTTGCCTAATTGGCTGAAGTGCCTACCCTGTCCAAGATTGCACCATGTTTGTCGTTGCCGTTGTTGTTGCTGTCGTTGTTGTTGTTGTTGTTGTTGTTGCTGCTGCTGTTGTTGCTGCTCTAATTGTTTGTGTTGTTGTTGTTGTTGGTGCTGTCGCAGTTATTTTCAATTCGTTGCACAAAGAAAGTTGTTTACGCAAAAATGTTGCGCGTCGCGTCTGCCACACACTTTTCAAGTAGCAAGAAGTCTGATGACGGCAATGCTAACGGTGGCGATTGTGGCAGCTGCACTGGCACTGGCAGTGGTAGTGGCAGTGGCAGTGGCAGTGGCAGTGGCGGTGGCAGCAACAGCGGCAACAACTGAAATCCAAATCGAAAACAAATCTTGTTACGACAAATTTCAGCTACTGTGCGACCAAGTAGAACAAGGGCTGACGACGAGACATGGGGGCGTGGTCGCATTGTAGGCATGGGTGAGCGGGTGGGGGGAGTTAAGCCTGTGGGTCAGCGTGTTGGGCAGAGCGCAGAGGGTAGGAGGGGGGAACAACTAAAGGAAAATACTGAGGTCTTGCAGTGCAGCCACAGAAAATGTCTCGGTGCGCACAAAAAGAAATCCGCATGGGTAAACACAATGTGAGGTCCTTAGATCCTGCTGCCTGGTTACCCTGGCCACCCTGGTTACCCCGGCTACCCTGGCTACCCTGGCTACCCTGGCTACCCCGGCCATCCTGGTTACCCCGACTAGCCCGGCCACCCTGTCCACCCTGGCTGCCCCTTTTTGCCCGTCTGGCCGCTTGCAAGCTGCACGTTGCATGCCGCACGTTGCACTAATTTGCTTAAAGGCAGTCGCCGGACAAACTCAAGCAAATGACATTTAAAGTGCAGCGAAAAGTCGCTAACTAGCACACAGCAGCCCAGAGCAGAAGTGCAGCCAAACTGGCCCCAAAAACGAGGGCCAGAAATGAAATGCAAATAGTATTTACAAAGCAGAAATAAGTGCAGAACAATGTGGCCGGCCTCCTCGCCAAGGATACGACGGTAAGCTAAGGTCTGTGGCCAGGATGCAAAGGCAGCAAAGCAGGCAAAAGGAGGCAAAAGGAGGCAAAGGAGGCAAAAGGATGCAAAGGAGCCAAACTGTAGACGAAGCCGTTTTCCTCGCCAACGAAAGGCACTTACGAAATTTTCGCATTGTTGTTGTGGTTCGAGTTGGTCGAGTGTTTTTGGCTGCTGTTGACTGAAGGTCCTTTGCCCGGGCAGGCAGTTTGGTGGTGGCCAGGCAATGCAGGACACACAAAACTGGCGAAAAGAACGTCCTGTGAGCCGCAAAATGCGTGCACTCAATTGCATGCGAAGATTGTGATTCAGTTTTCTTGAGGTTGTTGCCACTCTGGGTGGATGTGTGGTGCGTGTGCTTGTGTGGGTGAGTGTGTGTGCTTGTGTGGGTGAGTGTGTGTACTTGTGTGTGTTTGAGGTTGTGATAGTTTAAGGACTTTTAACGTCAAATTGAGTCAATTTCCTGGACGTCATTGTGCCCATTGCTGTACGTAGTGTGTATATAAATGTCAGTGTGTGTGTGCTTGTCGAATCGTATGTGTGTGTGTGTGTGTGCTATACACACACTTTCATCAACTAATCAATTGCCAATGACGCATTTTAAAGTGGTTCTTAGTTCTTCCCTTTCAGCACATGCTCATACGCACTTAACGGTGTGTGTGTGTGTGTGTGTGTGTGTGTGTGTGTGTGGGTGTATACATATATTTATGTTGCTGTGTGTGTGTACGTGCGTGTGTATTGAGTGCTTGGCATTTAATGTCCTTTAGCGTTGATGTCGTTTTTATTTCTATATCTTGGCTGCTATTTTCGGTCCTTCGCTTCGTCTTTTTTTCGGTCGTTCATTCAGTATTTTTTTTTTTTTTTGGTATTTTTTTTTTTATTTGGCGCTTCAACTTTTTAATGATCTCTCAAATTGCTTATTTCCTACATGATGCTGACTGCCAGCAATTACATCCCTGTCTCCATCACTAAATGTTCGTGTGTGTGTGAGTGTGTGTGGGTGTGCATAGCACTTGACACACAGCCCAGTGACGGAAATAACGATGATAATCATGAAGTTCTTCTTCTTCTTCTTTTTTTGTATTTTTCAGCTCATTCTCTAAAGTTTTGACACATGTTGAGCAATATTGGGAAGGGGCTGTAACCCAAAGGGATGGAGTAACGAAGGAAGAGAGAGAGGGAGGGAGAGAGAGAGAGTGAGAGAGAGGGGGGAAGTCAAGCGCTTCGACGCTTATTTATATTGACATGTGCAAGTAGATTTCTTGTGTCCCGAAATGTCTGCCATACACACTCAAGCACACTCACACTCACACACACACATACACACACTCACGCATGCTACTCTGTGTGGGTGAGAGTATGAGTCGTTTGTCAAAAGGCAGCAAAACTGTTGACATAACAATGATTATACGCCTCATTAGTTACAGCTCCTCTGTATATACACATACACATAAACACATACATTTATATTAATGTATATATGAATGTGTGTCAATGCATGTCTGAGTGTTAGTGTGTGTGTGTGCTTGTGCTGGGGTGCCTAAGTGCGCAAGTACGTCTGAGCATGTGTGTGTGTGTGTGTGTCATATGCCAAAGCTTCTGTGCGGCTAATAGGCATTTCAAGAGCTGCCATGCAAAGACGTGCCAATTGGCCGGCCCTAGAAAGTATGCTATGCTTTTTGATCGTCCCATTGCACTGCATAACCGGAAGTTCTTGGCAAGCAGTGCATTGACATTTGAAGCAATGCATTCGCTCGACACAATTAAAGGCTAATTTTGGATTTGGATTTTCTTCTTTCTGTTTTTTATTTGTGCCTAGACTCTGGATTCCAGAGACTGTACGTGTTATCCTGTTCTAGCAAGGAATTCCCTGGGAATGTCTTCTCTCTGGCAGGTGTCCTTTCCCCTTGAGTTTGCTTTGGATCGATTTAAGAGGTGGTAACACATCTATTGGCTGTTGTGTATCATATTTATTAAACTAATGAGCCGTTAAGCATGGCCCTCGGGCCATAAAAGAGGAGGAGTTGAGGTGGTAGAGGAGAGGTGAAAGGTTGTGCTTGTTGGGTGGAAGAGGGGCTGGGGGGTGGGCGCAAATAGTCTGTAAAACAGAAGCGAGAATTTATGAAATTTTCAATTTGTAGCGAAGCAGAAAAATGCCAACTGATGGGCTTTTTATCGTCTTGTCGTGTATTGACAAAAGGGAACCAAACAACTTGCAAGCCTCAATGGCTGCGGGCAGTGCCACACGGTGGCACACACTCTAATACACACACACACACACGAACACACACTAATACACACTGTCACAGAGGGCGGCAAGGTGTTTTCGAAAGGAGCCAAGGGAGGAACGAGTGCCGAAGGGGCTTTGCGGGTTGGCCAAAAGCTAAAGCGTTCTGCTTTGGTCTGACTCGCTGCCTGACTGCCTGGCTGGCTGGCTGACTGGCTGCTTGGCTGGCTGACTGACTGACTGAGAGACTGGCTGACTGAGCGGCTGACTGAGTGACTGACTGACTGTTTGGTTGGCTGGCTGGCAATTTTCCGCGCTTGAATTCATTTAATAACGTGCGACACATAAAAAGCAGTTGGCAGTTGGCAGTTGGCAGTTGGCAAAATCATTGCGGACGAGCAGTGAAAAGGCAAAGCAAGACACTGGAGCCTCAGGAGCCTCAGGTGAAGAAGAAGAAGAAGAAGAAGGAGATGAAGAAGAAGTTGTGGAAGAAGCTCAAAAAGAATAACCAAAAGGTGCGCGACAACAACGGGTATACATGTAGGTGTACACAGTATTGTCTGTGTGTGTGTGTCTGTGTTTGTTTGTTTATATGTACAGACGCGTGTGTGTGTGTGTGTGTGTGTGTGTGGGCGTGTGTGTGTCATCAGTGTTGCCATTGCAACATATTATGCTTGTAAAAATTGAATTTTAGTGGCCCGGGCATAAACTTGTTGTTCACGTTTGTATCACGGTATGTGTCTAAGCGTGTGTGTATATGTATATGTGTGTGTGTGTTTGTGTGTGTGTAGTGGTGAGTATAAGCAAGATAGAAGTAACATGTCTTTTGGGCGCACACATACAATATATTCGCACATTTTATTGTTGCTCTGATTACGTGTGTGGCTGTGTGTGTGTGTGTGTGTTTGGCATGCATATGCATATGTGTATGTGTGTGTGATTGTTTGTGTGCATGTATGTATGTGTGTAAAATTTAATAATAACGACCCTCTTAAAACGAACATCCCACTCAGTTTTCTTTATACTCGCCGCTCACATACTTTCAATTTTCTTTCGATGCGCTCAAAGCTTTAGCCGCACCTCGCGTCACGCCCCTGGCCGACCCTTTGCCATACCCCCCACCCCCCCTATGGCGCCCTAAATGCCTCCCGCCCTTCATTCGCCTTACCTTATTTCATCTTTTCTGTTCTTCTGTAGTGCCACACTTCGTCCTTTTCTCAGCTCTTTTCTATTTCTGTGCTGTTTTCTTGTCGTGTTGTATGTTCTGTCTGTCTGCCTGTCCCTTTCGCACACTCCTCCCCCCCGCTCCCACGCTCCACTTGCTCCCGCTCCTCTGCTGTGCTCGAAGATGTCGCTGCGTTGACATTTAATGTAATAATTTTTACGATGATGCTCGACGGCATTAAAACGAGATTAAACACAAACAAACGAGGGGCCCAGCGGTTGGCGGCGGGTGCGGCGGAACTTGAGGTTGAGCCTTAGTTGGCGGTCGAAAGGGGGTGGGTGGGGGAGGGAGGAAGGCGAGTGGCAAGAGATTCACAGTACGTGAACATTTTCTCTTTCATATACTTTTGAAATAACAGCAAAAGATGTAAATGCCTGTTATGGCCATAAAAGATGATGTAGCACATAATTACGAGGACGTACAATGACACACGTTTACACACAAGCACACACCCATACACACCCACACACACCCACACACACCCACACACACCCATACACAACCACAAAAATATATGAAACTGTGCACATACACAGATAACGTGCCAATAAAACGATCCTTCGTCTCGGTCTTGGAAAAACAAACATCAGCCGCAAATCCTTCGTGGCAGATTAAACTACTCGTATCTTAAATTATTGTCCTTTTAATGTCTAGTCCTTAATTACAGGCATTAATGAGAGTTTAAGTTGCACATAATTGATGGACATCTCAATGTGAAACTTTCAGTCTTCAGATAGCAGATAAATCTATATAAGTGTATATAAAGGATAACGAAGGAATGGCAGATCTTGTGGCTACGAGCTTCAAGTGATCAAAGATAAAGTAATGAATTTCCTGGCTGAAGTATGAAATTTCGAAGGTGTCAAAAACATTTTTGCAGGATATTTATCTATGTATGAGAAATGACCCCAATATCCTTAAGGATACCTACTCGTTCGTCTATGGCTTATCATGAAATCTGAAAGCTATCAGAAAAATGATTTTATTTTACTGATAAAAAGACCTTATACAAAAGTCCTTTCAAAAGTCCTTTTGGTCTTTAAAAAAACTTGCAGCTGGATATTTAATTAATGGGCTATTTTTAGCTTGAAAGGATAATGATTTTCATTTCAAGTATGACATATGAGTTAGTCTCAGGAAGATGACTTAATATATACCCTACACCTAGTCAAGGACATTTTTCGACAAATGGAAAATGGGACAATTTCTAGATAAATTTGGAGACTGAGAATCAAATAAATATTTTAAATAAAATTTATCGATATTTTATCGAGTCTTTGTGGCAAGTTTTTCTCGATTAACAGGTTGAAAATGTGAAGTAAACAAGAAATCCAATCAGAAAATAAAATAAAAAAAAAAAAATTCAATTTCCCTAACGCAATAGTCAAGGGGTCAAGGGTCACAGGAAGTTATTTCTTTTCGGCGCGAAGGTTGGCCTGTCCTTTAAACGCAACGAATCCTTAGATGATTTATAATCTTATCTCCTATGTATTTGCCTCTTACGGGGAAGTCGTCATAAATTCTGTTGAAATGCTTTAACTTGATTTAGGACTTGCTTTGGGGTTTATTTGACAAGAGCAGCAGCAGTGAAAGAGGTTGTGGGTGTAGCGGCGAGTGGGGGTGGGAAATTAGAAGGGGGAGCAGCGGTAGAGCAGCCGTTGCCAAGGACCTTTGTTTGGAGTATTACGCATTGTTGTATTGTATTAATTTTGTTTGATTTTTACTAACTTGGCTCAAAAATATTGCCTCTCCTTTTTTTCCTTTATTTATTATTTTTTTTATTTTTATTTATTTTTTTTTTTGTTTATTGTTTTTTTTTTTTATTTCGGATTCACGAACAATGAAAAACTTGTGGACATTGTGTTTGTTTAATTTGCTCTGCACGCTTATTGTTATAGTTTATTTATTTACAGGCAGATGCCTTTTGGTCCTCCAAATAGCTGACAATGCGTGTAGCACTTACATGTCTATGAATGGCAGTATCTTCGTCTGAGTGCGCGTGTGTGTGTGAGTGCGTGTGTGTGTGTGTGCGTGTGTGTGTGTTTGGCTGTTGGTATGTGGTTCAGTTAGCATTGTGAACGTTGTTTCACGCTTCAGCGGACAGGCAAAAGCCAAAAACAAAATGAAAATGAAAATGAGTCTGTCAGACTTAAAGGCAGGCAAGGGAGAGCAGCGTCCAGGAAGAAGAAGGACACACACAGAGCAGGAAAAAAAAAAGGAAAATTATATTGAAAGGAGAGGGCAGGCGAATGAAAATGAAAATGAGATGAAAATGGCTGGCTAAAGGCACTCCAAGTATACGCTGTGTATGTTGGCCGGTGCCGGGGGGGGGCGTGGCCAATAATAAAAGGGATAAAATCATAAGCCCAAATTTATCGCACTCAAGTCAAGCAGCTCGAGTCAAGTCAATGTGTATGTTTGTGTGTAATGGATCAAGTTTATTTATAAGGCTGCCGTTGCCGTTGCCTTTGCCACTTTTCCACTTTCCCACTTACCCGCTGACTCCCCTGCCATCCTCCCCCCCTTCGGCTACCAAGTCGCTGTTGCTACCACGATTGTTACCGCAGAGCGTGTGGCAGCCTCTAAGGAAACATGAAAGCAAACAATATTACGCATACGCAGCGTTGTACACGCGAGCAGGAAACCAACAGGCTGAGTGCGAGGAAGTGAGAGGGAGGGGAAGGGAGAGCGTGCTACGCACTGACAACGTCATCGACGTGGAGCATGATGAAGTGTTATTTAAATATAAATATATTATCTATCGATAAGCCGCCTAGACGCACACAAAAGCCACCAAAATGCTGAAAACGTGAAAAGCATTTTGCCGCATCGAATCTTCAAATTTGATGCCATTATTTTGTTTGCTTTTTTATGAACTGTCTGCTACGTGTGTGTTTGTGTCTATTCAAGTGCGAGCGTGTGTCTGTGTGTGTGTGTGTGTGTATGCGTGTGTTTTTCTGCATGTGTGTGTGTGTGTGTGTATATATTTGGCTTAATAATAAAGTGATTGCCTACTTTGGCGCAAAAGCACCGCCAGGCATTGCCACAACATCACCACCCGCCCTTCTACCCACCGCCCCACCACCCCTCCACCCACTCAAAAGTAGAAAGCACCTCGAACTTATTAAATTATCCGCGTTTGATGCCACACAAATTCAGTTTTATTTAATTCGAGTTTCCTATTTACATTATACATTCGCCCAGGGTATTCGAGTCTTATGCCATTAGAATATCAGTTGGACATTTTCACTTACGCATTTACGAGTCTGCGTAGCGAACTGTATAAATTATTGATGCTCCTTTTTCTAACATTTCATACACACAGTTTTCCCAAAAACTGTTTCGCCTTTGCGCCTTTTCGACTTTTCGACTTTTCGACTTTTCCGCTTTTCTTCTTTTGCTTCTTCTTCTTTATTTTTTTTTTCTTCTAACCAAGTCATTCAAGGAGCGTCTTCAGGGAGTCGCATATTGTATTAACCTCAGAAGATGAGACGTTTGTTCTTGGAATGAGTTGAGTGGAATTCGGCGGTTAAATCAAAAGTCCTTTGATTTGTTTTGATAAAAGTAGCAGTGATTAAGGTGGATTTAAATGATAATTAAATATATCAATTATTTGGATTAAATATAAAGTAAATTGAAAATATAATTTGATCTTTAGTTTTGAGTTTTTAACTTGGAACTTTAATTGCTTATTTACTTTATTTGATCTTCCAAATGATTCAAAAATTATATATATAATTTTCAGATATATATTTATATATATATATATATACATCTATCTATCTATATGTAATATCTTTCTATATAAATCTCTACTGTCTCGAGTTACGGGTCCCGTTTCTGTCTCACATTTTCTGACTGTGGACATTGGTGAAGCTGAGTAAAAATTAGAAGGATATTCGACTCAGAACTCTACACTTTCTGACTGTATTGGAGTGTAGAGAATAATTACTGTATGTAGCTGTCATGTGTAAGGTGAGGAAAGGCTTTAGTTTCTTGATCTTGAAAGAGTTAAGACAAGCCGAGAGCCAGAAGATTGTTCTGACAGTACTGAGAAGGACGAGGCCGAGCATGAGCAACAACTTTCATCTTCGTCATCAGAAGTGCGAACACCTACACCTTCCAAGCGTGGCAATTGCCTACGAACAGTTTTGGAATCACAAAATTTTAACTTCTTTAAATTCATTAAGCAAATGCAGCGCTCGCAGAAAGAGTCCAAGGATGCAACAGCCGTAGTATTGCCCAAATTTAAGCCTGAACGTGCAGGTTGTCTGAAAACCACCTGGAAGGCACCGTTCTCGCCATCATCTTCGTCATATAAATAAATAAATATATAATCTTCCATTAATATTAAAAGCAAATAAACAGTTAGCAAACCTAAGCCAAGACACAGACGATGCAAATTTATCCAATGCACAAACCTTTTGCTGTCTTCAGTTGCCTGAGAGATGGAAACCAAAGGAATGGGAATCCGATACTTTTATTTTAATTGTGTTGCTGGTTAAATATATATATATTTACTTTCAAGGATATTTTTAGTTTCAAGTATTCTTTTTATATTTTAACACAATTTTGAATTAAACTACGACAAGCACATTTCAGGCACTGCTCAGTTTTAAAGAGGACAACGGAGTAGCTTGCAGTTTGACTTTTAATTATAAATAGAAAAAATGGAAAATCCTTTAAAAATATATGCATGAAAAGTCAAACTAATATTTGGTTGGATTTAAGGATTTCTTAAAGTTAAAACGAACATAAATCCACAGATTTAAATATATATAAATGTCACACGTGACGAATACGTAATATTTGCTGGCATTGAAAATTGTAATGAAAATGCAGTAAAAATGATAACAATAAATAATTTTAAGTGGAAATAAATTGATGCATAATAAAATAGACATTTCATTGAAATTTAATTAAATGGAAATTAAGGGCGTGTTAACGGTAAACACAACTCAAGTGCTATTATTTAATTATATGTAGATATTGCATATAAAACATTTTACATTTCGGGCAATTGATATCCAAATTTAAATTTAATAAAATCGCAATTGATGTATGAATTGAAATTGAGGTTGAAATTCAAATTAATATTAAAATTAATATTGAGTGCTTGGGAATTCAAAATGATGAAGTTGATAGAAAATGTTTACAAGTTTATTATATAATATAATAATATTTGGCCTTTAAAATGTTTGCAGCGGCTTCAAAGGACATTGTCTATTGAAGCATATTTTTCTATACTGCGGGGCACATTTTCCGATTTAATAAATTTTAAATTCAATTCTTTTGTACCCCAATTCCTTGGCAATTATTTATTATTTTTACATTTCTGCTCTAAATTTGTGTAAACAAAGGAAGAGGCAAAAAGTGGAACGAACAAAAAGGAAAAAGGTCTACGAAGGCAACAAAACAGTTGCGAACGATAAATAGGAAAACAATGAAGCCCTGTATATCTCCTGCGTATATCCTTATACCCTACATCTTTATCGGACCTCTATACTATATTATACACACACATATATATGTATTTGTGTGTTGCTGTGAGTGTGTGTGTGTGTGTGGATGGCAGCAACCGCAATTCGCATTTTGTTGAAATGCAAATTAAAATATTTATGCAAATGCATGGCAGAAATAAAATAAATTATGCCAGGATCTGTATAAAAAGAAAACGAAGACAACCGCGAAGGCTTTGGCGAGGGCGAGGACGAGGACGATGACGATGATGCCAAAAAATAATATCCAATGAAGCAAAACAACGACGCCACAAAAACAATTACCTGTTACATGGAAAGCCAATGCCTTGCCTAACGTCAAACTCAAACTCACCCACATCACACCCGATACCAGTATAAGCACACACACACACACAAGCAAAACCGAATTTACCCAGCACCCGGAAAGAGTCCTTCCCCTTCGTGCAACTTCTTCTTCCGGACTCAACGCCCAATCTCCCCATTATTTTTGTATTTGTCATAGAATTTAGCGTCTGTCACAATAATTTTGCGCCTGTAAACAAGTTTTGACAATAAGGACGAAGCTGGGTGAAAAAAATGGATAAAAAATTAAATATAAATGCGTGTATTTACATATATAACTAGCAGGACCAGCACCTACCATCCGGCAACTGAGCTAAAGGATACCCTGTGTTGGCCACTTGAATGAAGGCTAAGAAATGCTTGATTATTAAAGCCACGGAATAAATTTAAATTTTAAATTTTATTTTTTTTAAATTATTATTAAATTTGGAAATTATGGAAAAAGTTATTATTATTAAATTTTTTATTATTTCCTTTGCTTTTTTGCACGAAGACTTGAGAACTGCCCATTTTTAAATACATGTAGCTTTGGGATTCCCACAACTTAGTTTAGTCTCTTTACTAATACATAGATATATATAACGGTACATTTATATACACTTTTTTTATATATATTGTGTATTCCAAAATGAAATGTCTCCCGTTTGCAGTCGGGTGGGGGGAGACTTTAATATACCTTCTTTCACCTAGTTTTTAATGTACTTGAGGTATGAAAATGGTGGGAAAATCTCCTCTTAAAAAATTTGTGGCATAGAAATTCGTAACAATGTCGCAGGCTCCAAAACGGAAACCGGAAATATGCAAAGTAGCTCAGCGGTGAATTGGGGATGGTGATATAAGTGGGGACGGGGGATGGGGGATGGGGGAGGGGAGGTGGGGTGGTGGTCGGAAGGCAGAAGGGACGAGAGTTCAACGCCATGAGGAATGAAATGTTGCACAGCTTTTTGTATGGACCGTCGGACAATGGAGGTTGCCTTGCGGGTTCAAAGGGAACGATGAGCTCTCCACAATTATAATTATAATTAAAATTACAATTAATTGTAATTTCAAATCCAAGAATTTTAATTTCTTCACTTTTGTTGCTGTCAACTTTTTGAAACGCGTTCCTCAAAAGCTTTTGATGAATGCGTCGTATTTGCGGGGCACTTGAAGCCAAATGTCAATTAGCTGACGCTGCAACTGTTGCAGCAACAAATCAACAACAACAATAACAACAAAAGAGCAATTAGATGAACAACTTCGAAGAGAAGAAATAGAAAAGCAGCAACAACAACAACAACAATGAAATAAAATAAATAGAAGCACCTTTTTAATTGTCTAAGGAATTTAATTAATGCAAGTCTCGTGCTCCCTTTGAAATGAAAGCTTGGGATAAATGCGTTGCTCCCCCACCTCAACCCCATCTCCCCTTGAACGTCTACCACTACCCACCAGCCCACCAACCCACCAACTCACCCACTCTAAGTGCAAATTAAAAATGAAGGTGTGAAGGCAAAGCAGCTTAAAAGGATTTCATATAAAAGTGTTTAGTTCCCAAATAGAGACGCCAAGTAAATGCTCTCGGAAATTGAATGAAGCAACTGAATTTATGGGGTTAAGGATTCAAAAGGAATCCTAATAAAAAAAATCCTAAATTTTAAAAATATTTTTCAGCATTAATTTTCTGGCATTTTATATTCACTTTTTTATGATTTTTGAGGTAGCAAAAATTTTTCTTAATTCTTCTATAATTTTTTTTTAAATGAAGCGAAAAGTTCCACTAATTTTAGCAAATTTTTCATTTTAAACTTAAGATTAACCTCCCCCAGTATATTTTAAAATTTAAAATAATTTTACTGGCAACTAATATAAGTTCTTAAAAATATTTAAAAATATTTTATAAATTTCAATTTAAAAAAAATTCTATACTTTTCACAGGATGGAGGAATACTACAAATGAAATTAAAAATAGAAAAGAAATAAAACAAATAATTTATTTATATAAAAATTAATAATGAATTTTATTTGCAATTTAGAAAATGTTTTATATTTATTATGTTATATTATATATACATTAAATTATATATACATTAAATTTTTTTTTTTTAATTTTTATTTTTACTAAATTTTATATATACATTATATTATTTTTTTTTTATTTTCATTTTCATTTACGATTTATTATATAAATAACAGGTATATTTTATATTTATATTTTAAACGTACTTCTTTTTTTTAAATTTTATATATTATAAGTATATAGGTATTAATATAAAAATATATATACATATTTTTATTTTTATTATTAAAAAAATATTTTAGAAAGTTTTGATTTTTTGATGTCATATTCTGAGCAGTTCAAAACTATATTCAGATTTTTTTTTTATATTTATGCAGGCATCATTAGGTGCTTTATATTTAAGAAGGGATAAAGCGAATTAAAATATTTAAACTAAGAAGCATAAAAGGACATATTGTTGACATTACAAAAGGGTCCAAGAAATAGAAGGCAGTAGCCCAAGGCTGAAAGAGTATTGAAAGTGCTGCTATGTCTGAGCTGCCACTTCAACTTAGATGTTAGGGTATTCAAGTAGAAAGTTGTGTAGGCAGGGGCGGGGTTGTGCCGGAAGGCGTGCGAGCTCCGTAGGCGTGGCACGAAAATCCGCTTAGAGATGCGCTTAACAGCAATTATCTTCATTACGCGCCAAGCGCACAAAAGTGTGCAATGGCAAACAAGAAGCACAAAACAAAAGGACAGAAAATGGGAAAATAAACAAAACAAAGAACGAAACAAAACAATGAACTATAAAGTAATAGGCGACTGCAAGGATACCCTGTAATGGCAGGAGCAATGAAATAAATTGAAATCTCTTAAAGGATTCACTGAGAAATTGATTTGAAGAAATGAAAGGAAATAAAGATTGAAGGATTGAAGGATTGAAGGACCGAAGGACTGACAGATTTTGGAAAGTTTCATAAAAGTTGAAAAACTTCCCAAAGAAATACTCTAATTTTTATAGACTGTATATCCTGTGAGATATATTTGTATATATACTTGTGCACTTTATAGGCCTTAAGAGTCCTTTGGCTCGCTGTCCTTTTGCGTTCGTACAACTTTTTCACTTTTTAATCAATTTTAATGGCTTGCGGGGTGCGGAAATAAATGAGGAGCAGTCGAACAATTAGAGTGAAGGTGTCCTTTCCCCAACATCCTTAACATCCTCGGCCCTGGCTACACCCATAGCATTAAGCTCTTCATATAAACGCGGCACTGATGGATGTGTTTTGAGTGGCGCCAGAGAATAATATCTCGACTCTCGACTCTTGACTCTCGACTCTCCACTTGCGACTTTCACCGATTCTCAGGTTTCGAGTAACGAATGACGACGCTGAGTTTCCTGTTTTCGGCGTCTTTAACTTGTCGCTGTTATCAGCATTGGGCCAGCTGGCGGGTAACGGTGCGCAGGAGGAGAAACGGTGCGAAGGTCGAAGGAGCTGCGGCAAAGGTGGGCATTGCGTGCCGCTCGGTGGGTGGGTGGTGTGGGTCCTAAGCGATTTATAAAAGCCAAACGGCAAAGTGGCAACAACAAAAGCAACGACGACGACGACGACGACGACAACGACGACGATGACGACGACGACGGTGACAAAAAAGTGTTGCAAGCAATTTGCGCAATAACGGCGAGTCCTTCGTAAATCCTGGTTGCCAAAGCACAAAGGCAACAACAGACGTACAATGTTGGATTCACCTGTACTCCCACCCGCAATCCATTCGTACACATATACACCTACACCTATGGCTACACACATACGCACCAAAATACATACACACACATACACACACACACACACACACACACACACACATACGCACTCCTGCTGCCATTATTGAGTGCGTGCACGTAACAGACATCAGCGCGCTTATAAATCAAGTTGCAAATACTTTTGCCTGCCCCTGTGTGTGCGTTTGTGTGTGTGTGATTGTTGTGTGTTTGTGTGTGATTCGCAACAAAAACAACAACAAGAACAACAGAAGCAAGGGAACAGTATGAAAATCCGGGTCACAATCGTATATAAAACTCAATTTTTAAGTTCATGAATTTGGCAAGTGGCTGCAGCTCCCGCCCAACGCCCAGGTAACTCCTGGGCAGGTCCTGGGCATCGCCCGAGCAACTCCCAAGCAACTCCCGGGCAACTCCTGGCCATCTCCCAGGCAACTCCCACATATTCTCATATGATTAGATTAATGCACAGTGTAATGGCTTAAGCAGCCTTTTTATGTCTCTTCTGCGCTGCTGCCTTCCCCCCCTTCCACCCACCCAACGCTCACGCAGCCAGCAATCACTCACTCTTACTGTGTGCTTGTGTGTGTGTTTGTGTGTGTGTGTGTGGGTGGGTCTTTCATACGCAAGTGTGGGTAAATCATAATTTAAATGCGTTTTCCTAAAACACTTCCATGTTTTATATACCCTAACACATGGTCGATGGATGGCCCAGAGGTTTAAGTCTTGGCTATAAATAATGCAGGGTTTTCCGCGAAAAACCCGTTAATAATATATTAAATATTTGAATGCAGATGGAAGTAAGCATTGGATATAATTGAATGTTACGGTAAATTGAATGCAATCACATTTTTCGCTTATGGAGTGGAATTATTCTTATTGTAAATCCTTGAGGCTAGGACATTTTTTGAAATTTCCTTTAAACTAAATAAAAATTTAATTTTAAAATTAATAGAATGGAAGTTCAAAAATATTTATTTTTAATTTTAAGCTTTTGTTGGAAGGACTTTTAATATTTGAATTTAAGTGTTAGTATTAAAAATCAAATAATTTATATTTAATTTTAAAATAGATTTGATTTTAATTAATTTTGTATATAATTTTTTTTTTAATTTTCCTTTAAATCTTCCTTCCATTTTCACTACTCATAGTTTTTTTTTCCTGTTTTGCCTTGAATCCTTAAATCAATAAATAGATTTTCTTTTCAATTTTCCTCACTTATTTCATCCTTGTTTTCCATCCTTAACTGCCTATCCTTCTCCTTGCATTCTTTCCATTTCCTCTTCTATATTTCTCCTTTAAGTTAAATTCAATTATTTTTCCCAATTTCCCTTTTTGTCTACTTTAGCTGCTCTCTTCTTTTTACTAGTTACTTCATCCTTTATTTTATTCTCCTACTTTTGTCCTTTTTATATTTTAATTATTTTATTTTTATCCTTAATTCCTTCATTTCCCAAACATTTCGCTGCGTTTTCTCTGTCTTCACTTACGTGTTTATTCATGTAGTTCTCGTTCCCATGTCCTCTTTGTACCTCGCTTTCTCCCCCTCCAACATTTCTTTTCTTATTAAAGAAATTTTTATTTCCCTCCCTGAGCATCTCCCTTATAAGTCCTAAGATAAATATGTCCCTTGCGCTTTGAGGATTCTTCGCAGTTCCTGTTCTCCATAAGTAGATTCTGTGCACAAAGAATTACATTGAATGAACTTAATTTATTTTCCCTTGGAGGACACGTCCTTGCAGGGAATTGAGTAGTCGGTGCCAGCCGAAAGGCCCCTTTCGTTATTTTAACGAGATGTTATTATTCGTGATGTCAAATCTTCTCTTAGAATTCTTAACAATTCCCCGGCCACGGACACCGAAGCCTTAAGGGGTTACACCTGTGCTATGCGTCGTGTGGCGACTGGAGACTGGCGACTGGCGAGCGGCGTGTGGCGTGTGGCGTGTGCCGCAGGAGCAAAAACAACAACAATAAGTGGGAGGAAAAATAAGAAAAGGGAATGGAAAAAAGTCAGGGAAAAAAGGCAGAAAAATAAAAGTGAAGCGTCACTTGAGAAGTCAAATGGTGGCTTTCAAGAGAGAGAGAGAGAAAATTGTGGAATTACCGGGAAGTCTGAAGATGTCTGTAAATATTTTTGATGGATTACTGAGGTAATACGAGAGCATCTATGAGACGAAAAGAGCGTGGGCGTGGGCGTGGCGCTTGGTGTTAAAAGTGTGAGTGTGTGTGCACCACAAATCTTTATTCACAGTTAAGTAAATCAAATTGGGTTAAACAACTTAAGCAACGCGAGCATCTAAAATGGCGAAATCTGAGAAACCCAATTAAATACAATCCGCTGAATGAGGCTCAAAATGTTGGCGTAGTCGACGTCCCAGGAATTAAGGAAGAAGTAGGAGCCTTGCATGAACTCGAGGCCACGGTAGGGTTCCAGGTTCAACAGCGGATCCATGGCTGCATTCAACTGGATGATCATGTGATCAAAGAGGCGTCTCTCCTCCATGTCGTGGAGCGCATCCAGCGGGATGAGGCCAAGCTGTTTGATCACTGGACCACCCATTGGCTGCATGCTGCTACCCAGCAGCAGGATGAAGTTGCAGTTGTGCTCCGAGGCAAACATCTGCAGTGCCAGTTGGGCGAACTCAAAGGATATAAACCGAGTGACGGCCATGGGGAAGCAACAGACGGCAATATGCACCATATGACTGCCGTTGTTGGCACAAAGGATCTTAAACTCGCGTCGCAGCACCTGCGGCAAGGACAGATGATTGAGATCAAACATCGCGTCCACCAATCGATTAAATATTTTTGACCGCATCGTTGGATGTAGGACGCCCAATTCCTTTTCCAATTTCATCATCATCTCAAAGTCACGCATCTGCATCAGTTGCTCCGGCTTGTACTTTTGAAAGTTATTGTTCTGGAACAGGATTCCGGCGTGCAACAGCTCAAAGACACGAGGACAACGCACGCCCGCATAGTTGTAGATGGGACTGCGGTAGCGTTCGGTGACTAAGGCGGCACAGGAATGCATTTGATGCATGATCCGCTGGCAATAGATGGGCAGACGGGCGGACTCGCATTGGTAGGGACGATAGTCGTAGACCTCCTCGGTGCAGTAGTGGAAGGGGCTGACATGATGATTAACCAGGATGAAGCGACTGCGCAGCAGCAGCTCGTCGGGCACATCGTCGCGGAAGAGCAGGTGATGGTCGGGATGTATATTCTGTTTGTCCAGCAGCAGTCGCACCTCCGACTTACTGGGATAATCCCGACGCAGCATATTTAATACGGGCATGTAGTTATGTCGCAGGATTCCAGAGTTGCAATATTTCAGATAGGCCAAGGCCAATGTGCTGACCACCGAGTCCAAGTCGCAGCTATCGCGTGACAGTATGATATACATGAGTTCTGGTCCGCCGGGTGGTCGCTGTGTATGTTTGTGTGTGTGTGTGTGTGTGTGGGTGTGTGTGTGTGGGTGTGTGTGTGGGTGGGTGGTTGTTTATGTGCGTGTGTGTGGGTGAGTGTGAGCGTTTATGTGCGTAAGTCTATGATGGACCAGATGATGATGAGATGCATGTACCTACCCATTGGGTGTATCTTTGGGAATTGGCCAAAAAACTGATGAAGTCCATAACTAATCAAATGCGTTCCGGCGGCCCAGCCTTCGATTTTGGCGGCTTCAGTGTCCTGCCTCACTCCACAGGAATCAATTGATATGCACAGCTGATTTCCTTATACTCTTCGTCACTCTGCGTTTGATTTAGCTGTTGTTGTTGTTGTTGTTTCTGTTTCTGTTTTCATAACTCAAAATAATTCCCTAATTTTTGAGCGTCTATCTGTGTTACTTGAAGAATTTCAGGAAACTAACTCAAATGCTTGAGAGCAAAATTACTTCAATTTTGATACAAAAATTTATTCAACTGACACTAAAACTAGAGACTGAAAAAGCTTCATCCCATAACTGATTTCTATCGGTTATCAAGAGTCTCAGGAATCCCCTCAGGCATCTACCTATCGATACATTTTATATCCGATTATGGGGGAAACAAATATTTTTTATACCAATTCGTTTAATCACTTCTCGATTAATTTTCAATTATTTTTATTTAAGTTAGTTAAAAAATACAAATTTTCTTTTCTAAAAAAAAAACTGTTAATTTTTAAAAAAGAAAAAATCATCCCCAAGAAACGCTGATTTTATCGCGACAAAAAACGGGCAAAACTTCCAAGAAAATTTGCCACGTGGAAAGTTCAAAAGTTGCGCTCGTTTTTTGTTTCCGACTTTCACCTTTGGGGGGTTTGGGGGCTTTGACAGTTTAAATAGTTTTTGAACTTTTTTATTAAATGTATGCGTGAGATTATGGTAGACCGCAGTCAAGCAGCCATAACTGCGATCTATGCTATTTACATAATTAATCGATTGCACACAACAAACTATCGATAGAAGCCCCTCAGCTCAACGAGGGATGGGAATTGTCGGGTGATGCACTCGAACTTTCGATGGATTTTGATGGCACATACAGTTAAATGTGCTTCTGGGAATGAGCAGACAAGTGCTTCGCTATATGCATATGTATGTGTGTGCAGTGTGTGTGAGTGTGTGTGAGTGTGCGACTATTATTGCGTATAGTTTTGGTGTTGCTAAGTGCCTTCTAATGGCACCGACTGCAGATCGTCGTGTTGATGGCAGGCTCAATGGAGATGCTGATGGTGAGGGTCAGGGTGAGAGCTGTGGTGGGTTGTGGTGTGTCGTGGCGTGGTGTGGTGTGGTGTGGTGGGAGTAGTGGCAGTTTGAGGCTTGCAGTGTTTAGCTGGCAGACAGCTGGTCACGACGCCGTCTTGTCTGTCAAATGTGGCCCAAATTGGCTGACTTTTCACATTTGACCTGCACACGTGACGCGTGAGGCATGCCCCCAATGCCGCGTCTCCCTCTCCCTTTCTCATACACTCCCCCTCTTTCACTCTCTCTCCCTTTCTTTCACTAGCTTTTGTACCCCAACTTTCCTAGATACTATTTCATTCTACGTCTGTGCATGTGTGTGTGTGTGTGTGTGTGTGAGTGTGCGCTTGTGTGCGTGTGTTGGTTTCCAGTTATAGTTGGCACTTTGCTGGAGGGCAGATCGTGTGATTTATGATGCCCGCTACGTTTCTGGTTTGGTAAATTACTTTTGCACACGTTGAAGTTAAATAATTGTTGTTGCTTTTTGGTACTTTTGTTTTTTGTTTGTTTTGTTGTTCTTGTTGTTGTTGTTGTTGTTGTATTTGTGTTTTATCTAAAAGTTCGCTCATACACACACATTAATACCCACACATATAAATATAGTGTGTGTATAATTTCTGTTTGCTCTCCAATCGATGGACAAATTGAGGCAACTTGAGGAACTTTAATAACGGCCCAGAAAATCTGAGAATCCGAGAATCAGAGACTCAGAGACTCAGAGAATCGGAGAATCAGGGGAGCAGAAAAGCTAAGCAAAGATGCGGCAAGTGGCAAGTGGCAAGTGGCAAGTGGTTAAGGGTAAGAGGCATGAAGGCATGCCATTAGGTGCGTCGGTATTTTGATTCTGTGGCATCCTCTCAGACGCGGCCGAAAGTCACTTAGACATTAGCCAAGCCAAGTGCCCGACTCTGGCCCATAAAATGCCATTCGAGCCAAATGACCTTGAGATGGCAACGCATTTGCTTGCCCAGCTAAGGATACACAACACATACATAAAACTAAATATATACATATATGTATGTATGTATGTATATGTATGTGTATGTGTATGTATGTGTATGTGTATGTATGTGTATGTGATTGTATGTGTATGTGTATATGTAGATAGTTTCCCCGTGACTCAGCTTTGGTTGTGTGCGTGGGCCATTTAAATGCTACATTATGTTGAATATTCAATTTAATGTACCTTATAAATCATGTAGATCCTTTTTGTCCTGCCGGGCAATACCAGAAACTGCTTAACGCCTGTCCCTAAGTCGTCGCACTCTCAGTCTTTTTTCTTATTCTTATCCTTATTTTTGTCTTTCTGCTGTCGCTTTGGTCTCTTATTTTTTTTTTATTTTCCTTTTTTTCTTACTCCTCTTTTCTATTGTTTTTTGTTTTATTCCCTTTTCCAGACTTTGCAGTTTTCACTGTTTTCACTGTTTTCACAGTCCTGTGACTTTTTGTTTTCCCAGATTTTAGGCGAATCTTTTTGGCCCGCTTAGGATACAACTAGTTTTGGTCCCTGTTCCCTGTCTTGTCCATGTCGTTGACGGGATACTTAATTTTTTATTTGCCTTCATGCTGAACATATTTATAGAATTGCAGGACCTCAGTTTTGAAAACACAAGATTGATGAACTACAAGGACTTGTGTCTCTGGCGCTGCCACAGCTGTTGGAATTAATGGAGTGTTTACCAACACTGAAACTCGCTTATCGCCCAACTCGATCAGACATCATCATTTGTTGTGCTTATCTCAGCGAAGATCCTTAATGTGCTTATTTATATATCCTTGAAGTATGCAGTATGAAAAATTTATGTGTGGAACATCATCTACAGACTTCCTTACAAAATCCTGTCAAGCTTTTGTTAATATTAAAGGACTTGCAGTGACTTGAAAGGTCACTTCATTTTAGCTATGACCTCTGAACACATTTCAAAGGAACTTTCCATATAAACTACAGTATGAAGTGTATTGCAATTACTTCCTTAAGGATCTGATAGTGTTTCTCAAGGATGCAAGAGGTAAGCACATTTTAAAGGTGTTTCTTTAAAATATGTTAAATTTTGAAAATTTATTTTTATTTATTTTTTTTATAAATTTGAATAATCTACGGCTCAAGTCTTCGTCTTCCGTTCACTGACTGTAAGTCTTGGTCCTTTGCCCCCATCCATAGGAAATAATTAAATGGCAGAAAAACTGATAAATTTTCTAACAAAATCTATCTGTCTATCTGTCTATCTGTCTATCTGTCTATCTGTCTATCTGTCTATCTGTCTATCTGTCTATCTGTCTATCTGTCTATCTGTCTATCTGTCTATCTGTCTATCTGTCTATCTGTCTATCTGTCTATCTGTCTATCTGTCTATCTGTCTATCTGTCTATCTGTCTATCTGTCTATCTGTCTATCTGTCTATCTGTCTATCTGTCTATCTGTCTATCTGTCTATCTGTCTATCTGTCTATCTGTCTATCTGTCTATCTGAATATTTGTCTATTAGTATATTAGTCTTATTATCCGTTCATCTATCTAGCTGCTTATCTGATCCTTTGGGTCCTTTGGTTATAGGAATCTCAGCAACCAAGGACTTAACTGACAACAACCCGAGTTCAAATTCAGAAGAGTTTAAGGGTTCAAATAAACCTCCGCGATATTCGTGCATCGAAAGGAAACTATTTGTTGGGTACATTTTAAAAGGATATTTATAATTTATAAATATAATAATTTATAAATTAAGTTTAGTTTTTGGTATCTGGTTAAACATCAGACCAAGTGGAAAATATTATTATTTTAAGAGTAAGTGAGTACGAGTGAGTATTAGTAAGTATGAGTGAATATGAATGAGTATAATAAAGAGTAAGTGAGTGTAAGTGACTGTGATCTGCTCATACATATATGAAACATATGTACAGACAGCATCATATCACATCCTGTGCCAATTTTGCATACTAAACTTTTCATTAGAGTTCGAAAAACTCAAGTCACATTTTCTAAGATTTCAAAATTTTACACTGAATCTCTTCAAATTTCGGTCTGTTGTTTTCTTCTCTCTCTCTCTATTTGTATAAGTTTTATTCCCCATCTCTCTCTCTACTCTTTCTATTTCCATTCATTCTCTTTCTGTTATCTAGCATGTCCTTTCAAAACGATCGAATAGTCTCAAGTGCCAGGGACTGGATATCCTTTTTGCTGCCCCTCTCATACTTGTCTTATATCAGATATTCCCAAATCCTTGAAAGGATTCGAAATGTAAAATAATTGTTTATTTTATTGCGATTGTTAGCATAAATTCAACCGTTATTTGGTCCCAAATGTTGTTCATTTAAAATTGATGTGCAATTTCATAGAAAGCAGGCATTCATTTTTATGAAGGACACTCCTGAATTTTTAATACTGTTCTGGTATTTGCTTTGTGGAAATTTATTATATTAAAATTATTTTTAATTGAAGTTGGGGTAAAATTTTCAACCTTGCCACATGAAAAAATAGCTGAAATAAACTTTCTCACATTTAGAAAATATTTTTGGAAAATTATTTGAAAATTTCGAAATTAATTCAATGCCAGCGAGTCGAGGGAAATCCTTCCACTAATATCCACACTCACGCAGAAAGTTAATCACAATAAAAAAATTGTTTCAGTTTTAATTTAATTTTTAAATTTAATCTGCAAATTTCTACCTTAACTTCCGTAACATTTTAAAATGTATTGAAGGATATTCAAATTTCAAAATTCGCACAGACGAGAAGTAAAACTAATTACAAGTTGATTAAGAACGTAAATTACTTAAATTAATTTGTGGAAAATCAAATTAAAATTACTAACCGTTTTTTGGATTTCAATTGTTGATTTGCACTCGAAGTCAACGCCCGCGGCGGAAATGCAGGACGAGTTAGTTAATAATTTTTCACACTTGATTCCTTCGATTATAAATTATATATATATATATATAATATATATATGTATGTATTTATGTGTGTAAATATGTGTGCGAATTTCAAGTGGGATGCGATGTTTGTTGCATGTGTTGCATACTAATCAGACGCACTGTTGTGCCGGTATTCAAGTGGTTTTCCTGCCTGCGCTTGGAAGCGGGCAGCCAGTGCAGTTTTCACGGTAATTTCTCCTTTTGGATTGTTGTAGTTGTGCTTAGGAATTAATTTGTTTTACTTTCTTTCTTAGTTGTTGATTAGCTGAGAGCCGACAAAAAAAAACAAATGCATCACAATAAATTGCGCGTTAAAAAGAACTAAATTGCTCGTTGGCGCTCGCCGTGTATGCAACTGGCACGGGCGGAGGGGGTAGGGGGTTGATGCGGCTTTAGCGGGTGTAATACGCGTCGCGTTTGCTGTTGTCTTCGTCGTTGTCGTTGTCGTTGGCGTTGTCGTAGTCGTAGTCGTTGCTGTTGACGTTGACGTCGTTGTCGAGCACAGAACACAGAAACACAGAACACGTACCGTCGGTCAATGGGCAGCCACTGAGGCAACAAATAGCAGCGAAGTTCAACGATTGACTGAAAGGCGGCGACGAGCAGCACGAAGCGGAGCCAACGATTGAGCCAGAGTCGAAGACCACATGGTGAGTTTCTGGCAGCCATCTGTTTGTGTTGTACTCGGCTGTGTACTGTGCACTGTGGTGGATATGCTATAAGCAATGCCAGCAATGGTCTTCGACATGGAAAAGAGAGCGCACGAATCGCAGCCAACACGACCTTGGCAATGCTTCTCTTTACCAGCTGTTGATTTGCGCGTTTCTCTTCCTTCGCGTTTGACGCGTTGCATTAATCGCTTATGCCCTAAGCTTCAGCGGGAGCATTGAATGTGGCCCATATATATAATTGGAATCGCGAGCAGGAAGTACACATATATACATATAGATATATATATATATATGTGTGTGTGTGTGTGTGTGTGTGTGTGCGTGTAGATATATTTCTACACTGATTACTGGCAGCCGCATGCCTTTGGCATCCTTTCAGGCGCATCTCCTGTGCGTTTTGCCTTTGATTCCATTGCAAGTGGCACCGGAAATCGGTTCTCGATGTTGCGGCTCCGGTCGCAAATTGTTGCGTGTCATAGGCAGCAGCGGTAGCTATGCTGATGAACTCCGCCAGGATTTGCCAAAGGGATGCTACGAAGTGTTAAATTTGAGTGAAATTACTTGATAATTAACGCTCAGGCGACGCACGGTGTGTGGCGTCTATCTGTCCATGTGAATATGTGCAGATATATGCGGATATATGCGGATAGGCGGATATGCACATATATATATGTAGTTAGTAGTTGGGAGTATCCTTCGGTAAGGTTAGTTGCTATAAGCGGGATGAGAATTAGAGCAGTTGCTGATGCAGGATGCCAGGACAATTGTTGCAAGTGTTCGAATGCCTATCGATAAAGGAACATGGAAAATCGACAGTATTATGAAAATTATCGATATATCGATTGAGTATATGATGATATGATTAAGTCTGCGGATACACGGATATTATCCTTATTGTCTTTTGCATGGATAAGCACAGCTTCATTTAATGGCGGCATAAACCTGTCAAAGGTAAGTTGCGTGCCACAAATGACGTAACCGCAAGGGAACAAATTTCGGTTGAAGGATATTTGCGGCGACCGCATGTGAAAACCATAATGAATGGATAACATTGTGACCACAGCGATGACTAAGGCTT
The DNA here is from genome assembly GCA_035044505.1 of Zaprionus lineosus. Classification (NCBI taxonomy): domain Eukaryota; kingdom Metazoa; phylum Arthropoda; class Insecta; order Diptera; family Drosophilidae; genus Zaprionus; species Zaprionus lineosus. The sequence continues at coordinate 424,268 of JAWNNX010000482.1, forward strand.
GGCTTTTCCACAAGGACTCAACTGCCTGGCAACTGTGTGGATGAAGCTATCATTGCCGATGATTCCATGTACCGTTACATGTCATTCAAACTTAACTGTAAGTTCCGAAAAATGTGTATCGAGAATGATTAATCGAAATGCTTGGGTGTCATATCCTTGTCATGTAAATGAATGGAGTTAAGTTGAAAATTGGTCAGGATTTGAGGTATGCGAGATGGACGTAAGCTGTAAGCAAGGCAAGAGCTGCAAATGTTGCAAGTGTTGCAAGTGTTGCAAGTGTTGCCAGTGTTGCATGTGTCTTAAGTCGAGGAACTGAGGGGAGCGGCGGGTCATCTGATTTCCTAATTGGCCATCAACTTTGCAAGGCTGCAAATTACAACAACTCAATTGTTGTTGTTTCTTTCGTGTCTGTGTGTGTTTGCGTGTGTGTGTGTGTGTGTTTATGTAATAAATCACTTGATTATGCATTAAACAAATGCCATTACCCCGATTTTCTCGGTATATCCCATGAGGCAAATTAACAAGAAATCGAAAATAAGTGAGGAAAATGCAGGCGCAGTTGGCCGACTGGCAGATACCCTACACCATTGTAGTTTCAGTTTTCGGGTCTATGTATTTTTGTCTCCCGAAGACAGATCGGATCGGCCATCGATATACCCTTTGCAGCGGTAAGAAGAAGAAACAATGTATTTTGGGCTGTGTGCATTTTGCGTATAATTATTGTCCGGGGACTGCAAACTTTACTCTCTGTGTGTGTGTGTGTGTGTGTGGGTGTGTGTGTGGGTGTGGGTGGGTGTTTGAATGTGTCTGCTGCATAGAGATTAGATTTTCGAGTTGTCAAGTTCCGATAAGCTTTGCCTGTCCTTGCGTTCTTCAACATTTCTTCCTTCCATTTCGACGCCCCTTAGACTGTGGTCCATCGTCCGTCTTCCGTCTGCCGTCTGCCGTCTGCCATCTTCCGTTTTCCGTCATCTGTCGTCCGCCCAGGCCCCTTGACTTAATTGAGAAAGAGATTTGATTAATTTGCATGCCATAAACAATTTTCAATTTGCTTATGCGCTCAAAGTGAGCGCCGCCTTGGCTCGTAATTAAAGCAAAGCTGCTGCAGGGCCGGGAAAACTTAACCTGGAAACTTCTTCTTTAGACTTCACGTTATCACGTTTTCCATGAGCCAGGTGAGGTGATGGCTCTGGAAAGGGGTGTGGTGGGGTGGGGGATAAGATAATGGAGGAAAATCCAAAGGAAAAAGAAACGTCGCCAAGGTAAGCAGATTAAAGCGCCTTTGAGTTGAGTCTCTGTGCTGCAAGCCTGTCGCTCATTCAGTCTTGGCATGGAAATGAGAGCGCGCGTGCAACGGCAGCAGTGGCAACAACAGTGGCAGCATTGGTAGCATTGCCAGCAGTGGCAGCGGTGGTAGCAGTGGCAGCGGTGGCAGCAGTGGCAGCGGTGGCAGCAGTGGCAGCGGTGGCAGCGGTGGCAGCGGTGGCAGCGGTGGCAGCGGTGGCAGCGGTGGCAGCGGTGGCAGCGGTGGCAGCGGTGGCAGCGGTGGCAGCAGTGGCAGCGGTGGTAGCAGTGGCAGCAGTGGCTGCAATGGCAGTAACTAGCGACGAGTGTTTGCAAATATTTACTCAATGTATTCATGTGCAAACAATTACGCGTTCATTTGTGTGACTTTTGAGTGGCACATATACACACACACACACACACACGTAGACACGTGCGTCGCAGAACAATGACCAGCGAGCGGCGTCTGAGACAATGGCAGCTAAAATGGCAGCGTCAGTGTCATTGGTAGCAGCAAAGGCAGCGAACAGGGACAGAGGCAGAGACAGAGGCAGAGGCAGAGGCGGAGGCAGACGCATCGAGCGGCAGCAGCAGCAACAACTTTGAAGTTGTTGAGGCTCCGTCCGTCTCCTCAGTCAAAATGCGCACATTGTTTTATTTCCTTTGGCTGAGCTTCAGTTTTGGCTTTGGTTTCGCCTTCGATTTTCGTTCACTTTGAAAGTAGAGTTCCGTGTATTCATATGCATAATATCCTTGACCTGTTTGCGTGTCCTGCCCTTTTGTGCGTGCCACAAAGCCAGACAGGCAGCGACTGCCCTGCTCCTCTCCTCCGGCCAATGGCAGACTCTGCGTGTCGCAATACTTATGTTTTACATACACCCACACAGCCATAGACACACACACACATTTACATACGTACAGTCCCATGCAGATGTACACACACACACACGCACACACACACACAGACACCAAGGGCCATTTGATATGCAAATGATCTATGCAGTTAACGACGTGCATATAAATATTGAGCAGAATTGAGCCAGGACGCAGCCCGTGCCCGGGCCCGGGCCCGAGGCGTAGGCCGAACACTAGACAACAAAACAGTGGACCGAACAAACAACACTTCACCACAGAGTTTGGTGCTCGGTATCAGCTATGGGGAGACTTGTTTTTATGGGGCGAGCAGCATGCGAAGGACTTCAATTTGAGGGACTTTTTCAAATTTTTGAAAGTCAACTTTTCAATAGGAAAATAAAGTGAAAGGCTATGAACGACCTTGAGATACCCTTTAAATTCACCCACACAGCTTTAAGGAATTTGATTTGAAATGGAAAAATAAGTAAAAATTAGAAATTATTTTATTCAATTTTTTAACTCAGAAAAATCAGTAGAATTGTAGATGGAGAAAGTCCTTGGATATTATAAAAAATCGTGCTTCCTTTATTATGAAATAATAATACTAAAAATTATAACAACAATAAAAAAAAAAAATACAAAAATAAAAAACTTTTAAAATTTAAAAAAAAAAATATTTTAAATTAATTTCACCTTTAATAAACTTTCAAAAGGCATACATTTTGAGCAGTTATTATTATTAATTAACTAAGGACTCATGTGGGGGATATAAAGATCATTATAAATATCAGTTGTTTTTCTTCAAGTCCTTAAATCGATTATCGATTTCGAGTCCTTTCAAAAATGGAAAATTTTAGAATTTAAAAACTGTTAAGTAATTTTTTCTGACTTCCTCTTAAAAAACTAGTTTCCAACAAGGATAAAGAGCAAGTCAGACACTTTTGAATACTTGGACTCCTTCCTTGGAAGGAAGAGTCCTTTATGTGACAGGCGGGCACTGCCTTGACCTCAAAACTTGCTACTTAAAAGGTCAAAAACTTTCAAAGTTCCAAAGTATTTAAAATCGCATTTTATTTGATTTTCTGCAATTATTAATTTTATTATTTTCGATTTATTTACTTTTAATATTGAGCTTAATTCAATATTCCCCGACAAGAGGACATTCTGCTTGGATGCGACAAACAATTAAAAGTCCTGCCTACTTAACAATTTCTTGCTAATGTCAAGTTCATTGCCTGGACAAAGTCAAGGAGCGTCCCAGGCATCGGGAATCGGGAGTCGGGAGTCGGGAATCGGGAGTCGGGAGTCGGGAATCGGGAGTCGGGAATCGGGAATGTGGTAGCAGTTCGTTAAGTTTTGTTGATTTGTCTGGCAATAAAATGGCCCCGCCCTCTGGCACTTAGCTTTTATCTTCCTCTTCCCCATCTCCCTTACATTTCCCTTTGTCGTTCCCATTCTTATTTCTCATGCTCTTTCCCTTTCCTGGCCGCCTCAAGTTCTCCCCTTCTCCCCTTCCCCCCTTCTTACCACCGACACACACTTCGCACTTTTGGCCCCCTGACAGTCGTAGTCGTAGCCATGTCATCGACACGCTGAGGTGAAAGACAAACAACTTTATGCCAAGTTGTTAACAAAGTGCTTGCAGGACCTCAACGACCTCTCTCGGCAAGGACCTTCAGCTAGGACCTTCAGCCAGTGGCAGCTTGGTCCAGTATTGGCTTATTCTATGCAAAGCGCAAACAGATCCTGTAACTGCGCTCCCTCCCCCTCCCTCTCCCTCTCTCTTTCACTTCCTCACCGTCCCTTTCTCAATCTCACCTTGCCCCCTCTCTCTCTCTGTTGGCCACCTTGACAAGACAATTGACTGGAAAATGTTGTTAATGAACTTTGTGCGACATTTTGATTAGTTGTCAGTTGTTGGCTGAGGGGCTAAGGGGCTAAGGGGCTGAGGAGCTGGAGGGCTGGGGCAGGCTGGAAAAATTGCGGTGACTGGGGGACAGGTACTGCTACAGCTTGCAGGCCGTCGTCTCGTCAGTCTGCCCCTGCCTGTTTGGGGTCAACAAGTGTCGAGCGCAGCAATGATGGATGTCAAAGTTGCTCGCTCGGCGGGCAGCCTGACACACATTTTTATTGTGCTCGTCCTTGTACAAAGGCATTTTGTCAGCCTGTGATAAAACACTGGAATAATTGCAACTCTGGCAGCAACAACAGCTACAGATATACTAATGGCAGTAACAATAACAAAAGCCAGAGTGCAGGAGGGGTGAGGAATGGCAGGGGGGGGGGGGGGGTAAATAAGCAACAATAAGCGGCAGCAGAAAAGTTTCTGTGGAAAAGTTGTAAACTTAATTTATAGTTTTTAAGCAGCCGCCGGGCTGAGCTTCTATGCCAGCAGATGGGTGATGGGTGATGGGTGATGGGTGATGGGTGATGGGTGGTTCTGGGAGAGAAGAGAGGGAAAGGGCGAAGGGGTGGGGATGGGTGGAATTGGTGGCTGGACGATGTGGAGTGTGGCTGCTGTTTGGCTGGGGCATAGCTAGAAAAATGTGTGCTCCTGCTATCGTTTGGTAGTAGTTGTAGGCGTAAAGGCGTGGCATGAGCACACGCAAATACACACACACACACACACACTCATACACTCATACAGAATGGCACACATGTACGTGTATATCTTTGTAAGTATTTGCAAATTTTCACATTTCATTCTCGCCCTGGCGCTAGGAATTTCCAAATGAAATATTTGACTTTTAGTCTAAAAAGTCGGCAAAAAGTTGCGCAAACAGACTGTGACGTAACCAGCCCACCACCCAAGCCCCCAAACATCCAATCCCCCACTATCCATCCCCCAACCCCCACAACCGTCATTCGCGCGGCAGCTGCCTAAACTTTGGCCTTACAATGGACCAAAATGTGCATTAAGTTGAAAGTATTTGTCGCTTTAAACGTCACATTTGCATTTACATTCGCATTCGCATTCACATCCGCATACGCTTTCGCATTCGCATTCGCATTCGCATTCGCATTCGAATTCGCATTCGCAATCGGACTGACATTCGCAGCCTTATCCGCCGCCACATCCGCCTGCGATGTCTAGTAAAGTTTGGGTAACCACCGCGTTGACCTCTGAAGGCAGAGCGCAGCCCCCTCCCCCTCACGCCCACCCCCACCCATTCCTTCCAAATTCCACCCACTTCTCCGATGTCGTCTTTAAAAAATCTTTTTGACTGCACACACAATTTGCACATTTAATGAGCAACCCCCACCCTCTTGCCCGACCCACTGCCACCTTCCTAGCCTGCTCCCCCCTCCGCCGTGCCGTTCGCTCGTCCTCCTGCCCGTCACGTCTGTTAAGCTTCGCCTTTGCTGCGACTCCGAGCACTTTTTCAAGGTTCGTCTTAATGCTTAAGTAGTGACCATAATGATGTGTCTGCAGTGCTGCAATTATAACGGGAAATTGTGGCAGTCTCCAGATGTCCGCCTAAAGAAACTTATCGATAAGAGATTGAGGATAAGCCAAGAAGCTCAAATTAAATACATTTCCTACAGGAGCGCCTCCTTTGGGCTCCTGTTAAGTGATAAGCGCCTTAAGTGGCGCTGAAAAGTTTATGGAATTTCTTTAGCTGCAAATCTGTTGCACATCCTGTGAATCCTTTAGATTTTTGAATTACGTATTGCGTTTAATTAACGGCCACTTTAAGGACCGTCTGATATCATAAGTTTACATAAAAAAAAAAACAATTAAAAACATCCTTTGAGTGCATGTGATTCCTAAAGCCGAGTTTTCTATTTAGAGGCAGGACTTTTTGTTCCTTGATGAAGCAGGGAAACATTTGGGACTATATTACATTTTTAAGGTCATTCTTAAGGACTCAGAAGTGGGAGGAGGAGATCTAAGAAGCTCTACAAATTTTGATCGCAGGACTCTTGAAGGACAGAGCTCCACTCTGGTGAGGGCAATGAAGACAGCTTGGAGAAACTCTTAGCCAAATCTACTGAAGAAGAAGAAGACAGCAATTTTGGAAGTAGAATTAAAAAATATTTGATTTCTGGAAGAGAAAGAGGAAGTAAGAGAATTAAGGACCAAAATGTAAGGACAATTTTGCAAAATGAAAGATCCGCTGCCTCAACGATCACAGTTGCTTTATTAGCCTGGCTGTAGGCGGTTGGCCAATAAGTAAATAAGGCAGAAAGAATAAAAATAAAATTGAGATAAAAAAGAAGAAGAGAAAATAAATAAAGGAGAAAGTGAGAGGGAAAGGGAAAGGGAAGGGAAGCGGTGGGGGAAAAACTGCAGGGGAGAAGAAAGTTTCTGCCGGCAGTTGAATATTTCTAAATTTATGCAAATTACATTTGATTATAGAAGATAAGGATAAGGATAAGGATAAGGAAAGAAATGTAATCAGGAAGTTTTATTGCGGGACTCCAAGTGCTCCACTTGTCAGCTGGGCACACATAATGAGCCGAAACTTTTCCCGTTTAGTGGACTTTACGAGGCTTTGTACCGTTAATAAGCAGAAATCAATTTCACTTGATTTGATTTTGGGTTGAGTTTCAGGTCGCTTCATGTTTAGTTTCTTCCCTGCCCCCATCCCCATCCCCATCGCCGCCCTCGTCCTCGTCCTCGTCCTCATCCTTGTCCTTGTTCTTGTTCTTGTCCTCGTCTCCGCTTTCGCTTTCGACTTTGCCTCCGCCTCCTTCCTTCAACCATTTACTTCACATTTTTGTATTTGTTTTTGTTATTGCTTTTGTTATTTTAAGGATTTTTGTACATTTCCCTGTCAATGTTTTTGTTGTTGTTTTTTGTTGTTGTTTTTGTTTTTTTTTCGGCACAAATTTTGCAAGTTTATTGCCACATTTGTGAGGCGCGCGCATTATTGATTTTGGTTGGCACTTTATTGCCGCTGCCTCGTTGCCCCATTTCCAAGTGTTGCCCCTTTTTTTCGGCTCGGGATGGATAGGGGGGAGGGGGGCATTTTTATGAGCGCAACAGACGACGGGCTTTGGCATGGAGCTGGAAATGTGCCATAAATTACAGTGCTTTATGTCTTCGCAGCCAGTCAGACAACACGAGAAATTCATACACACCCATACATTCACACCCGCCACACACACACACACACACACACAATCACTCATGCACATTCATACTCATATACACTCGCACACACACATGCCAGCACATAAACAGATCAAATCAGATCAGATTCCGAAACAGAAAATAAGTGATTTTTCAACACTGACACTTATGGGGGCTTAGAGTTTCCCAGTGATTTGTCTATGGGCCGCGGGGTGCAGGGCCGCCATTGATAAACTTATGAATTTATAGCAACAATGAAGTGTCCCTTGGACAGCGGCAAGCTGTTCCGAGCTTGGTTCCCCAACAGTAGTTCAATTGAACGGTGGAACCTTTTCCTGCGTCGGGCGGGGAAAGATGAAGAGCTTAGGTACATCATTTTATTCGAGTAACTGAAATCAACTGTCCATTTTGCTGGTTCATTTTCCTGTTCTCATAACTGGTTCTTTTTTGTAACAATCATAGCATATGTGGAACGGTTTTTAAAGAGCTTAGGACAAGGTGAAGTCTGAAGAAGAAATTATTCATTTTGGAATTGATTCTAATTAAATAATATATAAATCCGAACTAGTTCAGAACCGAAGCAATGGGGAACAGCTTCAGGAATCGCAGCATTTAAAGCTAGTTCCACAGATCTTTTTATTAATTACAGTTATATTTTGTAAATTCAAAAGAACTTGAAACAGAATGGAACTAGTTCGTGTGGGTATTGTAAGTCGGAGCCAGTAACCTTATATATTTTAGGAAAAGATTAAGCTTAGATTTTAGTTCCGTATTTATTAAGTAAGAACTATGCTAAAAGAACTAGTTCGCAAGCTATGATGTGGAGGTGAACGATAGCTTTGCTGTTAGTAGTTTTTAATTATGATCAATTTCAAAAGTCACTGGGTAGATTTGGTTGATACTAGCTCTCATCTTAGTCATGAACTAAACTGGGGCGATCCTTGGCTACTGGCAATTTAAAATAGCTTAAATGTGCTGGAAACGCTTAATATAATAATTTGAAAGGCAATGGTTCCGGTTCGTGAACTTGTTAAAAAATTCAGTGTATTTAAGACTTAGACACAGTTTATCATATTCCTACCCAGCTGAGTCCTGGATGAAGGCGGGAAGAGGTGAATACTGCTGGCACATGGCGACGATGACAGGCTGTTTCTCATATTTGATACCTGGAGTCCTGGCACAAGGAGGAGGTATGTTTACGATGCATTTGTATAGGCGGCCAGAATCCTTGTGCCACTCCTTTTACTGCATAGTTTTATGCGCCTGTTGGCATTTTCATTGAGCCGAAATCACAAGAAACTCATCTGAGCCATCTATTTATATAAACTCCGGCTGTAGGTGTGAGTGTGTGTGTGTGTGTTTGTATGTGAATTTGTTTGAGCGTGTGTGTGTGTGTGTGTAAATTTGTTGTGTTTGTATGTTTCATCCTTGTGTCTTTGTGCGTATCGCCAAAATGGCAACATCCCTTGGGTGGAGCAATGACAACGACGACGGCGACGGTGACGACGAGGACGAGGACGACAAGAAAGACGGCAGAGGCGCAACGACGACGACGACGACGACGAATAGAAGGACGTCAACACCGACACATAAAGGCTAAATTGAACCTGAATGTATCGGCGAATGGCAGGCAGAACAGGAGACGGGTTAGAGGATGGAATGTTGTGTGGTGTGAGCCGAAAGGTGGGCAGTTGGGATTACTAAGCGCTGTCCCTTAATAGCGTCTGGGGGAAGAAGCTGAAGAGGCCGGCCAAATGGACAAGGCACTCAACTCATTTAGCGCTCGTAAAAATATATTCTGAGCCGCACACACGGCCCATTCAATTGGAAAACTCGATGGGAACTCAATTGAACCGACAAGTGTATAATTACGCATGACAAGAACCAGTGTGCCATCGTCCTGGAGCGGAACCACTTTAATACTGAGCCACGTAGCACAAGAAAAATTTAGCATCGCATTAGATCCTTAACTTGGGCGGAACCGCAGCGACTCGACTCGGCTCCGAGGCCATGGAACGTGTTAGCACGAGCGCACGTAACGGTAAACATCCCAATCCTTGGCTATCCAAATGGGCAACAAGCCAACAGAGTATTTATAAGGGTATGTCGAGAGGGTATTACGAACAGGGGAGTTAATCTGATAAAAGCTTTAGAGATCCTTCCCATTGGATCATCAGGGATTGGGCTGTCATCCGACCATGACTCTGAAGAAGACCTTAACTTCGCCTACATCGCCTCTATCAGTTTCCTTGGAAGGATATCTTACATTCGACTTGTTGTGCTCCTGTCGCAGTTTTGTTTTGCTTATCTTAAAAGTTGCGATATACCAGGACTACTCTTCTAGGGACACCCCTGACAGTGCTTCACGGACAACTGTTGGTGAATAAGTCGATAATTGTCTCTGCCAATGACATATAGACAACATTGGTCTTTTTGTCTCAACAACAAATCCAAATTGAATAAATGAAATAAAAACATATGGTACATTATAACATGACAATAAAACAAAGTCTTAAATAAACATACACAGACAGACAAACAATCAGACAAACAACAGACAAACAAACAAACAAACAACAAACAGACAAACAGACAAGCAGACAAACAGACTGACAAACAGACAGACAGACAAACAGAGAAACAGACAAACTGACAAACAGACAAACGTACAAACAGACAAATAGACAAACAGACAAACAGATAAACAAACAGACAAACAACAGACAAACAAAAAAACAACAAACAACAAACAACAAACAGACAAACAGACAAACAGTCAAACAGACTGACAAACAAAAAAACAACAAACAACAAACAGACAAACAACAAACAGACAAACAGACAAACAGATAAACAGTCAAACAGACTGACAAACAGACAGACAGACAAACAGACAAACAGACAAGCAGACAAACAGACAAACAGACAAACAACAGATAAACAGACAAACAGACAAACATACAAACAGACAAACAACAGATAAACAGACAAACAACAGACAAACAACAGACAAACAACAGGCAAACAGACAAACAGACAAACAGACAAACAGACAGACAAACAGACAGACAAAAAACAAACAGACAAACAACATACAGACAAACAGACAAACAGCAAACAGACAAACCAACAGACAACAGACAAACAGGCAGACAGACAAACAGACAAACAGACAAACAGACAAACAGACAAACAGACAAACAGACAAGCAGACAAACAGACAAACTGACAAACAGACAAACAGACAAACAGACAAACAGACAAACAGACAAACAGACAAACAGACAAACAGACAAACAGACAAACAGACAAGCAGACAAACAGACAAACAGACAAACAACAAACAGACAAACAAACAAACGGACAAACAGACAAACAAACAGTCAAACAACAGACAAGCAAAAAAACATCAAACAGACAAACAGACAAAGAGTCAAACAGACATACAACAGACATACAGACAAATAGGCGGACAAGCAGACAAACAGACAAGCAGACAAACAGACAAACAGACAAACAACAAACAGACAAACAAACAAACAGACAAACAGACAAACAGACAAACAGACAGACGAACAGATAAACAAACAGACAGACAAACAGAGTAAAATTCAAGCAGTTGAACTGTCGAAGAGACAAACAGTCAAACAGTTGAACAGACTAAGAGACAAGCAGACAAACAGACAGAAAAGGCAACTTCAAACAAACAACATTAAAGAGACAAAGAGTTCGCAGTGTAAAAATCATCAGTATTAAAGACTTTGCTGGAAACTTAAGGAAGGCGGAGCGTTCTGCTATGGGCCATGACATGGGATGGAGACATAATAATAATTTCAATATGGGTCCCTAGCCCGGTGTCCTTTATTAGGAAGCTGCCATGTGGACAGCCGCATACCCTTTATCGCATCGAATATGCGAAACCCTTGGGCTATTGGCACTGTTTTTGAAGCTGTTCCCGTGACAAGCTGCAAATCTTTGGGACAATGTCTGGCACCTGCCATCGCCCAGCCATGCCATACCATACCATACCATACCATACCAAAGCATCCCCTGTTGTTCACTTCCTGCGTCCGCCCCGCCTGCCCTCGTCCAGCCATCAGCTTGACTGTCAGCTTTGGGTTGATACTGTGCATGTCTTTGCGGTTTTTCTGGAACTTAACTGTAACAACAAAACTTAACACCTTTTGATCGGCAGGCGGCGAAACATCTCGTTAGGCGTGTGTGTGTGGGTGGGGTGGGGGGTGTTGGAGCGTAGTTATGGTACAAAATAAATTCCTGTAAGCTTTCTGGAGAGAGCATAACACACACCCATTCCAATTCTTATACACCTAAACACAGTCATGCACACACACATATACCCGCACGCCTACACACACCCATGCACACACCCATGAACACACCCAAGCACACACCCATGAGCACAGACTCATACGCATATACTCGAGGACAGAAGCTCGTTATTCATAAACTTAATGCCAAAGAGAGCATAATTTTCATTTTACCTCGTTTGGTTTGGCTTAGTTTCCTTTCGGCAGCACCGATGGGCGTGGCCGCCCACCCAGTCCCCGGCTAAAGTACATACAGCAAATAAAAGCCAAACATTGAAGTAGCAACATGAGCAGAAGCAGAAGCAGAAGCAGCAGCAGCAGCGGCAGTGGCAGTGGCAGCAGCCGTAGCAGCAGCCGTGGCAGCGGCGGCAGAAGCCGCAGAAGAGAGGCAAACGCTTCCAACGGCGCCAGCAACACCAATAAACTTGTACACTTGCCCCGTGTAGCAGTTGTAAGTGGGAATTATATAAACATATACATCAGAGAACAAACACGTTCATACACACACGTCTACACACACTCACACACATGCACACACAAGCCGACTCAAATTCTGGCGCACACTCACACTCACACACAGCTAACAGCTGGCAGCTGTTGCTGCGTCTTATCAACGCTTAGATCGACAACGTGCCACATGCAACGGCCACAACAGAGCGTATGAGCAATAAGAGGGCGTAACACAGGCAACACAAGATACAATGAACGCCACACAGGTCTTCATATAGGAGAATTGGGTCTGCCTGCGGGGCAAACAACGGAATGTGGCACATTTGGCAACTGCCAAGCCGCAAGATCTTTACCCCAGGGTCCAACAACCTTGATACCCAAGACCCTTTGGCCACAAATTTAATTGATTTTAAGAAAAGTTTGAATCGGTTTTAGCCACGGGAAGCGGTTAACTTGCCAATCGATATTAATTTTCTGCCGAATTAAAACTGTATTTAAGTTAATTCAAAACTTTTTCAAAACTTTTGCTATCGATAAGATTTGATTTTATTTCGTTCAACGACTCAAGTTGAACTTCCCTTGAATCGGTTTTTTTTTTTATCGTTTTGAAGTTACAGACCGATCAATTGATTAATCAAATAAGTATTTATTTAAGAAATTGTTAGATTGGTTATCGATTAATAAATCGATTCAAATTGTCTTTAAATCTATTGGATGTCTGTTTCAAAACCTTCTATAAAATGCAAAATTTCTCTGATTTTGTTTAATTATCTAATAATTTTAAATTTAAGTTTCTCAAATCGGACTAAGGATATATCCCAATAAATTCCTCGAACTTCCAAGGCAAGGAATCGGTTAACACTTTAAAAATGAACAACTATAATTTTTCTATTAAAGCTATTTCGGAGTTCGTTTTATGTAAATGTTTCCCAAAATATATTCAAAAACGTATTATCGAATCGGTTAAACCGTTTCATGAAAATATAAGAAAAGCGAAGAAAGACGCTTTCCATGAATTTTAAAAATTGCATTTTCGTTTCATCGTCTCGAAATACTAATTTATATACAATAATATGCGTTGCATTGAATCGGTTAACCGGTTCAGTTATATTGTTACATTGGTTGTCACAATTTCCTATCTTCTTGTTTATTTCGAAAACTTTCTGATCATATTGGTAGCAATCCCTCCAAGTCTTACTTCGATTCAGAATCCCAAAACTCGAGTATTGATGATTAAAGGAAATCGCATGCCCGCTTTATTGGAAAGGACCTTTCTGTCCGCTTTAAATAAGTAATGTATCCTTTATGTACTGTCGTGGAGGAAATCAAACAAATTACAATAATTCGTCATGGAATTCAAGCGCTTGGAATTTGCAAAATGAAAGCGTTTTTGCACTGCCTTTACTTCTCAATGCCGGGAAGGATTCCCCGTGCCGAGAGTATCTAGTCCTGGTTTCCCACCCCCCCTTTTAATCGCATGCCTTGCTATTATAATTTCAACTTGATACTTGGAAAAGTTGCAAATCTGCTAGTCCGATTGCCCCGATTGCCTCGGTTGCCCCGATTGCTCCGATTGCCCCGGTTGCCCCGATATCCTGAAGAAGTCAGAAATCGCATCATTTTCCATTCGATATTCTCTTCTTTATTCACATTCTTTCGCTGTATTCACTTTATTCGCTGTATTCGCAATTCAATTATGCATTCCGGCAGCGTGTTGGGCATGCCAACGGCCCTCTTGCCACTTGGTCCTCGTTGCCATGCTTCGGCTTGGCAATGCAACTAAAAAATTTTTTGTTACATTCCGCATTCAGGTCATTAATGCGCCATCATCAGTGGGGCATCTGGCAAGGACCGGTTGGTGGTGCTGGGGAGGAGTGGCTGGCTGGTACTGTGTGGGAGGGCGGGGTGGTGGAAGATAGGGATGAGAATATGTAGCGGGGAAGGGCAAGGGATGACACGCATGGAAAGTGGTGGGCATCAAATACCGGCCATGGGCTATAAGGCGTGCGGCATGTGGCATGCGGCAAGCAGCATGCGCTATGCACCATGAGGCTTCGTGCTACATGAGGCAGTGTTGCCCGGTGCTCTGTTTGTTGTCTACCGGATACGCACGGACAGACAATTGGAATGCAGTTGGTGGCGTTGTTGCTGTTGCCGTCGTTGCTGCTGCTGAAATGTTGCACGCACGGCTGCGCATCTGAGTGAAATAAGATGAAATGCTAATGATGGCAAAACATTCGGATAACATTATAGCCTACACGAAGCCACCCACCGCCCTACACACACCACACACACTACACACACTCACACACACCCCTCACACACACACTCACACATACTCACACACAAGCTGAAGTCAATACGGGAAATGATGTGAACCAATTGCAGTTGTTGTAAACGTCAAGCACATAATGCTAAGTACTCGTTAATAGCACAGCGACGATTGACTTCCTTCTTGTAGTCGATAATTGGCGATTGGCGATTGGCAATTGGCGATTGGCAATTGGCGATAGGCAATTGACGATTAGCTGTGTTCGCAGAGTCGTGGCTAGAAAGTGATTCTCATTAGTAAATGAAATCAATACGAAAATATGCAATCATCTTGAGATTTCTAATAGGAGACGATCATCTGAATTCGATAAATTATTTCGATTATTATCTAATTTATTGTACTTAACGAGCTTAGTAACAATTTGATTGATGCCAAGAGCAGCAGCTGCCGCTTATCTCCCACTCCACTGTACTTACCATTTGTCCTTTCCACTTCACCTTTCCACTCCGCTCCACTCCACTCCAGTCCACTCCACTCCACTTTCCTGCACTTGTCGCTTATCCTCTCTACAGTTTGAGATTAAAGGACTATGCAAATATTCGAGATCCCCTCGACTCGTTCCTCATTGTTGCCTTCTGTCAATCGGCTTTCAGTCTAAGTTGAATTGAAAATTGAATTTCCTACGCCAATAAATGCACACAAGAATCTTAGAGATGAGGATGAGCATCGATGTGATTGTTAAGGGGGTTGGGGTCGGTGGGTGGTGGGTGATGGGTGATGGGTTGGGATGCGAGTGTGGATATTGATGTGAATGTCGATGTAAATTTTGTTACATCTGAAGAGGGGAAAAGCGAGACGGAGAGAGAAAGAGAGAAGGAACAAGTGGCAACGATGGCAGGAAGAGAGTCCTTCGGGGGCAAACGAAGGCACGCAAAAATCAATCAAACAAAGCGGACTGACACTTAGACAGACGATTAGGAAACAGCTAAAACGCACCAGCAACTTGATATGCAAGTCAGCCAGAAGAGAAAGCAGAAGGATGAGGTGATGAGCTGGGGGGCCAGCAGGATGAAGCCCCTGGAGACACAATGGAAACAATGGCATTGCCGGCAGATGCTGAAAAATAGATAGAAGATACTAGCTACAAATACAAGCTGAGCAAGGCATCCTGTCATTGTTTCATTCAATCGAACAGCAACAGGCCGTCTGCCGGACGAAAAGTGCAAGGGAAGGACCCAACTTGCCAAAGGACATCATTTCAATGAATTTATATGAAATTGATCTGGCAGAACAAATTCTTAGGTACTCTACCAATTAATGACCTACGTCATTTCTAAGACAGTCAGTAAATTGGACAATCGATTTATGCTCTGCCCTAAGCTGAGTACCAAACTGGTAGCTGATTCCATAAGTTATCGATATTAAGGCTCTTAACACTTTAACTAAGCAAAAACTGACATTGATTTGGGTCTCTTATTGGGAAGTAGTTTTTTAGTTATCGATGTATTTCAGAGGAATTTATTATGTCATCAACAATATTTATTTACATTTGTTTGGCGGTTGTTTATTTTCAGTCTGCAATATATCGATATGATTATCGTTATCGATAAACTCATCTAAATATTAACACACTTTTTTTATTTATCATTATAGTCGCATTTGAGTCTTTGAAGCAAAAATAGAAAAATGTGTGACTTAAAGATATCGATTAAGCATGAGAAGTACAAAAACTTATCGATAAATGTTTAATATATCAAAATTGAAGGACAAACGTTACTAGTGATAAATACACGAATAATTACCATATATATATTTTTATAGTTTAAAGTTTAAGTTGAAAAATTAATTTATTTTTTTCTATATATAAAAGGACCGATGTAATCGATTGTCACTTATATCGTGAAAGTGAACGATAATCGTAGAGGACTTAAATCGGTTAATTAATAAATTCAGCTTTAAATAAGTATATCAGATTTTAAATACATATCCCTTATGCGCAAAAAAAAAAAAAAAAAAAAAATAAGTATATAAAAGAGATGGGGAAATTTACTCATAAATTCATCGATAGTTAAATATCCTGAATGTATGTATCGCACTTGGCAGACTGAGTGTAAGTTAGCTTGAAGGAAAGTATCGATACACATATACAATACATAAGCGAGCATAAGGTATCGCATGAATGCATTGGAATATGTGTAATCCTTTCATCTAACCACCTAAAAGGTTCATTCCTTCATTCCCAAGGCACAACCACATACATGGCTTTCACTTGGTTTTCACTCTTAGTTCTCCTTTTGACTCATCAAAGGATTTTCACCGATTGAGAAAGTTGAGAAGGTTTATTGTTACCTTTGGAATTTGGATGGCTGGGTGGGAGTTGGTTTTGGTAGACAATGCGATTTTACCGAGATTCTATTTAGAGTTGTGAGTCCCGCTGAGTTGTATGAGTATTTCAAATAGTTCATTGGATACAAGTCCTTGGGCTACTTCATTGCCAGGACTTCAAGTAGCAGCTGTAGCCTGGCAATTGTTTAACTCAATGTTTTCAGCAGCTTCGCAGCTTTATTTTAAATAAATAAGACCGACGAGCATCGCATGTGTGCGTGTTTGCAACTGCTTGTATGCATTGGTGTGTGTGTCTGTGTGTGTGTGTGTGTGTGTGTGTGGGTTTGAGGTTGTGTGTATGTGTGCCTCAAGTTACAAATAAAACGCAACCGAAATGAGCTTAAGAGCTTATGGAGCGCTAAACAAACAACGCAGCACACAAAGCCGCGACGACGACGGCGACGACGACGGCGGCGACGACGACGACGACACTGCCAGCATCTTAAAACCAAGAAGTGTGAAGGGGATGGAGCATAGGCAACAGAAGGCAGTTGGCAGAAGGGGAAAGTGGAAAGTGAAAAGGGGGCAGAGGGCAGGGGGCAGGGGGCAAATGCCAAAGGCTGAGACTCCAACGTCATCGCAGTCGACTGGCTTATAGCTGACTGAATGGTGGGCGGGGCGGGAGCGGAGGCGGTGTTTCCTCGGGAAACGTGGCTGATTCAATGGCTGGTCTCGTGTTGGTGAAAGAGGACGAGGGATAGACATGTGGTGAGGTTACTCCGATTTGGTCTTGGTGGTCCTTTGGCTGTCGCTTGGCTTTCCAACAATTCTGAGCGTCTTGCAAGTTTTATTTCTTTTTGGCCAACGTTTTGTGGCGTTTGATGTGATGTCCGGCTTTTATGACTAAGTCAAATATGAATGTAAGTTGCTGCCCACCCCTTGAGCTCCCTTCCTTTCGTCTATCAATTTCCGTTGCAGACACTTACACACACATGCACACAACACCCACATGTACGCTCCATCGTGGCCTTGCGGAGCATTCAATTTGATTTATTGCCACTTAAAGGGCAACATTCAGTTTTGGGAAATAAATAACACGTTTACACATCCAAATGAAGTTTCGCTTCTGTACCCTGTGCCACCCTCTCCCGCATATCCCCGCCTCTCCCCGATCTCACCACTCATTCCTTATCCTACCTTTTAACACTCTCGCATTCATCTCCATCCTGCAATCCACCTTAGCGAAATCTGAATGCTCAGCGTCCGCTTAGCGCTGGCGACGAAATTGTTAATAAGAGCGCATATTTTATGCCGACACTTACACTCACACCTACACGCACACACACACACACACACACACAGAAACTTACAAATATACTCATACACCCACACATATGCGTATGTAACAAGAATGGATTGCCTGCCCTTTTGCCCGTTTAATTAATCGACTTGCGCTGCTGCTGCGTGCCCTCGTCCCTGCCTCTGCCTCTGCCATCGCCTCTGCCTCTGCCTCTGCTCCTACCTCTGCCTTTGCCCCACTCCCAGCCTCCCCACTTCCAGCCACCGCCATGTCTCCGTCCCTGCATGTTGCACAGAGGGTCAACTGACGTGCAAGTGGCAGCTGCAGCCACTGAGATGTGTATTTGGCTTTGATCGTGTAATCGACAGAAGCAAATAATCGATTGGCAGTCATCGGTGAGCCACGATTGTTGAAATTCGCGATTCAGTCGTTCATCGATAAATTTATCAAAGTTATTAAGGGCCGCTTACAGATTTACATAGATATCTGATATCGATCATACAAATTCTTCCAGTAGTCTCCTGTTATCGATATCCGATAGCATTTAATATCTATTGAATGTCGACAAACGCTTAAAATCCATAGCTAACTTAGCTGTAAGCCTTTTTATGCGTTATGTTAATGTGTTGCTCAATTTACAGAAAGTCGACATAAATAGGATTGCCATTTGATTTGCAGTTATCGATAACTTTGAAAGGGTCTGAATTTAACACATCACACGCGGAGTTGTATCCAGGATAAACTAATTTAAAAGGAAATAATTACATGTGTGTAATTATTGTTGGTGTGTGCATGTGTGTAAGGGTATTATGGTGTTAGGGTGTTAGGGTGTTAGGGTGTAGGTGTGTGTGTGTGTGTGTGTGTGTGTGTATATGCTTTCATATGCTTTTAAATGTATTTGATGCAATTGTGCATAAACATGAATCGTAGCGAAGGGCGCATTGATGGGTGGGGCATCTGACACTACACCCACATCCAGATACACACCCCTACATTCCGGAGTGTGCAAGTGTGGGTGTGGGTGTGGGTGTGGGCGTCGGTGTTTATCAGTGGATGGGAAGCTCGCGCGAAATTTATGGGTGCTGACCATTTTTAAATAGCCGCACGCGCACCTGTGCACACCTGCGCATAATGTGGTCGTTCCATATAAAATTTCATTCATGATAAATGCGCGGCAAGAAATAACAACAAGCCAAATAGCATCACACAGACACACACACACACACACACACACACACACGCACACACAGATACGCACATAGAAATACACATTCATTGGAAATTCTTTGGGCAGCAAATTTTAATTAAAAAACATAAACTTCATTGCTGCGGCAGTTGGCGCAGATTTGTTGCGTAACCGGTTGGTTGTTGTTGTTGTTGTTGTTGTTGTTGCTATGATTTACTTGGCACCCATTAAGAGACAGGCCTACCCAGCGAGAGAGAGAGAGAGAGAGGGAGAGAGGGAGAGAGTGAGAGAGAGAACCGCAGCTATGTTGGGCAGTTGTTTAGCAAATGCGAAATTCCATTTGATGCGCACACAAAGTGTTCATTAAATTAGCAATTGAACGGGAGCTCATTTGGGGCACTCGCTGAGTGTTGCTGACAGTGCATGTTGCATGCTGCACGCTGCACGCTGCACGTTGCATGTTGCATGTCTGTGTCTGCAACAAACGCTGACAGAAGGAGGAGCAGCAAATTAAATATAAAAGTAAAATAGAGAAAGGTGGGAAAGGGGGAAAGGGGGAAGGGGGGAAAGGGGAAGGGGGAAGGGACAGTTAAAGGAGCGGACAGCAGAGAACAGAAGAGGTGAGAAGAGGCATAAGGGGGCAGAAGGGAAGAAAGGGGAGAGCCAACAGTATCACAAATATAAATTCACATTTTATGGGGCCATGTGCCTTTATTGGGTCGTTGCGGTCAAATTAATGTCCCAATTAAATAATAACTAGCGGCGCTTTCAAAATTGAAAAAAAATTTCAATTCAAATTGAAAATTGAAAACTGAAAATTGAAAATTGAAAACTGACAATTGAAAGCTGAGAAATGAAAACGCAAACACAACAAAATTGCAAAAGTCTTGAATTTTGACTCGCGGCTTTAAGGCTTGTCCTTGTTGCAAGCCTAAAAGCTGTGAATTTGAGCCTTAAATCTGAAACTTTCTAAGGCGTTGCCAGAAAGTTGAAAGCCCTAAGCCCCAGGACATTGACAATCACACCAAAGGAACCAATCATGGATTCCATGGAAAATCAAAATAAGAACTTTGATTTAAGCAAATGAACAGCCTGCAAATACCCTTCATCACTAAAAGGACATATTTTATTTATGATCCAAGTAAACAATTATTATACATTTTATACGTGAATCAATGAAAAGGATACTCTGTGCTCTAAGGTGTATTCCAGCTTCTGATTTCCGACTCATTTATACAGGATTGCAGAGGCAGGATTGCAAAGGCAGGATTGAATAGGCAGGATTGCAGAGGCAGGATTGCAAGGGCAGGATTGCAGAGGTAGGATTAAAGAGGCAGGATTGCATAGGCAGGATTGCAAAGGCAGGATTGCAGTAGCCTGTCCTACCCCTCAGTTAGCTTTAAATATTTACAGGATATATGGATAATTAATTTTAAAGTAAAATAAACGTAGCATTTAATGTTTTTGTAGTTCTTCGTCCCGTTATTTATAGTAAGTGCACACACACACACACACACACACACACACACACACACACACATGCACATAGACACTGCCGGACACTCATTAGTGAATATATCTACAGTTACAAGCACAAATAATGAAACCAAATATTGTTCGCAGCGGTGAAGGATGCAAAGTGGCATTTTTTGCATTATTGTCGGGTTTGCCGCAAGGATTTTCCCGAGGCTCGCGACTCATTAAAATACAGTTTTTCAATGTACAGAAAAGCAAATCAAATTTTCATTCATTCATTTGACGGCATTCGCAGAGCCCTTCATTATTTTTTCACATTTATTTCAATATTTTTTATTTTGGGTTTGTCATCCGAGTTGCAGTGGCATCCATAATTATGGCCACACTCCTCCACACACACTCACACACACACACACACACACACACACACACACACACACATTCGCCGCTTCCTGCTTGTATCCAATTATTTTACTTTAATTTTTGTTTCTATTTTATTTTCGTATTTCTGTATTTTTTTAATTAGTTTTTTGTAATTTCTGGTAATGAAATACAATTAATAATTACAGAGTTTGCCCGGGACAATAATTGATTGGCAGTTTTTAAAGATATCCTTGGGGAATCACTAAAAAATTCAGCATACTTTTCCTTCCAACAAGCTTCGCAAGGACGAAAGGACCAATATGTTGCCTTTTACCCTGTGAGTTGTGTAGTTTTCTAGAATTCAAATCAAAGGACGAAATCCTTTAAGCTGATTATATTTGAATAATAATATATGCAAGATCCTGGCTGTGCCCTTCTGTATCATGCAGGGTCCTGTCTCGATTGAAATGTGCTTCAAAATAAGGAACTTTATTTGTGCTCCTTTAAATAATTAATAATTTGAAATTAATTTCAACAATAAGTCCTTAAATAATAATAACCCAAAATGATACCTAATTTACATTCCACATACAATTTAAAACTTTAAGGATTCTTTATGTGAGTTGATATGAATTTCCAGGACATAACTTATGGAATACCCCAGCAACAGAATTACAGTGAGACATCCGACTAAATGACGACGTGTGCAGAATGACTCTTCATATGGTAAATTAGAGCTTAATGTGAAAAACTGTAATACCAATACTCAAGGACACACCTTAAAGTGAAGTCCTTACTCCTTATAAATATATAATTCCATAAATATCAAATATTTACGAATATAAATATATAAATAATTTATGTAGCTTAAAATAGATTTTCTGAC